>NW_021026103.1:2616034-2723069 GCF_004153795.1 Camellia sinensis
AATTTGATTTGTAATAATTTATTCAAAGTGTTGTAATAATTTCCCGCCCCACTTCTTTCTATCCCGTTCTTTTACTTGTTTTCCTTATTTGTGAATATGCATCATGTTTATTTTATTTTATTTTTTTGTCGTTATATCCATGCTTTGCATCTATGTTTCATGCATCTTGATTCGGCTAAGTTTGCATTTATGGATTTAATTAATTCCTATGTGATTATGTGTGCTACCTCATGTTCTTGAGATGATTCACATGTCATATCTTAGAAGCCGAATTTTTAGTTGCATCTTATGAGTGAATTGCATTACGATTTTGTATATAAGATCATGCATGTTTTACTAACTTTGCTTTGTAGTTGTTCAAGGGACGTTGGTAAATATGTAAGTTTTTATGCTTTTGACACCACCATTCAGTGTCTTCACCAATGGTCTGACACGACCATACAGTGTCTCCTATCCTTTTATTTTTATGTATTTTCTTGTTTTGTTCCTCTCTTCAAACTCAAGTTGGTTAGTTTCTATCCTCCTTGAGTTTGCGGGGGGCTGTTAAAATTTACCATCACCTACCACCAATTTACCATCACCTACCACCACCTACTCCTCACCTACTCCTCACCTACTACACTCACCCTCTCCTATATAATGAGCCACTCACCATTTGTAATATAAAAATCAATCAATCAATTCATCAATCAATAATACATCATTTTTTTACAAAACCCATGAAGTCACACCTCGACAATGGCTCAAATCGCAAACCAAATACCCCAATCCAATTGCGAAATCCAGTTGCGAAACTGAAACTCAGAGGTTGCGACCTTAGAGTCAGAGACGAACTCAAGAACTGAGCTCTCGATGACGCAAGTCAGGTTTGAAATCCAAAATACCTTTGAACGCGACTCAAAAACTTGAATCTAGGTTGCAATTGTAACGATTCCAGAGGCTGCGATGGTTTCAGAGGCTGTGAATCGATTTTGCGATGGTCGTCTTCGCGATAGGTTGTCCTTAGTGATGGGTAACGAACCCAAATCAATCCTTCGCGATGGGTCACGAACCCAAATCAGATCCTCCAGGTATTGATTTCACTGAAGCTTTGATACCAAATGATGATGGGCCAAATCAAGAACATGAAAGAGAAAATGTAGAGAGAAATTTAGAGAGAAATCTCAATCAATCAATGTTTATTATTGCAAAATTAGTTACAAAGTGGTTATGCCTTTTCTAGATATAGGCTACAATTTCCCTCCACTATCACTTGCTATGCACATGATATCCTACATCACTTTCTATCCCAGCTCAAGAGAAGAAACATACAAAGTCCTAACCCTTGTAAAAGGGTGAGTTGTTCACAACAACAAAGTCAAGGAAAGCAGAGCAAAAGTGAAGCTTTGGAACTTGCAATGATTATTTTCTATTAAAATAGTCATGATCATTAATTATGGTTAAGTTAAAATGTTTTAGCATATACAAATATAATACTCCCTCCATCCCATTTTGTTGTCCATTAGTTCGTTTTTTATTGTCCCAAAATGCATGTTCACTTTGAAAAGTGAGTTTAAATTTAGAAGTTTCCAAAATTACCCATTGTAAAGTAATTATAAATATATTTAAACTTGAGAATATAATGGGTACTTTTGGAATTAACCCTTTAAAATTTGAATTTAAAGTGTAATGATTATGTTTCCTTAAAAAGTTTAAAATTTTCAAAAGGGACTATCAATATAGGACAGAGGGAGTATATAATTATAGTAGATTATATATGAATATATCAAATATAATATATATATATTCTTGAGCTCGCGAGCCTAATTGAGCCGAGCAATATTGAGTTTGGGCTCGGCTCGTTTATTATTTGAGTTTGAAATTTTAGCTCGAACTCATTTATTGAGTTAGCAAACCGAGTTCGAATAAGCTTCCACTAGTCGAACTTGAGTTTGTTCATGAATGGCTCAGTTCATTTGCAACCCTAAAAGATGGTAACCGTTACGTTCATGAGTTTTAATCACACCGCCATAGCTACCGTAATGGGTGGCAGTAACCACCGAAACCATTACATGACAGTTGTGGCCCGTTTTAAAAACTATGCTAGATACTTGGCATAAGAAGCGTCAACTTACCACATGGCATTCGATATGCCTGATTGGTCCTATTGTGCTAACTCAGCACTATCCAACAGTAGGCCCCTTGGGCTCAGCCACATCAGCAGCTGAGCAGAACTGAAGAGGCCAGATCATCTGAAGCCTTATTGAACCATATCTGTAAACATCAACTTATTAGATCATGTCACATGTCTAGGCAAAACCCAAACACCCCCAACCAATGAACTCCATCAAATCCTAAAAAGCTAAATAACTAGTTTTCTAGATATACAAAGTTTATCAATGTCATCTTGTTTACTAATAGAAGAGTATCAGTTAGTATTCACAAACTAATCTATTCCTGGTTCATCCTGATCTGTGATTGGTCTAGCTAATTTGAGAATATATGCCTGCCCTAAGGCTTTAACCTAATTGTTATTTAATGTTTGATTTCATATTAAATCAAACTTTCATCTTTGAGCGGAATAAATTGTGTAATCCCTGTAACTTTTGTATGAATTATATATATGTAATTGAGCATTTTGGGAACCTCAGATGTCAAGAAATGTTGATCACCATCGTGCATTCTTTGCTGTATATAACATGGAGACAACTAAAGTGGTGGCATTTTATCAGGTATCCACTTGCATCTCATAGTTTGGTTGTTTTATTTCTATGAAGTTCATTGTGGTTATCTGACATGCCCATTGTTCTTCCTAATTTATTGTAGAATTCATCAGAGGAGCTTTATTTCTTATTTGAGCAGTTCTGTGAACACTTCCATGCAACATCAAAAAATTCGCTGTCTATGAATTTCATATCGTCTCATTCAAATAACATTCATGCTCTTGAGCAACTAAGGTGCAATAAAAATAAATCCAACATATTTCCACAGGTATTTTGTCACATGAACTTGTGATGTTTTAAGTTCTTGCAGTTTTTTCATTGGCTTTGTATTAATATATATATGTATATCTTATTTATGAAGCACAGGAACAAGAATATGTGTGGCTCTCATAGTCATGCAACCTATGTATTCTTATCTCATGACACCTGTTATAATGGGTGCTTGAATTTTGCAGTTTGTGAAGAAGATGCTGGCCTCTTTGCCTTTTAGCTGTCAGTCTCAAAGCCCTTCTCCCTATTTTGACCAATCTCTCTTTCGATTTGATGAAAAGGTTTGATTCATAAATTTGATTTTCCCTTTACTTGTCAAGGCACATATGTGAAGATGTATTTATGGTTAATCGGTTATTTATCTTCAGTATAGGGGTATTTTAGTAATTATGTTTCTCCTATTATTTTTAGTGAACCAACTGTGTGTTATTTGTAAAGAGTTAAAACAATATAGTAGAGTAGGAAAACATATTAATACAATTTAGTTTAGGGGTATTTTAGTAATTATGTTTCTCCTATTATTTTTGGTTTTGGAGATTTGCAAAGAGGGTGGTGAGAGGAAACCGATTGGTTTGGTTCCCCTTTTCCCTTTTTTGTGTGGGTGCAAGGAAGTAGTAGAGCAGAACATATCTCAAAGCAAGAACATTCACATTCTTTGTTTATTTATTTATTTTTGTGGTACGTAAGCATTTAAGAGAATATAAAGATCGGAAAAAATATACAAAATGCATGGGGCGCACCGTAGTCAATTACAAACTATGAATGGAGACCATCTACATTAGCAGATGGGAACCATATTTCCCATCTACATATTTCCTTTGGGTTGCTGACCTACATAATTGAGACCTGTTATTGCAGCTGATTTCTGCAACGGATCGGCATAGGCAGTCGACAGATCATCCAATCAAGTTCATCGCAAGAAGGCAACCGTATTCCCTAAAATTCAAGATTAAACCAGGTGTGTGTATACATTATATATATACATATGTAAGTTATAGATATGCATACATCCAGGGTTTAATCAACTATACGGAGACATTTCGGAGGCTGAAATAGTTATTATGATATTTGCGTTTATAATTTTAGTATTGATCTAAGTCCATGATGATGATGTCCTCTGGGTTTTGAATTTCAATCAGGACCTGAAGCTGGAAGCACAGACGGTCGGACGAAGAAAATCTCTACATTCTTGTTCCATCCAATTTTGCCATTTGCTCTCTCTGTCCAGCAGACTTTGTTTTTGCAGCCATCAGTTGTAAATATTCACTTCCGCAGATGATTATATTTTCTATTCTATTGCTTCTACCTACCCACCATTTGCAACTGGGATTAAAATTTATCAGCAAAATTGTGTGTATATATGTTTATATTTATATATTTGCATTATTTTTCTCCCAAGACATTAAATTTAACCATGATCAGTTGCTAACTTTTAAGAACTTTTTTTATGTTCTTGCGGATTCTTCTTCACATTTGTTAAAATTTGCAATGAGGATTATTATAAGTATATTATTATTATTATATTGTTTTTGTTTTTTTTTGTTTTTGTGTGTGTGTGTGTGTGTGTGTGTGTGTGTGGAGAAGAGGTTATATATTAAGATGGAAACAACAGCCATACAATACCATTTGTCATTAACGTCAATTTCAGGTTAACAAGGAGAAAACAGCAATAACAAAAATAAATACAAAGACAAAAAAAACCATAGTGGATGAAAAACACGGGAAAAACTACCCATTCGCTAAAAACTACCCAGCTTTGCACGCACATGCAACAGCTTCAACAGAACGAAATGGACTTTCCGGATTTCTAATAGTATTGTAGATAACAGCAAAAATATATTGCACAATGGGCTCACGGACTGCCCATTGTATGTAGCTGCAAAGCATGTTTGCTCCTGCTTCAGCTTCAGAGGCTGATCCATATATCTGCTTTAAAGGAGAAAGATCCCGATGCCACATACATTGTGCGTGCTCCCTCCCGTCCATTGCCAACTCCACCTTGTTGAGTGTAATATCCTGTTTCCATGCCCCATCCACTAAAAAAGTAGGCAATTGAACTATATGCAAAAGGATTAGACTGTTGAAGATAATTATTGGCGACAACTCAAGGAAGTTAAACAAGTTTGGCTTATCCATTTCATTATTAAGATTCAACCCATCATTCGATTCCGATCGCAAGGAATTGTGTAAAATTGTAAGCTGTTGAGCAAATCTTATCGTATCAATGGGTTACTAAATTTTCTTCCTCCAACTGATATGTATATTTTCTGATGCACCCATATTGCCCACATAATTGTAATGGACTGCCAAATAATGTCGTTCATTTGGTGCAACACTTATGTCCATTGATTAGACCATTCAGGAAAACGCAAAACAGCAGCCTGGTTGAAATCCAAGCCCAAACATATTGTGAAAAGGGGCACAGAAAAATCAAATGCTTAATGGATTCTGCGTAATTCTTAAATCTTGGATAGATCTCTGAATACCTCCAAACCCTCTAGTTCTTAACACCAATTTAACTGGGACTGGGACGTTCTGGGTCTTGGACTTGACTTGAATCCATTGTTTTCAAACCATTTCATTTATTTTCCGAGCTTCGAGAGTCGGGTGGCACGTCGGTGTTGTAAACTCTTTTGTTCTTGATATCTCTAAACTTCCCTGAATCAAAATCTTCGAGTTTCGAGCATGAGGATGGAACTGAAGGGTGGGAAATGCCTTAAGAGTCAAATTTTAGACCATCAGGCCTTTCCGCACGTGTGGCCAGGAGGGCCTGAACGCGTGGATTGCTGGTGCAAGCAGCTTTTGAAATTCTAGGATTGTCCCACACATACGGAAGGCATGGGCTACACGAGTGGTATGGGGGCCGCACGAGTAGAGAATGTAACTGCACGTGCAACGAGGGTTAGTTGAGGTACTTTTGGGCTTGCACTAAACTGCACATGCAGTGGGTTTCCCGCACGTGCGTGAGAGAGGGTTCTGCATGTGCAGCCAGGGGCCTGACTGTTTCAGCCTCGAAAATTGGAATCATTTGCTTAAAAATTGGATTCCTCTCACTTTTTCTCCTCATTTTCAACCCCCCTCTCTCTCTCTCTAAAATATCTCTCTCTTTTTCTCTCCCTTCCCTCTAACTCACACCCAAAACTCTTGCACTTTGCTTGATCTACACAAATCCACCAACATTTTAACCACAGTCCTTAAGGCCAATTTGGAGAACACATCGAGGGTTACGTTTTGTGCAATGGCAATCGCCTTCCAACACTGTTAATTTTTGGAGATTTTCTCTTATCTCTCTCTCCTAGAACTTGAGGTAGGGATTTTCTAAATATTGTGTATGTATTTTAGCTCTATTATTTGTTATTTTGATAGCTAGAGCTATTTTGGAGATTAGGATTTTATTAATTTATTTAATGCATAAATAAAGGGGGATTTCTTGAAGGATAATTCTATTTACAAACCATTAATCCTCTCTGTACACACCATTACTTAGTACACACACATAATAATTTTTAGGGTTTGAAAATATCTTAATTCATACCTTAACTTTCCATTACTTGTCCTAAGGTATCACACCACCTGTCTGTTTGAATACACATCACAACTCACACCCAAATATTTCCATCTTCAGAATACCAAAGACCTCCATCTACAAAACGCCATAGATCTTCATTGTCGTCGTTGAAGATCTCCATCGCCGACGGAGGATTTTGTTCGACCGATGCATTCTTGTCGTTTTAGATCTACACTGTCCCATCGTTTTGCTGTTGGATTGCCAGTGCATTGTTGTCGTTTCAGATCTCCATCTTCGTCACTGTTTTGCCGGTGCATTATTGGTGTTGAAAATTTGTCATTCTCACCCTTAATTCACACCTTTGATACTCATCTTGATATGTTTTTCCTATCTTCTTTTAATTTGGTTACCAATTCAACTTCCATAACAATTTCTATTTCGAGTTTGGCTCAATTCCGGTTGTTTGAACATAATATTATCATACCAAAAATAAAAAATAAAAAATGAACAAATTGAACATGTTCAAAATATTTATGTTGAACAAAATAAATATGTTTATACTTTTTATGTTGAACAATTTCAATTCATTTAGATTGATTATGTTGAACATATATTAAATTTTATATGTTACTTGTGTGTGTGTGTGTGTGTGTTTGTTTGTTCATTTTTTTTTTTAAATGTTGAACATTGATTATGTTGAACATATATTAAATTTTATATGTTACTTGTGTGTGTGTGTGTGTGTTTGTTTGTTCATTTTTTTTTTAAAATGTTGAACACATCTATTTTTTGTAAACAAACAAACACACACACACACACACACACACACACACAAAGAGAAAAGAAAAGAAAAGAAAATATACCAAAAACAAATTAAATTATTGAATTGAATTAAAATTGAGCAATGAAATTCTTAAGGAATTAAAATGTTCAATTTTTACGTATGAACATTTATAATTTGGTCAACCTTAATAATTTGAATGAAATTGTTATTTTCGAATAAAAATAATCGAACATTGTGTAAAAGTTCAACTCTGATTATCCAAATATGTGACAAAAGAAGTCATCTTCCCAACAATTATACAAGCAAGATAAACAAATTAAAAAAAATAAATAAAAAAGCTAAGTATTAAACTGACATTTTCATTGTTGCTTTGTTCAAAATCAACAATCTCAGTGTCATCCATGGTGTGCAAATCTTCAAAACCAATTGATTTCAATGTTCTTAAACCCTTAATCTTCAAGACCAATTAATTTCAAAACCAATTGATTTCAATGTTCGTAAACCCTAAGTCTTCAAAACCAATTAATTTCAATGTTCTTAAACCCTAAAACCAATTGATTGCAATGTTCTTAAACCCTAAATCTTCAAAACTAATTTATTTTGGATGTTTATACGTCCATAGGTGAAATCTTTAAATGGGTATAATACACCCAGATATTGTCCTTAATGGTCTTTTCATTCGAGGATATTATTGAATATAAATTTAATTTGTCAATGGTATGTACTGATAGAATTAGTGGTGTGTAAATAGAATTTCCCTTTCTTGAATTGTTTCATGAAAACTTTTATTGGTTGTTTATGTTGGTGAGTAGTGTTGGATTTTGAGGAAAAATCATTTTTAAAATGAGAAATTCCCAAATCTTACTAAAAACCAAGAATTGTTCCATGTTGAGGAATCATTTGTGTTGTTGAGAAATTATTTGTGTTGATTGGGAAATTGATGAAACCTTGAGAACTTTAGACTCTCGAGAAATGATGAAAAATATTTCATTTTGTTGATGTTATTGGAAATTATCAATATTGCTTTCATTATATTGCCCATTTGGAATGTATTGGATAGAGATAACTGCTTTGGCAACCAGTGGAGGGTTGTATTGATTGTCATAGATGTGATAATTTGTTTCCAGAGTGACCGCTCAAGTGGTGGTTTTTATCGCTTGAGCGGTGAAGAGGGAGCAACCGGCACTTTGCTTTGCAGACTGAGATGCTGAGAGCTTGAGTTCACCGCTTGAGCGGTCTATGTGAATCAACAACTTACAAAGTTTCCTTTTGGCTCATTCTTTTCACTTTTCTTTCCTCTCATCTCCCTAGCTCTGGAAAACCCTAATTTTCTCTCTAGAAATCTCTCTTCTCACCTAGAATCAAGCCTAGACCTCTTGTAAAAAGTGAAGCTCGCATAGAGACTGTGATTTTCACCGATTGGATTGCATTTTCGTGAAGAGTTTTTCTTGGATCTTGCTTCTATGATTTCACTCTTGAAGAAGGGTTACATTTAATTTGGTATCTCTCTGATTTGAGATGGATATTTGGTGTTTTCTTAGCAATAGTGTTGCATGAGATAATTTTGTACATAAAATGAGTTTTGATGTATAAAAAGTGGCTCCTACCTAATTTTTGGAAAGATTCTGAATATTTCCTTATTGATTATAGATCTTAATGATGGGCATTGGTTCTTAAAGCATGAAAGGGGAAAAAGCCCCAAATTTCTCAAAACCCTAGTTTTAAATTTGAATTAAGAATGATGTTTGGTTCAATTGGCTCTTAAATCTTGAAATTTGGTAAATGATTGGTACCAATGTGTTGAGATATGAAATTTTGGGTTATTTTGGAAACATGTATTGAATTGGAGAAATGTTGGAGTTTGTAGATATGGGAAATTAGAAAATTCCTTTTTGTTTATTGCTATTGTTCTCTCTTACTTATGAATTGAATAAACTTTAAGTAGATTGGGATTGCAAAATCGTGGATCATGTGCATTATAATTTTATCTTGTGATCCTACAATTTCATGGAAGTTTAAAAATGTCAAAAAGGAGATAAATGGTGTATGAGTTCGGTTAGTTGAGTCAGATTTTGGAAACGTATGGTTTATGGTCTTGCTACCCACGTAGGGAGTCTAAGTGCCCAATTGCCCTATCTTGAGCTTATCGTCGGATGAATGTTGGAAAATATTTTTGGGTACTCATTGGTCCTATTGTATTATGAGTCGACAAAAGTAGAAAAAAAAGGATTTGTATTTTGGGTGCCCATCGCCATGCCGTATTAATAGCTGGCAAATGTGGGGATATTTTATGATAGAAATCTATGTCTATGTATTATCTGGGACTCCTATTAGGGATTTCATGGTTTATTTACCACTTCAATGTTAATGATGTGTTTAAACTTGAACATCGGTGCATTTGTCCCTTTTTCATTCAACAAAATAAAAGTAATTATTTTGTCATGGCATGAGCATATGTATTTCAATCGATTAGATACCTTGTTAAATGTATCTCTAATGGGTGTATAGCTCATCCCTATTTAACATTTTAGGACATGGCAATGTGCCTACACCCCAATGATCAAGAGGTGGATTTTGTGAATGAAGCATGAAGGTTCATGGATGAGAATTATGTGGAAGCTTCGAGCTTAATTGTTTTGGGACCGAGAGTCAAATTTTTGTGGTACCAAGGCCCTTGCCTTGATATTTGTAAGCCATTAGGGCATTTTGTTTTGATACTCTCTAACTTCTTGAACTATGATGACATGACATTAATTATGGTTGAACTTGAAATTGAAATCTTTTGGCTGTAGTTCAATGAGGTAGAGATCATAGTGCGTAAAAGATATCTTTTGGTACTAAAGAGCTTTCTTGAAACATTTGTTCACATTAAAATTTGTTAAACATGGTTGTGAGTTTACTTTTTCGTTTGCTTTAAATTTTTCGAGGAGTTACAATAGAAATGACATGCAAACTAGGTAAATTGAAACATTTACTAAATTCATGCATAACATTGAACATCACATAAATTCATGATTTAATTCTCGCATTGGATTTGAGAAGTTGGTTTTCAAAATTGATTCATTGGGAATATTTGAAATGTGTTGAGTTGTGGGGTAAATACCTTAGTGAATCTAGTTGGGGGGTGTAGAATTGAGAATTAAGTTGGCTTGAGGTCCATGGTAAAAGTCTGAAAACATGCACAGAGTAGATACCAAGTTCCTTCTGGTTAGGAGCCGATAAATTGGTTTTGGAATTGCCTTAAGGGCCTAATTGTAGACACATTGCCTAGGGATCGCCAGTGTCGTATTTACTGCCCTTGTTTTATCAAATAGATAATGGAATGGATTGTGTTTTCAAACTAGTGCATGACGTGGAAAAAATCGCAGTGAGGGGGCATTGGTATTTCATATGCATTGCACCTCATGCTATTGTTAAACTGCGTACACTTTATTTAGATTATTTTTGCAAGACTTTATGCTCATCCCTTAGTGGAAACCATCTTCTGGCGATGATAATATGCCTCCACCGAAATGAAGGCATGGAGGGTCTTTTTTGGAGCGCAAGGCTCAATCTTTGTTTATTTTCTTTGCAAGCCAATGGCTAATATGTATGGGTTTTGAAAACCATTTTGTTGTAATCAGGCAAGGCCTTGGAACTTGTAGGCTTTATGGCATTAACGTGTATTTAATTTGCTTTAATTATTATCAATCACATGCTATAGATTCATACCATATGGTTGATGAATGTATAGATGCACGTGGTCATTTTTTGTAAATCTCGTATTGAATATCTTGAATGGAAGAATTAGAGATTTAACATGAATGTTGATTGTCAGGTTACCGAACTTGTACTGAACTTCTAATATTTTTCATATGTTTATAATGGAAATGGTGGGATTTAGACTACATTTTTGAGTTACTCTGGTTGAGTCGGATGTATTATTTTCGGGGCATTACAACTTGGTAGGGTTTGAATACCTGGGCCTCGTAGGACCGTGGTCTTTACCGCAATAGGTTCATCTCGCTAGTTAAAAATGTTGCATGTTATATGTGTTATATGATAATATATTTATGTGACTAAGTGAGTATGAGATTGTACTTTTAGGATGCTATTTTTGTCTATTAAATCCCTAATTTTTTTTTTAGAAAAGCACTTGATCAATGCTCATTCTACTAAGAATTCAAGTTGTAATGCCATAATTTCGTAACCCTGATTATCATTATTTATTTCCATAATCAATCCATTAATTAATATCTATTATACATATATGTTGAATTCAATACAATATTTAAGATTCAACAGTCTTCATTCATAACAAAAGTAAACTTCTTCTAGGTGTTGACACCGCTGATCTTGGAAAATAGAAATTTCTTCACTGCTTTCTATTGTCAACACCAGGGCTTGAAGGTGTCAACACCCTGACTGATCTAAACTCACTAGTTTTTGGTGTTGACACCCTTGTTGAAGGTGTCGACACTTGTTAGGAAATTTCAGATTTTTCTACTGCTGTTTGCACCCATCTTTGCTAAGTCTTATCGACAGGTGGTTCAGTCAATGGAGGACATGTGACACCTGGGTTTTTCAGACCGCTCGGGCGACATTTTTGTCGCTCGTGCCTAGATCTTCAGCTCCCAGTAGTTGGCAGTTTTTTAGGTAGATCGTTCAAGCAAAGGAGTTGTCACTCGGGCGTAGAATGTTTGCTCCCAGTAATTTCACTATAGCTCTGCAAAACTTTTGGGACATCTCATTTTTCGTTCAAGCATAGGAAGTATTGCTCGAGCGACCCTTTCGAATTTGTGCTATTCACTCGAGCAAAGGAAGTTGCGCTCAAGCGGTCAATCGGGACAACAGATTTTAAAAGTCGATCATGACTCATTTTCTTTCACTTTTTACACTCTCCCTCTCTCTAACTCTATTTTTCTGATAACTCTATTTATCAGAAAACCCTAGCCCATCCATTGTAGATATCTCTAATTTCAACCTAAGATTCACCCAAAATCTTTTAAGAAAAGTTAAAAAAAGGCTTAGATCAAAATTTTTACCGATTGTTTCACGAGTTCATCAACATTTCAAGTGTGGTTCTCAAGCCTAGCTTCCCATTTCAAGGTAGGGGTGTCTTTAACTCGCTATATCTTCAATTTGAACTACTTATGTGGTGATTTCATTAGTTATTCATGTTATATATATATATGTAGGTATATGTATGGATTGTGTTGCTAGTAAGTGATTTGGAAAAATGTGACTAATACTTTATGGTTATGGATGAAATTATGTTTATTATTGAAGATTATTGTAAGTGATGATGAGAGTTGATCTTCAATTGTACATTAGAGAGAAAACCCCAAATTTTCCTTAAACCCTAACTTTGAGATTTATTTAATAATGAGGGGTTTTGCTCAAGTGGTTTCAAAAACATGAAATTGAATGTGTTTATTTAATTTTAAGGGTGGAATGCAAGATTTGAAGCTCTTCCCCAATATTCCCTATATAACCCTTGATGGTAATGAGAATTGCTTATGAGATATTCTTTATTATTGATGTGAGAAATGTTGAATTGTTATGACTTGGAGTTATGTTAGGGGAAAAAAAAGGCTTTCCAAATTCATGCATCATATGCATTTTACATTCTCTCTTCACCTCATAATGAAATGAAAGTTAAAAGGTTGTAAGGGGGTAAATTGTCTATGAGTCCGGGTAGTGAGTCGGGTTGAGTTAAGTTGTGTATTGTAATTGGTTCCCGTGCGGAGAGTCAAGGTGCCAATTGCCCTGTTTGCGCATATCGCTAGACGAATGTGAAAAAATGTTTTTGGGTGTCCACAAGCCCCTCGTTTTTTGGAGCTAGCAAATGTGGGAAAACATGGTTTTTGGTGTCCACGTTTCTGCCATTTATGGAGCCAACAAATGTGAAAGGGAAAGTGTTTTGGGTTCCCATCGCCCCGCCATTTATGGAGTCGGCAAATGTGGGACTATTTTCTATATACAAAACTATAATTATATATATTTTGACTTCCGGCTCTCACTTGGGATGTCATAGCTTATTTACCAACCAAAGTTAATGTGGAAAGATGGAACAAAGTTCATGCATCACATCTTTCATTTACATACTTAGACATTTGTACCCACCTATATTTCTATAAGTTCAAAATTTACATTGCATGATAGTGTCCATGCAATTGGCTATATAAGTCTTTCAATTGGCTATATAACTTGTTAAATTCATCACCTACTAAGCTTAAGCTCACTCCAAAGCTAACAATTTTCAGGATATGAAGATGAAGTGCCCACCAAGTGATAGTTTTGATATGAAAGAACCTTTTTGCGAACTTGATGGCATGTTTTGTCATATTTTGTTGAACATGGTTTATGAGGGCTGTAATTATATGCTGTTATGTTTTGAAAATGTACTTTTGTAAGGAGTTCATTTGGGACGTAATTGTTATAAACATTTCTTGCCTTTTTAGATGTTTTGTTTTATTTGGGATGTAATGGAACAATATTGTAATTGTTGAAAAATATTTCAAAGGGATAGAAATATTATGAGTGTTATTTTCTTATTGTTGTCTCTCTTATTTGTATGGGTTGTATGGTCGTAATGCCAAGTGGTCAGGATTCGAAAGGTTCCTCCAGGGTGTTACAAATTGGTATCAGAGCTAATCGGGTTGAATACCCTGAGCTCGTGGGAAGCGATTTTACTGCATAGGGCTATTGTGTTAGTGGGGACTTTAATTTGTCTTGCATGTCTTATTTGTTTATGTGACGATGTGGGTATGGAGTTAAGCTCTTAGGATATGACTTGTACCTATTACAATCATTGAAATCCTTTTGGAAAGGCACCTGATCAATGCTTTTTCCACTAGGAAATCTTTCAGTGCCATGGGACCAGTTAGAGTCTTGGGAGAGTAACTCGTGTGTGCTCTATGTGTTTATGTGACTACGTGGTGTGTTTTACGTGATATAGGCATCTGCATAGGCGTTTGTCTAATTCGTGTGTGACATGTGAGTTGGTTGGTGATGCATAGGCTTTGAGTTAATTTGTTCTTTCCTTATGTTTATATAGGATATCTGGACGAGGAAGCAGAAGAGGTCGAGGTAGGCCTCGTAGAGGTTGCTGGGATATGCCGGCATATCAAGATCTCCCGCCCCAAGAAGAGGGGTTAGGGAAAAATGATGCAGCTGTTCCGCGGGCCCAAGATGCAATGGGGGCATCAGATCGAGAGATAGAAGGGGCTCTTTGTGAGTCCATGGAGATACTTCGAGCCGAGCAAGTGGCAAGGACAATTGAAGAGGAAACTCGAGTCTCCTTCTTAAAGAAGGAATTTTTCCGTTCTAACCCCGCCAAGTTTATTGGTGGGCCTGATCCAATGAAGGCAAATGAATGGCTAGAGCAGATTATTAAGTCATTCAAGATTCTAGATATCCGTGACGGAGAACTACGGGTGGCCTTGGTGGCTTATTAGTTAAAGGAAGAGGTTGGTCAGTGGTGGAAATCGGTGAAGCATAGAGTGGAGCACACTTGGGAGGCATTCACTCACGCTTTCCAAGAGAAATTTCTACCTCCTACAGCAAGGGAGAGGTTGAGAAAGCTATTCAAAGACTTGAGGCAATTAGACATACCAGTGGTAGAATTTGAGGCCACGTTCACTAGCTTAGCCCATTTTGCGGCCGAGCTTGTAGCGACCAAGAAACATCGTTGTGTGGAATTCGAGAAGAGAATGAGGCCCAAAATTCTGATGAAGGTGATGGGTAATGTATACCAAGAGTATGATCAATTAGTAGAGGCTACAACCCATGTAGAGATTATGCTAGAGGCCAAAGAAGTGAGACAGAAGCATAGAAGGCCGAGTTACACCGAATCTAAGGGTGATACAGGATCTTCTAAGAGATCTAGGGACTCTTTCACTTCATTTTCTCAATCTGCCCCCCAACAAGCCAAATCATCAGGGTTCATTTCTATGAGAAGTTCGGGGAGTGAGGGTCCTTATCGTGTTACCTATTTCAAATATGGCCAGCAAGGTCACAAGGCATCAGACTGTAAACAATATCCTGGTCATCAATAACTAGCTCATTCTTAAGGTCAAGCCCAAGAGAGGGGCCAATTACCTGCATGCTACCATTGCCGGCAATCGGGTCATATGAAGAGATCTTGTCCATAGTTGGTCAGAGTGGGGAGTACTTTGGGGACTCGAAATTCTAGGGGGCATCAGTCGGACCAAGGCCAGAGATAGAGTTATCAACCAGTTCGGTTTGGGTAGACATCGAGGGCAGTGTAAGGGGCCATTTCAGCATAGTCAACATAATTGGCTAATACTTTGAGAGGTGATCGGGGTGATCAAAGACCCCAAGGACGAGTCTATGCTGTTACTACTCTTGAACAGGCATCCGGGCCATCGGTGATGAGAGGTACCTATCTCGTTTATAACACATGGGCCAACGTATTGATAGATATCGGGGCATGGAATTCATTCATTTCATCTGCATTTGCAACTACGTTGGACCTAAAGGTAGAACGATTAGAATCTTTACTTATGGTTGAGTCACCACTTGTGGGTCAAGTCGTTTTGGATCGGGGGTGTCGTGGGTGTGTAATCGAGGTAGCTGAACATTAACTCCCTTTTAATCTGGTGTTGTTAGAAATGTCAGACTTTGATGTCATTCTTGGTATAGATTGGTTGTCCTCTTATTGTACTATTATAGATTGCTACCGTAGAAGGGTTATGGTGTGTACTGCAGGGGGGTACTGTTTTTATTTTTTGGGGGATGGAGCTAATGAAGGATTGTCACCATTGTATGACCTGGGAACTCGGGGCAAACTTAGTTTCCTTCTTGCAACCATCATAGATCATGAGAACAATGTGGTTCGGGGGGATGTTTCCTAAGTTAGTGTGTGAATATACAGATGTTTTTCCTGAAGATCTCACTGAGTTACCGCCTCATCACGAGGTAGAATTTTTTATAGATTTAGTTCCTGGTACAACACCTATCTCTATGTCACCATATAGATTTGCCCCAACGGAGTTGCTTATCTTAAAGGAGCAGTTACAAGAATTGTTAGACAAGAGTTTTATTCACCCTAGCACTTCACCTTGGGGAGCACCGGCCCTCTTTGCTAAGAAGAAAAATGGTTCGTTGCGGTTATGTATCAACTATCGCAAACTCTATAGGGTCACAATCAAGAACAAATACCCTTTACCCCAGATAGATAATCTTTTTGACCAACTTAAGGGTTCTCAGTGTTTCTCAAAGATAGATTTACGATCAGGTTACCATCAATTGCGAGTGAAAGAGGAGGACATTCCTAAGACGACCTTCGTACGCGATATGGCCACTATGAATTTCTTGTGATGCCATTTGGCTTGACCAATGCTCCTGCTACCTTCATGGACTTAATGAATCGAGTTTTCTGAGATTATCTTGATGAGTTCGGGGTAGTTTTTGTAGATGATATGCTTATTTATTCACCTTCTGAGGAAGAGCATAAGAGGCACCTTCGCATTGTCCTATAACTCCTTAGAGAACATCAGTTGTATGCCAAATATGAGAAGTGTGAGTTTTGGCTCTCAGAAGTGAAATTTTTGGGTCATGTGGTTTTGAAGGAGGGAGTTATAGTAGATTCTTCTAAAATTGAAGTAGTGCAAAAGTGGGAACGACCTAGAAATGTGTTTGAGATTCATAGCTTCACGGGTCTTGCTAGGTGTTATAGGCCTTTTGTAAAGGATTTTTCTACTCTAGTGGTGCCTTTGACCAAATTAACCAGAAAAGGGGTGAACTTTGTTTGGAATGATGCATATGAGAAATCTTTTCTAGAGTTAAAAACTAGATTAACTATGACACCTATCCTGATTATCCTAGAGAGAGGAAGAGGATATACCATTTATTGTGATGCTTTTAGAGAGGGGTTGGGATGCGTTTTGATGCAAGAGGGCAAGGTTGTAGCTTATAGTTCTCGTCAACTGAAAACTCATAAAAGAAATTACCCCACCCATGATCTTGAGTTAGTTGCAATCATCTTCGTGTTGAAACTTTGGATGCATTATCTTTATGGAGAGAAATTTGATGTATTTTTTGATCATAAGAGCCTCAAATATTTGTTTTCTCAAAAAGATTTAAACTTATGTCAGAGGAGGTGGATGGAGTATATGGAGGACTACGATTTTGAATTGCACTACCACCAGGGAAAGGCAAATGTAGTTGCCGATGCCTTGAATAGAAAGTCTATAAGTGTGGTTGCTAGCGTTGCCATAAGGGTGTGGAAGATGTTAGGTGACCTAAACGAGTTTTATGTACGACTAGGCGAACCACCTAGTCAAGCTACCTTGTTTTCAATCTTAGCCCAGCCAACATTAATTACCCGAGTCTTGGAAGCACAATAAAATGACCCAGAAGTGGAGGCTATCAGAGAGAAAATCTTGCAAGGAAAAGAGAAACGGGGATTAAGGATGCATTCTAACTCTAGTATTTGATATGTCGTCTATTTGTTCCATAATCTTGTAGAGATGATATATTATGAGACTTCCATAACTTCTTCTTTACTGTTCATCCTGGAGGTACAAAAATGTATCATGACTTGAGTTGTCAATTTTGGTGGAGAGGCATGAAGAAAGATGTGGCTCAATTTGTGTTTAAATCTCTAACTTGTCTACAAGTCAAGGCGAAACATTAAAGACCAGCCAGGTTATTGCAACCCTTACCTGTAGCAGAATGGAAATGGGAGCACATTACGATGGACTTATTTCGGGTCTCCCAAGAACTCAAAAAGGTAATGACGCTGTTTGGGTCGTAATGGATCGACTGACAAGGTCGGCACATTTTCTTGCAATGTGCATGGGTGACTCAGGTGATTATCTAGTAGAATTGTATGTTAGGGAGATTGTTTAGCTTCATGGGGTTCCGGTGAGTATTGTCTCGGATAGAGATTCTCACTTCACTGCACAGTTATGGCAAAGTTTGCAAATCATCACGGGAACTCAATTGACCTTTAGCACCGCTTACCATCCTCAAACCGATGGTCAGTCTGAGTGTACAATCCAAATCTTAGAAGACATGTTGAGGGCTTGTGTACTAGACTTCAAAGGGTCATGAGAGAAATATCTACCATTAGCTGAGTTTGCCTATAACAATAGTTTTCAAGATAGTATTGGGATGGCACCTTTTGAGGCTTTATATGGGCATCCATGTAGATCCCCCATGTGTTGGACTGAAGTAGGAGATACATCCATGCTTCGTCCAAATTTAGTTCGTAAAACCATGAAAACGATAGCTCTCATTCAGAGGAGGATAATCACAATGCAAAGTCGGCAAAAGAGCTATGCTGATAAAAGGAGACGACCTTTATCCTTTGAAATAGGTGACCATGTATTTTTGAAAATATCTCCTAGGAAAGGTTTGATGAGATTTGGTCGAAGTGGAAAGTTATCGCCTAGATTCATCGGCCCCTTTGATATCATTGAGCAAGTATGAGAGGTTGCCTATCGCCTTGCTTTACCTCCACAGTTATCCGGGATAAATGACCTGTTCCACATCTCAATGCTCTACAAATATGAGTCAGATCCTTCTCACGTTTTAGATTGGAAGAACTTAGAGGTAGACGAAAATGTTTCTTATGAGGAAAAACCCATAAAGATCCTAGGCTCCTGGGAACAAGTCTTGAGAGGTAAGACGATTCCCTTAGTCAAAGTATTATATCACCATCATGGAGTAGAAGAAGCCACATGGGAAAGAGAAGTCGAAGTCCGAGAGAAATACCCTGAGTTGTTTAGAAATGTGTAATCTTATTGACTTTATGATGTTGATATTTGTAATGTGGCCTAAGAATGTGGATAAACTTTTGGTGGGTAACATGTGTTGTACTTACGAGAAGTTCACGAGTTCTAGCTATTTATAATTCGAATTATTGCGTTGCGATGATGTTATGATGATTAGAGATAGTACAAGAGTAGTATTTGTCTTTTTGGGAATTGTAAGAGTTACTTTTGACTGGGATTACCGAAATTTCGAGAGCGGAATTCCTTAAGGAGGGTAAGCTGTGACACCTAGGTTTTTTGGACCACTCTAGTGACGCTTTTGTTGCTTGAGCATAGATCTTCAGCTCCCAGTAGTTGGTAGTTTTGTAGGCGGATCGCTTAAGCGAAGGCATTGTCGCTCGAGCGTAGAATGTTTGCTCCCAGTAATTTCACTGTAGCTCTGCAAAACTTCTGGGACATCTCATTTTTTTGCTCGAGTGTAGGAAGTGTCGCTCTAGCAACCCTTTCGAATTTGTGTTGTTCGCTCGAGCAAAGGAAGTTGCGCTCGAGCAATCAATCAGGACATCATATTTTAAAAGTCGATCCTTACTCATTTTCTTTCCACTTTTCACACTCTTCCCTTTTCTAACTCTATTTTTTCGAAAACCCTAGCCCATCCATTGTAGATTTCTTTAATTTCAACCTAAGATTCACCCAAAATCTTTTAAGAAAAGTTGAAAAGAGGCTTAGATCAACATTTTTACCGATTGTTTCACAAGTTCATCAATATTTCTAGTGTTGTTTTCAAGCCTAGCTTCCTATTTTGAGGTAGGGGTGTCTTTAACTCGCTATATCTTCAATTCAAACTACTTATGTAGTGATTTCATTACCCATTCATGTTATATATATATATAGGTATATGTAGGTATATGTATTGATTGCGTTGCTAGTAAGTGATTTGGAAAAATGTGAGTAATACTCTATTGTTATGGATGAAATTATGTTTATTATTGAAGATTATTGTAAGTGATGATGAGAGTTGATCTTCAATTGTACATTAGAGAGAAAACCCCAAATTTTCCCTAAACCCTAACTTTGAGATTTATTTAATAAAGAGGGGTTTTGCTCAAGTGGTTTCAAAAACATGAAATTGAATGTATTTATTTAACTTTAAGGGTGGAATGCAAGATTTGAAGCTCTTTCCACTCCCTATATAACCCTTGATGATAATGAGATTTGCTTATGAGGTATTCTTTACTATTGATGTGAGAAATGTTGAATTGTTATGATTTGGGGTTATGTTAGGGAAAAAAAAAAAGGCTTTCCAAATTCATGCATCGTAGGCATCTTACATTCTCTCTTGACTCATAATGAAATGAAAGTTAAAAGGTTGTAAGGGGGTAAATTGTTTATCAGTCCGAGTAGTGAGTTGGGTTGGGTTGAGTTGAGTTGTGTATTGTAATTGGTACCCGTGCGGGGAGTCAAGGTGCCCAATTGCCCTATCTATGCCTATTGTTGGACGAATGTGGGAAAATGTTTTTTGGTTTCCACGAGCTTGTCGTTTCTGGAGCCCACAAATGTGGAAAAACATGGTTTTGGGGTGTCTACATCCCCCGCTGTTTATGGAGCCGACAAATGTGTAAGGGAAAGTGTTTTGGGTGCCCATTGCCCCGCCGTTTATTGAGCCGGCAAATGTGGGACTATTTTCTATATACAAAACTATAATTATATATGTTTTGACTTTCAGCTCTCACGTAGGATGTCATAGCATGTTTACCACCCGAAGTGAATGTGGAAAGGTGGAACAAAGTTCATGTATCACATCTTTCATTTACATACTTAGACATTTGTACCCACTTATAATTCTATAATTTCAAATGTTGCATTGCATGATCATAAGTCTTTCAATTGGCTATATAACTTGTTAAATTCATCACCTACTAAGCTTAAGTTCAACCCAAAGCTAACAATTTTCAAGATATGAAGATGAGGTACCCACTAAGTAATAGTTTTGATATAAAGGAACCTTTTTGCGAACTTGATGGCATGTCTTGGCATATTTTGTTGAACATGGTTTACGAGGGTTATAATTATATGTTGTTATGTTTTGAAGATGTACTTTTGCAAGGAGTTCATTTGGGACGTAATTGTTGTAAACGTTTCTTGCCTTTTGAACTGTTTTGTTTTATTTGGGATGTAATGGAACAATATTGTAATTGTTGAAGAATAGTTCAAAGGAATAGAAATATTATGAGTGTTATTTCCTTATTGCTATCTCTCATTTTATTTGTATGGGTTGTATGGTCGTAATGCCAAGTGGATAGGATTTGAAAGGTTCCTCCAGGGTGTTACAGGACACGTGGCCAAGTCCAGAGTGGATATTTAGCATCAGAAGACAAAGGTCAGCAATTGGAAGTGGGTTTTGTATATGGGTTGACTTGGAATGGTGGAGCAGTTATTGGCTAAGTCATGGCCTTAGTAGGGGACTTGCAGAAAGAGGAAAGCATGAACAAGGTGGGGATTTTTCTCTATTGATAGAAGAACGAAAGGACCTAGGGACATGTGTCAACTCAAAGGAAGTGAAGTTCGACAGGTGGAAGTGAAGGCTTGGTGTGGTTTGAAGACTTGGAAGTGAGAGTGCAGTTGTAGTAGTTACACAATAGCAGTTGCAGATTGAGAAGATCATGGGGTCATGGGAAACAAGAGCTATAAAGGCCAAAAATTTTGCAGAGAGGGGGACATCAACAACAACATAACAACTTAGCTTTTAGACTTAGGAGTAGTTTCAATTCTAATCTAGGATTAGTTTGTTCCTTTATAACTTGTACTTTCTGAGTGAACTTTAGTAACTTCAATATGAAATTACGTCTGTTTATTCAATCTACCTTGTTACTATCAGTTGATATAAAAAATTGTTCTTTCTCTTGTTTGCTTTGTTACCATTGATCCAAAGAAGTCCTCATTCTTTTGAGGGATTCGAACCAGAATCACAATTGCTTGATTGTTCCTGCTTTTTAGTTTAAGATTATTGCTTGGTTGTTGTCGATCTAGGCCCAGCCTAATTTTTACTAATAATTTTTGGAACCGCAGTGGAACATTCTTGCATAATTTGGATCAAAAAAATGGTGAAGGAAAATAAACAGGTTGATAAGCATGTTAAGAAGAGGCCTGTTGAGTTTCAAGAAGAAGAGGTAGACCAGGACTTGGTCTTGGCTGATGATGGTGGTGTTCAGAATGTAGGCCAGGCAATGGCCCAAAAAGGCCAGGCAAGTGGCCATGCCAAAATTCCCATAGGAGTCCTGGTGGCTCAAATAAGGGATACATTGGCAAATCAGTCAATAGAAGAGAACTGTATCCTTTTGGTAGAAGTAAGGAGTGTGTTGAAAGCTCCATTAATGGAGTATGCAAGTCAGAGTGAAGTAAAAGCACATAAGGTGTCTTCAAAGGCAGGGGGTGCACTCATACTGTTACCAATTGGTATGCCACATCAATCTGTTAGCGAGCAATGTCCTTTTACAGGGAGCCATCTGTTGAGGAGAGAATGCATGAGGTATTTCAAACCCCGAATATTAAAATTCAAGGAAACTGGCTTAGGGGGCAACCTGGGTCAAATGTTTTTTCTAACCAACTATATGGCCAAAAAGGTGTAGAAAATAGAAATTTGTTTAACACAGAATTTAATGGTTACCCTAACATAAGGCAAAGAACTAATGTGGTTTTTGAAAATTATAATCAAGGGTTTGATAATCAAAATGTTAGGTATAGAGACGTTCCTAATGTGGGCTATGGAAATCAAGGAATCAATAATTTTGGGAATATGGGTGCATATCCTGAGATGTGTAGACCTGACATGTACCATGAATCATTTGGTAATGGCCCAAGGCCAAGAGGTCCAGCACCCCCTTTACATGTTGACAGACAAGAGCCTTTTGAACATAACTATGGGTATGAGGGGCAAAATGTTTTTAATCATGGTGACAATTTTCAAAGGGATCAGATTATCCAAATTGTTCATGACCTTTATGGTCCAGGAATGAGAAGGCCTGAAAGACCTAGATTTAGGAAGCCATACCCACGGTAGGTAGATGAGGAACCTTTTCCTAGGCACTATAGGGTACCTGAGTTTTCCTTGTTTCATGGTGAGGAAAATCAATCAACAATTGAACACATAGGGAGGTTGTTTCCACATTCCTTGTCTAGGATTTACATGTTTCATTAACTTGCCTACTAATTCAGTCCATACTTGGGTGGAGATGGAGAGTTAGTTTCATGTCCAGTTCTACAAAACTGAGCCTAAAGTAACCTTCGTTGATCTATCTAAAATGAGGTAGAAATTTCCTGAGAGTGTAAAGCAGTTCATTGATAGATTTAAGAGGGAAAAGAATAGGTGACGAATGTACATGCCTAAAGTTGAAATTGTGAGAATAGCCCAGAATGGGTTAAATTTTGAGTTGAGAAAGAAGTTTGAGGGATGGAGTTTAGGGACTTGTTTGAGTTGTCATCTAGGGCAACCAGATATGAATCAATACTTAGGGAGGAAAGACATAGAAATGCAAACTTTTATGGGACTTATTTCTAGGAGGTTAATGTTAAGACAGAAGTGGATGTGGATATGGCACAAGTGGTTGGCAAAACACCAGTGGTTTGTTGGAGTTTGAGGAAAGTGGACAAACTAGTGAACATGCTAGCAACTCAGCCAGCCAAAAGAAATGCAAATCCTACATTTAGGCAGTATTCTTTTGACTGGTCTAAAGCTAATGCCATTTTTGATGAGTCATTGGTTAATAAATTTTTAACATCGTTCCTTGGACATGTAATTCCAAAAGAATAAGATAGAGTAGGAAAAGAATATTGTAAATGGCATAATACTTTTAGACATTCTACCAACAATTGCGTAACTTTCATCAACTGTGTGCAGGACTTGATATAGAAGGGGCTACTGAAATATGCAGAGAAGGAGAAAGGAGTTATGGTAATGGACACTAATCCCTTCCCAGAGATGGCACCAATCCATATGGTGACAGCTAGCATTAAGAGGAATGCACCAAATCCAACTGTGTTGTTGGCTGGCTTAGAGAGAATCCATAAGGAGAAACAAGAAAAGCAAAAGAGGGTGATAGATGAAGACAAGTTTGTGTGCTCAAGGTGTGGAACTAAGAAGGAATAATTGCAAGAAATTTTGGTTGACAAGTTGAAGGAGAGTGTGTAGGATCATGGCTTAAGGTTTAATACCTTAGGTGGGGGTGACCTTCAGATGTTTAATGGAGAGAAGCTGTTGTTTGATGGGCAAGATCCTGGAATTTTTGGGCCTATCGACAGATCTTATAGTGAGGAGGATGATCCATTTTTGTTTAAATGGGAATCGATTTATCTTTCTCTTCATGGTGTAGAAGGGGTCAAAATTAAAGTAAGGTAGTTGAAAAGCTAGAGGCCATCTAGTGGCCCTAGTCATGTTCAAAGGTTAGCTTTGGTGCCAAGGCCATTTCATAGGCCATTTATTGGTCAAGGTCATAGCTTTACATCTGGGAATTCATCTAGGCAAAGTCAACTTCGTGGCTAAGGGGTAAGGTTTCCACAAGCTTATCTCCCAATACAACCAAGGATGGTGAAGCCACTAGTGCCCACACATGCTGGTTGGCAAGGTGTAGTGCATCCTAAGTTCCCTCTATCAGGATGGAAGCCCACGGGTCCAACCAGGACTCAGGTGAGGAGAAAGCAAAGAAAATTTCATGCCATGTTCTCAACAAAGGAGGGTGATAATCCAAAGAGGGATGACGAAAAAAATTTGATTTGGGTAAGAGAGAAAGAGAAGGGAAAAAGTAGTGAATCAAGCAAAACAGAGAAGACGGTGGATCAAACTCCTAAAAAGATTCTCCTTAGGAGACAATTGGAGGAGATATCTAAGGCACTCCTTTCTGATGAGGAGAGTGGGGAAGATAAGGCGATGATTGATGAGAATGCAGTGGTGGCAGGAAAGTCAGAAGAGGCTCTTGTTGATAGCAAGGAAGATACAAAGTTTGAAAGTTCTAGGGACTTTGGTGAGAGATAGGATGCAATCAGGTTTGGTTCTTTACCTGCAAACCCTGATTGTAATATGATTCTGGCTTTGCCAAAAAGGTTTGAAGCAAAATTTGGGTAGTTGGAGTAGAGAAGGTGATGTAGAGAAGCTATCAGAACCTGCTATGTTGATGACAGAGGTGGGTAAATCCAGAGAGGAAGCTGGTAAATCTATTCAAGTAGTTAAGACTGGTAGTAGTGAGAAGGCGGTACTCTAGTCACCCAAACCAGAAGTGATAAGGCACTTGAGGCCTTTGTATGTAAGCGCTCACTTGAATGGTTGTCTTTTGGCCAATGTGTTAATTAATAATGGGGCTATTATGAACATTTTTCCCCCCATAATTTTGATTTTCTTTGGTAAAAATGTTGATGATTTAATCCCATCTAATGTGTCTATGAGTGATTTTTCAAGGGGGTCATCTAATACAAGGGGAGTAATTGCCTTGCAATTACAAGTAGGAGCTAGAGTTATGGGAGCAACATTTTTTGTGATTGACTCCACCTCAAACTATAACTTGCTACTTCAAAGGGATTAGATTCATTCCAATGGTTATGTGCCTTCATCCTTTCATCAGGCTTTGATTTTCTTGACAGTAGAGGGCCAAGACGGGCAAGGTATAGAGGTCTTTTGGGGAGAGGCAAATCCTTTCAAGGCTAATATACATAATGTGGAGGCTATGCTGTATGCTGATGAATTTAGTCCTATTATGCTGGAAAATGAGAAGTTGAAATCAAGGGGAATTGGACTGACTTATGGTCAGTTTTAAAAATTTGTTGAGGAAGGCTTTCGACAGATGAGCCAAGAAGTGGCCAAGCCAAGTGTCTTGCAGACCAAGCCTGTAGATAAGGTGCTGATTGAAGACATTACCAACGAAGATGAAGAAAAGTGAGTGTGAATTTGATTATGATATAATTGAAGTACTTTTGTTAGGCTTTTTTTTTTTTTTAATTTTTTTTTATTTCTTTTTAGAGAGAAGGTTAGGTGGTATGTTGCCCGACTATTTTAAAATAAAGTGTGTTGTAGATAATAGCCCTCTAGATTATAAAGAGGTGCAGTATGAAAATCTAAAGGCAGCTCCTGCAAAGCTTAATGATCTCAAGGTTGATGTGTAGGACCCTTTAGAGGAGTTTAATTGAGGAGATGAGTCATGTGAGAGGCCTATTTATGTAAATGCTCTTTTATCTAGTGAATGTAAGATCATGCTAGTTAGCTTGATTTCAGATTACTTTGATTGTTTTGCCTGGAGTTATGATGAGATGCCTGGACTAGATAGGTCTTTGGTTGAACATAAACTTCCAATAAAGTCAAGTTATGTGCCACATAAACAACCTCCTAGGAGAGTGACAAATGAAGTCACTCTTATGGTGAAAGATGAAATTGAAAGACTTTTAAAAGTTGGTTTCATTATAACAACCAGGTATGTGGAATGACTGTCAAATATAATTCCAGTTCTTAATAAGAATGGAAAAATTAGAGTGTGTATTGATTTTAGGAATTTCAATATGGCCACACCTAAGGATGAGTATCCCATGCTAGTTGCAGACTTGTTAGTAGATTCAGCTGCAAAGCATAAAATTTTGTCATTCATGGATGGCCATGCTGGGTATAATCAAATCTTTCTTAGCCCAGATGATGTTCATAAGACTATATTTAGGTGCCTAGGGGCTCTAGGAACCTTTGAATGAGTAGCAATGCCTTTGGGCTTAAGAATGCAGGGGCTACCTATCAGAGGGCTATGAATTTTATCTTTCATGATCTAATTGGGAAGTTTTTGGAGGTGTATATTGATGATGTGGCAATCACGTCTAATGAGTTTGAGGAGCATTTGGACCATCTTCGACGGGTGTTCCAAAGGATGAGGAACCAGAATGGGATAAAGGTGGACACAAATAAGGCTAAAGCTATTAAAGTAGCCCAACATCCATCTAATAAGAAAGAGTTACAGAATTTCCTTGGGCAAATAAATTTTTTAAGAAGATTCATTGCCAATTTAGCAGGGAAAACTTTGGCTTTTTTCCCTTTGTTAAAGTTGAGGTCTGATAAAGACTTTGGATGGAAATGTGAGCATTAAAGGGCATTTGATGCAATCAAGGATTACTTTTCTAAACCTACAGTCCTAATGCCACCTGTTAAAGGGAAACCTTTAAAGTTGTATATCTTAGGAGGAGAACTGTCAATTATTGGTTCCAAATAGTGAAGAGGGTTGTGAACATGCTGTTTATTACCTGAGTAGGAAATTGAATGAGGTAGGGACTAGGTACAACTTTATTAAAAAGTTGTGTTTTGGCCTTGTATTTTGCAGCCATCAAACTGAGGCATTGTATGCTACCTATAGAAGTTAATGTGATTGCTCAAATTGATGTAATAAAATACATGTTGTCTAGGTCAGTTTTGAGAGGGAGACAAGGAAAATAGTTGCTAGCCTTAATTAAATATTGGATCAAGTATGTACCTCAGAAGGCTGTGAAAGGCCAGGCATTAGCAGATTTTTTAGCTGAGCATCCATGTAGCCTTGTTGAGGTAGATTTATATGAGGTACTTAAAGTTGAAAAAGAGCCATGGAGATTAATGTTTGATGGCTGAAAGACTGAAGAGGGTGTTGGTGCTAGGGTGGTGTTGGTTTCACCCCAAGGACAGGTGTTTCAGTCCTCTCACCAGTTAGATAAGACTCAGGTATTGTCAAATAATCAAGCAGAATATGAAGCCTTGATTATTGGTTTGGAGTTGGCAAGGAGTTTGAGAATTTCATACTTGAAAGTGTTTAGGGATTTACAGTTGGTGATAAGGCAGGTAGTAGGCGAATATAAATGTAACAGTGCAGTGCTTGGAGGGTATTTATACCAAGTGTTGCAACTGGTTAAAACTTTTGAGGTAGTAGAGTTTGAACACATGTTCAAACTTGAAAATAAGGAGGCCAACAAGATGGCCCAGGCAGCATCTGGTTTGAGAATTGCAGAGGATTTCTAGGAAAGAATAGTTAGGATTCAAAAGAGAATAATGCCTTGTGCTAGGTGTCGACAATTGTAAGGCATGTCAATTTTAACTTTGGAGGTGTCAGAAGATGATTGAAGGTCACCTTTGATTAGGTATTTAAGTGAGCCAGAGGCAAAGGTAGATAGGAGGACAAAGTATCAAGCTATGAATTAAGTGATTATGGGGGATGACTTGTTCAGAAGAACCCAAGATGCATTGTGCATTGAGCATCATTTCATCTTGAACACTGTAAATGTATTGATTTTGAGGGAAAAAAATAGGTGAATACCTTAGTCAATCTGGATAGGGGTTGCGGTTGTGGTTATGATGTTGGTCTGTGTGTCCTTGGTGAAAGTCCAGAAACCCATGTGGTTAAGTGCCGATCCTTTCGGTTAGTACCGGTAAAATGGCTTTGGTAGTACTTGTATAGCCTACTAACAGACATGTACCTAGAGATTCCTAGTGTTTTGTATCCACTGCCCTATTTTCTGTTATAAAAGGATTATTTTCATGAATTGATTTATAATCTGGCATTGCATTGTTTTACGATGAAAAACGGGGATGTTTGACAAATTGTCATGACCCGAACCCGCCCCTAAAAGTTTGGGTCATAGCTGGCTAGTAATCTGTAGATTACCGAAGGCCTCAAACGATTATACAGAATATTTATGCTAATGGGGCCATAAACAGAAGCATATAATAATGAGAAGTCCATTGAGTTGTGCCAATCATGAGCAAAATCATAGAGTTAACCACGTAACACAATAGTACACACACATGCCCATAAAAAATATAAGAGCCATAGGAAAATTGTTCATAGTGTTTACAACCCAAGACCATGGAAGCAAAAACAAAATAAGGTCAAGGTAGTGTGAGTCAAGACAAAACTACGTCTCGGAGGCATGACCCAATTGGGTCACAAAAAGGCTCATGAAGCTGACTCTAGGGGTGTGCTCCATGCTGCTGATCACCTACATGGGCATAAATAAAATTGGGTGAGCGAAGCTCAATGAGTAATAATACAGTAAAGCAGTGCAAGAAGATGATTATAAGGTTCTCACAAAATCCATAATCATATAAATCAAGCGGCCTTAGGCCCAAGCATATAACAAGCGGCCTCCGGCCCAAACATATAACAAGTGGCCTCGGGCCCAATCATAGATCAAGAGGCCTCGGGCCCAATCATATATCAAGTAGTCTCAGGCCCAATCATATATCAAGCAACCTTAGGCCCAATCATATAACAAGCAGCCTCGGGATTAAACATATAACAAACGGCGTCAGGCCCAATCATATATCCAGCAACCTTGGGCCCAATTATATAGCAAGCGGCCTCAGGCCCAATCATATAGCACATGTCATATAATATTAATGAAGTTTCTCATTTCAATCAAATCGCAATGTCGGCACCAATCACCATTCATGGTTCGAGGTACACAATAAATAATATATAAGTATGATATTATTACTCACAATGCTTGGTCGGATGATACTCCTTAATGACTTAGCCTACAGAAATATAACCAAGCATAACATTTCAAAACACATTGCCTTCAATTCACTCAATCGATTTATTTGTTACATATGCATTCAATTGTTCCCTATTCTTTAATTTCTCTCAAGTGTTTACATAATTCTTACAAGAATTCCATATGTTTTTCATTGAAAATATCAAGTTTACATATTTAAGGTTTAAGGAAAAAGCAAGAAATGAAAGGATACTAAGTTAGGGTAGGGAATGGCATGAAATGATTAAAAGAAAATAAATAGCCTACACTAATTTGAGCATAGCTATTTGTGTACTTAGAATTTGGATATCAGACCACTATCATTAGAAACTAGACTTCTAGGGTTTGAATTTAGGCTCAAGAATCACTTAAAATGGAGTCCGGATGAGGGAGATATACTTATTTGAACTTACCAAGTATAAGCTGAAACAGGGTTGGCCGCACGTACGTCCACTTTGACCACTCGTGTGGTGACTAGGCAGGTCGAGTGGTGGTCTAAACAAAATGCAATTTCTTGTTTTTGTTCATATTCTGCTCATGTGGATCCCATGGTCGCTCGTGCGGCCTGGGCAAAATCAGACAGCCTGAAAATTCATCAAAGATTGAGTTTTCAAACCCAATTTCAAGCCAAGATCTCATGTAATCTTCCTTTAAAACATGAAATACTAACCTTACACAAGTGTAATTCCATATTAAACATATCATTCTTGCATCAATAACAAATTCATGGACTCATCTCTTTCCCATATTCATACATTACATAAACAAGTTCAAAATACATAATCCCTGAATAATCTTCCAACAAATCTTGTTTTCATAAATCATCTAGGGTTTGTTTCATGGGTCAATCATAAGAGTGAACTTAAATCAAACAGAGATTAAGAGATTAGGGTTCAATTTCATGCCTTTAGCCCAAGTCACCATACAACTCAAAACCCTAGCTCAAATTCCTAATTTCTTCTTGATTTCAAGGAAAAGATGAGTTAGAGACAAAGATTATAAGTAGTTTAACATATCTTAACTCAATTCTAAGGTTTGCCCCTTGATTTACTTCAAATCCTGAGCTTTGTCATCTTTCTCTCTCTTTAACTCACTCTCTAGAGCTCTCAAGCAACAATGAAGAGCAATAGGCTAAATACACATATATGACCTAACTCACAAAACATGATTTAATCATTATGAATCGTAATTTTTCAAAATTTCACCATAAGCTCTATAAATCATGCTAATCATAGATATGAAGTCTATTTTTATTTATCGTGCCTCTAAGGCCTTCAATTTCAATTCAAAGTTGCAATTGTAACAGATATTCCTACTTTTAACAGATATTTTTTTTTCCAAATTCACATATTTTCCATACTTAAACTTGCAATTCATATTTAACACATAATCACATGCATAATTAAGCATATTACAGGTTGGGTTATCACAGTCTTCCCCCTTTTAGGAAGTTTGGTCCTCCAAACTTGTTTACCTCAAGTTGAAAACAATTTTGGATATCGTTGTCTCATTTCTTCTTCCCGTTCCCAATTGGCTTCGCTTCCATGATGTTCCCTCCATTCCACTTTTTCCATTGGGATAGTCTTGTTCCTTAGTTGTGTGACTTGCCAATCAAGGATTAGAAGGGGTTTTTCCTCATAACCCATATCGTCATCTAGTACAATTTGATGATAGTCAATAACATGAGAAGGGTCTTGAAGTTAGCCTCGCAACATTGACACGTGGAACACATTGTGCACTTGCTCCATGCCCAATGGTAAAGCAATCCAATAGGCAATTGGACCCAATCTTTCCAAAATCTGAAATGGCCCTATGTACTGGGGTGATAATTTCCCTTTCTTCCCAAGCCTTGTGTGCCCTTTCATTGGAGTGACTTTGACAAAAACATGATCCCCAACTTCAAATTCTAAATCTCTCATTCTTTGATCTGCATAACTCTTTTGTCGACTTTGAGCAGTTTTCAATCACTGTTGGATGATTTGAATCTTTTCTGTAGTAACTTGCACAATTTCAGGCCCAAGCAACGACCTATCCCCAACCTCGGTCCAACAACCTGGAGTTCGACATCTTCTCCCATACAAAGCTTCATATGGTGCCATCCCAATACTAGAGTGAAAATTGTTGTTACTGGCAAATTCTGCCAAAGGCAAATGAGTTTCCCAACTTTCACGGAAATCCAAAACACACATCCGGTGCATGTCCTCCAACATTTATATAGTCCTTTCAGATTGACCATCAGTTTGCTGGTGAAATGCGGTACTAAACCTTAACTCCGTTCCCAATGTTTTTTTGTAAGCTTTACCAAAACCTTGACACAAACTTAGAATCTCTGTCTAACACAATGGAGATCGGAACATCGTGCAGTCGAATAATCTCCGTAATGTACACCATAGCAAGTCTATCATCATTATAAACAGTCTTTATAGGCAGAAACTGAGCAGATTTAGTCAATCTATCCACAACCACCCATATAGAATCCATACCTCGGGGTGTTCGGGGTAAACCCACAATAAAATCCATAGTTATATGCTCCTACTTCCATTCCGGAATAGGGAGAGGTTGAAGTAACTCGGCCGGTCTTTGATGCTCCACTTTTACTTGTTGACATTGAAGGCACCTTGAAATGAACTCCACAATTTCTCTCTTCATATTGGGCCACCAAAAAGCTTGCGTGAGATCTTGGTACATGTTGGCATTTTCGGGATGCATAGCAAATTTGGACTTGTGCGCATCTTCCAAGACTCTTCCTTTAATATTGGGGACATTAGAAACCCATAATCGTCCCTTGAATTTCAACACTTGAGCTTCCAAAGAAAATCCCGGTCTCGGCTTTGCCTCTATCTCATCATGTACTTTCTTGAGAAATTCATCCTCTAATTGCCTTCGTTTGATTTCCTCAATAATAGCCGGTTGTGCGGCCATCGCAGCTAACATTCTATCCCATTTATGTAGCACAATTTCCACCTCCATTCTTTCCAAGTCAAGCAATAGTTCATTCCACTCTGTAAGTAAACATGCTAAGTTTCCCGTTGACTTTCTACTAAGAGCATCTGCTACCGTGCTGGCTTTGCTGGGATGATAATGAATCTGCAAGTCATAATCCTTGATGAGTTCCAACCACCGCCTTTGACACATATTAAGCTCATTTTGAGTAAAGAAATACTTGAGCCTCTTGTGGTTGGTGTAGACTTCACATGTTGCTCCATAAAGATAATGTGAGAACCCGAACATACAAATTAAGTAAATAGTTAAATAATAATAATATTACAATCTCAAATATTTTGATGGTGAATCCTAAAGTGCAAATTAAATATTTGGAGGGTCTTTTAATTAATTTTAAAACCTAAATAAATTTATGGTGAAAGTCTTTAATTTAAAGGCAAGATTTATTATTTAAAAAAATAAAAAATAAAATAAAATTAAGTGTCAAATTAGTAAGCATATTTTGATCTAATAATATTTGTATTTTATTTAAATTAATGGGGAGAGAAAATAAATTAAAACAAAAGATAATATTTTAGGGCCTTTTTGTTTAGATACATAATGTAACCCTAGGTTTCCTAATACAATATAGCAGCAGCAGGCAGGCAGCCATGGGAGAGAGAAAGGTTGAGAGAAAGGAAGAAGAAAAAAAAAAAAGGGTTGCAAGCAAGGAAGGATTTTTGGGTGTGTGGTAGGTCTTTATCTTTCTTCTTCCTTTTGGTTTTGTTCTTTATCCTTACTCTATTATTATTTAGTTCATTGATGGAGAGGTTGTAGGTTTATGTATTTTGTATATAGATATCCTGTTAAGAAACTTGAGGAATTAAATTTATGTATAAAGAATGGGATAAATTCTTAGTTTAAAAATTCTGTACAGAACCACAAACTTTAAAAATCAAGAAACCATATCAAACGAATGAATTTTGAACTGAAATTTTTACAGTAGATTAATTACATATTAAATTGCATATATGAATGTTTTCATAATTTTTGGGAGTCAAAATCCATGTAAGCTGATGCGTTCAAATCTGTCCAGAAAACTAGTTTAAAACAGTAAGTTCGGGAGTGTCGTTCTCTTTGGGTATAAATTCAAAAATTACCAAATTAGTGTCATTAGAACCAATTATAAGTCTAGTTTCATACATTTTTGGCCTTGCATTGATTTCTCATATATACTAAGAGAACCATTAATTTCTTTCAAGTGCTACAGAAAACAAACCTGTTTGGATATAATTAGTTGTAAATAATTATTTTGATAAGAAAATCAAGTAAAACCAATTGGGTTTGAAACTTAGGATATATTAGTTGATATCTGGAGGGTTTTGGAATTTTTGGAATGGTGTAGAGTGGGTTTTTAATTTTCAGAGTTAGTGAACAGTTCGGGAAAACCTATCAAAAATTCTATTTTATCTCAAAGTCACATTTAATTAAGTTTCAACCAGAACCCATGTCTTGGGTGATTTTAAACCTTGAAGAACATGAGCTTAGGTAATATTTAAGAGTAACGGTGAGTTAGGTTGAGCCGTGTTAGTGCACCTTAGTTTGGGGTTACTTAGTTCTTATTCTTTAGTATTTTTAAATTAGTAGTGACATGTAGTTTTCATACTTGGTTCGGGGCACTAGTTGGACTTTTATACTCTATTCGAGGATTACATTGTTTCATTTTTAGGTTAGTAGTTTCATGCTACATATTTTTATAAATGTTCCCCTACCTTGATCTGTTGGAAAATTTAATTGTTGTTTCAAGACTAAACTGTTTTGATAAATAATATTATCAATGGAATCAAATTATTTCTGAAACATGTGTGAACTTGGCATACTATAAACTATTTGTTTTGGTCTCACGTTTATAATGGTGAACTATCATGTTTTGTGAAATTGATGTGCATTGATTATTGGGACCATCTGTATATTTTAGTCCAGGAAAATTATTCCACTGTGTGTGGTGACTCTGGCCACTAGGGAATAGATCTGGGTTGGGTTGTGATGACTCTAGTGCTCAACGATTGTAAGGAAAAGACCTAGGTTAAGTTAGGTGACCTTCAATCAGATCGTCTTAGAGAAAAGGCTCGAGTTGTCACCCTGAGGATGACTGTTAGTTTGGTATTGGATCCAACGGGACTTATAGCCTTGATAACTGTGTGGCATGTTACTTGTTATTTCTTGGTACCCAGAAAATTATTGGTGTTCATGTTGTAATCTGTTTTAAGTGAAAAATGTCATTTATTATGTTCTTGAGAGACATGAGCATTTTAACTATTGAACTGTGGAACCTTCTTTTTGAAACAAATTGTCTTTACCAAACTGTATGCCAATCTAGTTTCTGTGATATATATCATATTTTGGAATTGATCCCTGTTTTCAAAACTGTATATATTATCTATGTTGCTACTCACTGAGCTATCAGCTGACTTTGTTGTTTATCAATTCCAGGTGTTAGAAGGACTTAGGGTGGACTCATGGCGTAGCGGGGACTCAATTGTATGGACCTCTAGGATATTCATTTATTTTGTTTTAGGTTGTTATATCGGATTTTGTGCATATATTGTGGTTGGGTTTTATTTAGAATTATTTTATTTTGTGGGCGGTTTGTGTCCCATTTAGTATATATATATATATTTTAGGAAGTTGGTTATGGCTTGTTTTGAACTTGTGGCATGTCACTGCATTAGGTTTTGATTTATTAATTTCTGGGCTATCGTCACATTTATTCTTTATGGTTTTGGGTTCATGCTTAGGCTTACGTGTGCCTTGGGCTATGTCCCTATGGGCCATGACTGGTTATGCTTGGATTTGGGGTGTGACAGGTAATTCCGCCAGATCTTCAATGCAAACACCACATCAGCTAATTCCAAATCATGCGTAGGGTAATTCTTTTCATGTGGCTTCAATTGTCGAGATGCATACGCGATCACTCTTCCATTCTGCATAAGTACATACCCCAAACCCTTATGAGAAGCATCACTATAGATCACAAACCCTTCTGTACCTGACGGTAAGGCGAGGACTAGTGCTGTTGTGAGTCGTGTCTTTAATTCTTGGAAGGTGGACTCCCTCTGTTCTATCCACTCAAATAAAGCACCTTTTTGAGTCAATTGGGTGAGCGGCACCGCGATATTGGAGAAATCTTTAACAAATCTTTGGTAGTAACTTGCTAAACCCATAAAACTACGTAGTTCTGTAACATTGGTAGGAGCAGGCCAATTCACAATAGCTTCTATCTTTTGCGGATCAACGAACACACCATCCTTGCTAATTACATGCCCCAAAAACACAACTTCATTCAACCAAAATTCACATTTCTTCAATTTAACATATAACTTCTTGTCCCTAAGTGTTTGAAGAATCAATCTCAAGTGTTTTTCATGTTCCTCCCTGCTTTTCGAATAAATAAGAATGTTATCAATGAATACCACCACAAATTCATCCAAGTATGGTTTGAAAACCCGATTTATTAAATCCATAAAAGCTGCTGGTGCGTTCGTAACCCCAAATGGCATGACTAAAAATTCATAATGGCCATATCTAGTTCGGAAGGCGGTCTTTTTAACATCCTCTGCTTTAACTTTCAATTGATGGTACCCGGATCTCAAGTCAATCTTTGAAAACACTTGTGCCCCCTGTAATTGGTCAAACAAATCATCAATTCGTGGGAAATGATATTTATTCTTCACCGTTACCTTATTGAGCTCTCGGTAATCAATACACAACTGAAGGGTCCCGTCCTTCTTCTTCACAAACAAAATGGGTGCGCCCCATAGCGATGTACTCGGTTGGATGAACCCTTTGTCAAGCAATTCTTGCAATTATATTTTCAATTCCTTCATTTCTATCGGTGACATTTTGTACAGAGCCTTAGAAGTTGGTTGGGTACCCGACACAATATCAATGACAAATTCAATCTCACAATCTATCAAGTCCCCTGGCAATTCTTTGGGAAATACATGCGGAAACTCACTAACAATCTGAATATTTTCAACACCCACCTCAGTTGTCTCTGCATGCAAAATGCTACACAAATAACCCCTACACCTACAACCTTTCTGAAGTAGTTTACAAGCTTTCATAGCCGATATCAAATAGAGTGGAGGGACTACCCCATGTCCTACAAAAGTAAGCTCATCTTGACCCGATGGGCGGAAAACAACTTGCTTAGACACACAATCGATGGTTGCATGATACTTAGCTAACCAATCCATTCACAAAATTACATCAAAGTGTACCATATCAAGAGGTATCAAATTAGCACATAATGAAATATCTCCAAGTAAAAACTCACATGCAGGATACATAGCACATAAGATATAATCCCCAGATGGGAGAGACACACACAACACATAATTCAAGGGTTCCATAGATATATTCAAATTAGGAGCAAAGGTTTTCGAAACAAAGGAATGAGTGGAACCCGAATCAAGTTGCACATGAGTAGGTTGGCCATTGGTGGAAAGCGTACCTGAAACCACAACATCTCAATTTTGGACATCACTCGGAACAAGAGCAAAGACTCTTCCTTGCCTAACATTATCTCTAGAAGTAGTAGGCCTTGCCGAGGTCTTTGTTGTAGGAGTGGAACCGGCTGAACTAGCAGTTGGCCTATTAGCTTTTTGTTTCCCAAACATAGAACAATCTAGCATCATATGACCTATCTTCCCACACTTAAAGCAAGCACCTGATGCTTGATGGCAAACCTCTCGACGTTTCTTTCCACATTCCGGGCAAGTTGGTGGTGAATCATGGTTAGACCCCTCAGTGTTGGAAGTTCCCAAATTTTGTTTCTTATTTTGTGAGGACGCCGACCCTTTGTGCATATTGGAACCTTGCCTCTTGCCCTTTCAATCTAAGTACTGGTTGTGGTTGGCTTGATTACCTTCCGCTATGATAGCCCTATCGAATACATCTACATACTTTTGTACCTGCAATAGATTAATCTTCTCAATAATGGAGTCTCAGAGACCTCCTTCAAATTTCCTCGCCTTTTTGTAGTCCGTATTGACCATGTATGATGCGAAATGGGCTAGTTCGGTAAATTGCACCTCATACTTTGCTATGGTTTTGTTCCCTTGCTTCAATTTCTCAAACCCCGGCACCTTCCTGTCTCGTATACTCTGTGGGAAGTACTTCTCATAAAAGATCTCCAAAAAATGAGCCCAATTCATTCCTTGATGTTCCTCTCGGATGAGCATCCACCAACGACGTGCCTCATCTTCTAGTGTAAATGCAACAAGTAAAACTTTTTGGCCCTCTATACATGGAAAGCCCTCAAGCAGTTTCTCTATGCCAAGCACCCATGTCTATGCCTTGAATGGATTGATTCCCCTTTTGAACAATGGTGGCTTCATCTTCTCAAATTCCTTTGTGAGAGCAATAGTTTGGTTGTCAGCTTGGTGGTCTTGCAATACAGGTGGTGGCACCGACATTGGTGGGGGTGGTGGTTGTTGTTGCTGTTATTGTTGTCTAAAAGCTTCAGCTTTGTCCATAATCATTGCCTCTATCCTATCGAGTCGTATAGAGGTTGAATCCTCCCCATCTTCCGTCCTTGTTCTCACCATGATGTAGAGGAACATACATTGTAACTTTCATAGATAGTATGCACATAAGCCACATATTCAAATGTACATTTTCGTGTCATACCAGATTATGAATGCAATGTGGATGCAACTTAAACCTTTTCTAAACTTCTTATTGCTCACATGGGCTTGTGTGTGAGATATTAACTCATGCTCTGATACCACTCTGTCATGACACGAACCTGCCCCTAAAAGTTTGGGTCATAATCGGCCAGTAATCCGTAGATTACCGAAGGCCTCAAATGATCATATAGAATATTTATGCTAATAGGGCCATAAACAGAAGCATATAATAATGAGAAGTCCATTGAGCTATGTCAATCATGAGTAACATCATAGAGTTAACCACATAACACAATAATACATATACATGCCCATCAAAAATATAAGAGCCATAGGAAAATTGTATATAGTGTTTACAACCTAAGACCATGGAACCAAAAACAAAATAAGGTCAAGGTATGGTGTGAGTCAAGACAAAAGTCCGTCTCGGAGGCATGACTCGATTGGGTCACAAAAAGGCTCCTGAAGTTGACTTTAGGGGTGTGCTCCATGCTGCTGATCACCTACATGGGCATACATAAAATTGGGTGAGTTAAGCTCAATGAGTAATAATACAATAAAACAGTGTAAGTAGATGATTATAAGGTTCTCATAAAATCCATAATCATATAAATCAAGCGGCCTTAGGCCCAAGCATATAACAAGCAGCCTTAGGCCCAAACATATAACAAGCGGCCTCGGGCCCAATCATATATCAAGCAGCCTCGGGCCCAATCATATAGCAAGTGGCCTCAGGCCCAATCATATAGCACATGTCATATAATATTAATGAAGTTTCTCATTTCAATCAAATCGCAATGTCAACACTAATCACCATTCATGGTTCAAGGTACACAATAAAGAATATATATGTATGATATTATTACTCACAATGCTTGGTTGGATGATACTCTTTAATGACTTAGCCTGCAGAAACATAACCAAGCATAATATTTCAAAACACATTGCCTTCAATTCACTCAATCGATTTATTCGTTACATATGCGTTCAATCGTTCCCTATTCATTAATTTCTCTCAAGTGTTTACATAATTCCTACAAAAATTCCATATGTTTTTCATTGAAAATATCAAGTTTACATATTTAAGGTTCAAGGAAAAAGCAAGAAGTGAAAGTAAACTAAGTTAGAGTAGGGAATGGCATGAAATGATTAAAAGAAAATAAACAGCCTACACTAATTGGAGCATATCTATTTGTGTAATTAGAATTTGGATGTCAGACCACTACCATTAGAAACTAGACTTCTAGGGTTTGAATTTAGGCTCAAGAATCAGTTAAAATGGAGTTCGGATGAGGGATATATACTTATTTAAAGTTAGCAGGTATAAGCTAAAACAGGGTTGGCCGCACGTGCGCCCACTTTGACCACTCGTACTGTGACTGGGATGCTCGAGTGGTGGTCTAAGCAGAATGAAATTTCTTGTTTTTGTTTATATTCCTCTCGTGAAGAGCCCGTGGCCGCTCGTGTTGCCTGGGCAAAATCAGACAATTCGAAAATTCATCAAAGTTTGAGTTTTCAAACCCAATTTCAAGCCAAGATCTCATGTAATCTTCCTTGAAAACATGAAATACTAACCTTATACAAGTGTAATTCCACATTAAACACATAAATCTTGAATCAACAACAAATTCATGGACTTATCTCTTTTCCATATTCATAGATTACATAAACAAGTTCAAAATACATAATCCATGAATAATCTTCCAACAAATCTTGTTTTCATAAATCATCTAGGGTTTGTTTCATGGGTCAATCATAAGAGTGAACTTAAATTAAACAAAGATCGAGAGATTAGGGTTCAATTTCATGCCTTTAGCTCAAGCCACCATATAACTCAAAACCCTAGCTCAAATTCCTAATTTCTTCTTGATTTTAAGGAAAAGATGAGTTAGAGACAAAGATTATAAATAGTTTAACATACTTTAACTCAATTCTAAGGTTTGCTCCTTGATTTTCTTCAAATCCCTAGCTTTCTCTTCTTCCTCTCTCTCTAACTCACTCTTTAGAGCTCTCAAGCAACAATAAAGAACAATAGGCTAAGCACACATATATGACCCAACTCACAAAACATGATTTAATCATTACGAATCATAATTTTTCAAAATTTCACCGTAAGCTCTATAAATCATGCTAATCATAGATATGAAGTCGGTTTTTGTTTATCAGCCTCTAGGGCCTTCAATTTCAGTTCAAAGTTTCAATTGCAAGAGATATTCCTACTTTCAACAGATATTTTTTCCAAATTCACATATTTCCCATACTTAAACTTGCAATTCATATTTAACAGATAATCACATGCATAATTAAGCATAGTATGGGTTGGGTTATCACACAAATGGCATGCATCCACATTCACCTTATAATTTTACTAAGATTCATATACTGTGTCAGAGCATCTCTACTGGGTCTTGGCTCACCTTATATGGAAAACAACTTTTAGGTGCTGATGATATGCCTTCACCAAGGACGTAGCTTGGGAGGACTTGGAGCCAAGGGCTTCATTTTGTTTACTGATATAATTATTTTTTGTTTAAGCCTCGGGCTTTACTTGTATTGAGTTAAACTTAATTTGTTATACCCAAGCATCGACTTGGAAAGTTGTATCTGTTAGAGCATATAATTATTTGGTTTTACTTTTACTTTAATTCATGTATCCATGCCATATGTTATAGATTCAGAATGTAGGATTTATGAATGTATATTGCATATGCCATATTTTTTATTGATCAAAGTTATGAATGGAATAGAAGATATGGTGTTGTTGATCATTTGTAAGTAATGTTATGAGTTGGGTTATTATTATTTATTTTGGGGCGTTACATTAAACGTTAAGCATTTAAACATGACATTTTCAATACAAAACATATGAAATTGTTGTACAATATTTAGGGCCCTTCCACATATGTTTTCGGTACACTTTGACATACTTCAAGCCTTAATCACCTAGGATGCTTCTAGACAAGCATTCGATACATGTTTGACACTTGATTTATAGTTAAGTGCGAGTTAGAAAAGTCTTGGATGATCTAAGAAAATATTAAGAAACACTAAGTTAAGTTAGAACACTTGAAGGGAATTTAGAAGCTTGCTAGTTTGTGTGTTTTCAATGTCTTGCTTATGCTTTGTGTAGGTCAAGCACTCAGAGGAGGAAACCCTTTGTTGGCGAGCCATCTGTGAATAATATTGTTGTAAAGTTATGTTTGAAAATTAGTTTTGAAAATATTGATGATATATCATGATTTTTTGAAATCCTTATTTGGTTTCCGAATAAATAAATGTCCTATGTTTTATTTGATTTGGCAATAGTATCCTTAGATTAGTCATAAGTCATAGGGGACGACATCATGGTCCATGACCTATATGAGATCTCATTAGCCACTTGAAGATGTGGCGTTGTCTAACCGGTACCCGAGTCGGTTATTCTATTAAGAGGTTCTAATGAATGTACCATGTATCGTGTTTTGATTACGAAATATTCTGATGAGGAATGTTTGAATGTTTTTGGAAATATGATAGGATATTATGCTTTGCAAATGAGATTGGAATTCATTCATTTACAACTTTATTGTAATATTATCCACTAGGCAAATGGCTCAACCCTCTTCCTTATATATATATATATATGTGGGCGATGAAGAGCTTGGTTATGAAAAGAGGTTGATTAAGAGTGGCCGTGAATGATTGTGATGGTTTTGTATAAGTTTTGTCATACGTATTGTATTTTACTTTTGTTGTACGGATCATGTAATGAAGCAAGATAATAATCTAAGAGGAATGTACGCTTTCATTTCATATAGTTATGGACTGTTCTGAATGGATGTTTCAAATGGACTCAATCTAAACAAGTAACGGCTTCTGCACTTAAAATTGAAAATTTTGCCCCAATTATTCTAAGAGTCGAACTTGTTTTGTAAACTAGGCCTTTGGTAGTCTGCAACTACTAGCTAGTCACCTCACCATCCTGTTGGGCTGGGTTGGGGTCGGAACATAACAGTTGAAATTATGTTGGGTTCATAGATCTAAGAAGCTGAAAGAGAAAGAAAGTGGAGATCTAGAATTTTTTTTATTTTATTTTATAGAAATCTCACAAAAGCATAGATTTGAAATTGATTTAAACACTGGTGACACACAAATCAGATAGGGTGAAGAAAAATGATAGAGGAGAGAGAGAGAAAGAGAGAGAGTGAGAGAGAGGAGATTCATCGTAGCACATCACTGCCTACACTCCACTAGAGCACCACTTAGTCGACATCGAACCCATCACTATCATTACTTAGCGAAAAAGAAATTTGAGTGAGATAATCACACTTATGCATTTCTCTGTGAATATGGAGAAGATATCTAATAGAACGGTTCCGGTTTAGACCTAACTCATTTCATACTCTCAGATCTAAGATTTCGTACATTTAATTGTTGTTGTCCTTATTTTCATGTTGGTAGTTGAGTTAAGTTATTAGTCATGTTTGAAATAGGTTAGGAGTTTGCTTTTTGAAAGAGTTGCTATCTAGTTTTCTTCTTGCTCACTCCAGCGGTCTTAGAGATCTCCTAGTATTTTGTAGGTCTGCAAAACTTCTGGGAGTAAGGTATCTTAGCTCGTGTGGTCGTTGTGCTCAATTGGTCTTCTACAATCTGCAAAACTTTTGAAAGGGGGTCATTATGCTTTCGAGCTATGTTTTGGTCACTCGAGCAGTGTCACTTATTGTGTCTGACGCTCAAGTGGTGGTTTGGTCGCTCAAGCGGTCTGTAGATATATCAGTTCAGGAAGAGGGGTTTTTAAATCACTTTTTCATTCCTCCCTCTCTCTCTAAAACATTCTAAACCCTAATTTTTTCATCTTCTCTCTCTTGTTCTTGCATAAAACCTCAGGTACACCCCCACCCATTGATTTCTCCACCATAGCTCCTTGGAAAAAAATGTAGAGCTCATTGCAAGCTTCATTCTAATTGGAGAGGATATTTTTTTTTTGGCTCCATCAAGCTTCAACTCTTGTTTTCTTCATCTCCTAAACTTGAGGTAGGGATTTCTTCAACCTTTAGTATGATTCTTAGCTTAGTTATTTGCTCTTTGAAAAGGTCCAGTGATTTTAGGGGTTTTGGGTTAAATCTAGGGTTTGATTTGAAAAGTAAAAGAAGGGTTTTTCAAATAAATTCTTGACAAGGATTGTAGACGTGTATATATTGTTAGGTTGTGTTGGAAGTTCTTTTCTTAAATGTGATTTTGAAAATAAAGGAGATTTCATTTGAACAATCATTGATGTATGATTTTGTAAAAGAAAATGAAATGAAGTTAGGTTTTAAAAAGATAAGAAAAATGTATCTGTTGATGATGAGAGTGGAGTTGGATATTTATTATCGCTGCCATCTTAGAATTTATGAGACTTTATCTGTTGTTGGAAAATTATATGTTGGATAGAAATATCTATTTTGGGCTGTCAGTGGAGGATAGCTTTGATTGTTGTAGAAATTGCATGAGGATTAGGTTAATTAAAAGCAATTACCCATTTATTTTGCATTGAACATTGTTTCATATTGAACATTCAAAATGTATTGTTTTTTAGAAAAAAAAAAGGGTGTATACCTTAGTGAATCTGGTTTAGGGTTGTGGTTTATATTGTTGGCTTGTGTGTCCTTGGTGAAAGTCTAGAAACCCGTGTGGTTAGGTGCTTATCCTTCCAGTTAGTATCGGTAGAATGGCTTTGGTAGTGCTTGTATAGTCTACTGGCGGACACGTACCTAGAGATTCTCAGTGTTTTGCATCCACTGCCTTGTTTTCTAATATACAAGTGTATTTTTCATGAATTAGAATATTGATAATATCACTGCATTGTTTTGAGAATGGAAAAGTATAATGTTTTGGCAAATGACATCCATGTGCATTCACCTTATGATTTCGTTAAGTTTCATATGTAGTGTTAAAGTATCTTTATTGGGCTTTAGCTCACCCTACGTGGAAAAAAACTTTTAGGTGCTGATGATATGCCTCCACCATGGACTTAGCTTGGCAGCATTGTGGAGCTGAAGGCTCATTTTTGTTTCTTTTGTTTTAATTATGTTTTGTACAAGCTTTGGGCTTTTTAATTGTTTTGGACATGATCCATATTGTTTTGGACTTGATCCATATTGTTTTGGACTTGATCCATGTTTTTACTACAATGGGTTTGTCTCGCTAGATAATATTAGAAGTAGACCTGGTATGCTATGTGATAACATGTTTATGTGACTAGATGAGCATAGGATTTGGTTTCTAAGATATTGATTGGATCTACGAGTTTCTAGAAGTCTTGTTAAAAGTGTACTTGATCATTGCTTTTTCTAATTGAAACTTTGGCAATGTCGTGGAACAATTAATTATCTAGAAAGGAAATTCATTTATGATTACGTGACTCGGTGTTTATATGGAATTATTGTTCATTATATTAGGACGTGAGTGAGTTACCTTCGGCACATTTGTAAATGCATTAAACTATTATGTTACCTTTATTAGAATGTCAGGACGAGGATGTGGTGGTTTTAGGCATGGCAGGCCTAGGCGACAAGAGGTGCAAGAGGAGGGAGTTGGTCAGGCTAACATGGCCAAGCCAGTAGGTCAGCAAGCCATGGACGCCTTAGCCTGCAAAATGACCGGAGCACTATAGGAATCCATGGACATTCTCAGAGTTGAGAACCAAGTGTAGGCCCATGTTGCAAAAATAGGGCCATCTTTCTGAAAAGAGAGTTCTTTCGATTGAATCCAGATGAGTTTTTAAAGGATACAAAAGAGCCACTAAAGGCCAACAAGTGGATTGAGCAGATGGTGAAGTCATTCAAGATCCTTGGCATCGAGAATGACGGTTTGAAGGTGACCGTAGCATATTTCCAACTGAAGAGAGATACGGGTCAGTGGTGAAAATATGTACGAGGGCTTATTGGGGTGACTTGGGATGATTTTGTCAACGCCTTCTACGATAAGCTTTTGCCACCCATAGCAAGAGAGAAGTTGAGGAAGCAGTTTCTAAAGCTCAAATAATTAAACACGCTAGTAGCCGAGTTAAGGGCGGCCTTTACTACCTTATCGAGGTTTGCACGCGAACTCGTGGTGACGAAAGAATGCCATTGCATCAAGTTTTCGAAGAGGTTGAGAACCAGACTCATTTTTAAAGTGGTCGGGTCAATGATTACGGATTACGTCTATCTAATGGAGTAGGCGGCTCACTTAGAGACCATGATCCAAACAAAGGAGGAGCGGATGAGGGTCTCTAAGTAGAGGTCCCAATATGTTCAAGGTGATGCAAGGGGCAACAAACGGAAAAAGGTTCCACTCCATAATAGTCCCAGGCTACATAGTTTAGATCCACCTTTCCTATGCCAAGTTCGGGTTCAGGGAGAGGCAATCAAGGTGGGTTCATTTGCTTCAAATATGGTCAGTTGGGCCACAAGTCTTTGGTTTGCCTGCAGAAGGGAGTAGGGTAATAGTCTGCACTGTCTTCACTTCGTCCTTAGAGCTAGAGTCAGGTAAGGGATCTGTCGCCTATCAGTTATCAGTGTCGGTAGTCGAAGCACTTGAGAAGGTTTTTCCCTCAGTTTGGTGGCACATTTGGGGCGTCTGGTTTGAGAGAGACACAAAGCAATTAGCCAGCACAGTCAACGCAGGCCTCAAAGGCCTACCAGGGAGCCACGTCGACTTAATCCATGTATCAGGCCTATGCTCCGAGGGTGAGCAGGTAGAGCAAAGGCCTTCAAGGCGTGTGTATGTTATTACTACACCGGATCAGTTGCCAGCACCTTTTGTAGTAAGAGGTAACTTTTTTTTGTTTAACTATATTGCCAACATGTTGATTGATATTGGTGCATCTTATTCATTCATATCATCTTGTTTTGCATCTGCTTTGGGTTTGTAGTCTTCTCTTTTGGTTATGTAATGACCCTAGTTTAGACCCAACCTATTGACTTGATTTTGATCCGAGAATTTATCTAATTAACTATTGTTCATCTCATTCCCATCTTTTTGCTTGTGAGTTTGGCTATTGGGAGTTTTGTTTACGTTTGGAACAGGATGAGAAATTAGTTTTTCAATGAGTTGTTGTTCAAATTTTGGCCTGTTCACTTGAGCGGTCTTTCTTACACTTGAGCGGTCTTTTATAGTCTGCAAAACTACTGGAAGTGTGATATTTTTGCTCGAGAAATACTTTTTGTGCTTGAGCAACCTTTTATAGGTCTGAACTTCTGGGATTGTGTGCTCGAGTGGTGATGCTGGTAGCTTGAGCAGTGTCACTTTTTGTGTCTGTTTACTTAAGCGGTGTTTTGGTCGCTTGAGCGATTTATGTGTATATCAGTTTGAGAGGAAGCCATTTTTAGTCACTTTTTTTTACCTCTCTTTCTCTCTCTAAACATTTCAAAATTCTAGATCTTCACATTTTTTACCTCTCTTTCTCTCTCTAAACATTTCAAAATTCTAGATCTTCACATTCTCTCTCTAGTTCTTGAACTCTAGCTCCAAATTCTTCCAATCCGTGGGTTTCCTCACACTAATCCTTTGGAGTAAAATGTAGAGGGTCACAAGGGTTTCGTTTTAATCTGAGCGGATCGTGATTTCATTGCTGTAGATTTTTCTGCTTTCTCTTTGTTACTTCAAGAGGTAGAGATTTCTTTATTTCTCTTCAATACCTCGTCTATAGATAAACATGTGGTAGATTTTATCGCATAAAAATCATATCCATTTTGGATTTCTTTGAAAATGATAAAAGGGGATCTAGGGTTTGAATGTTTGGAGTAGAAATTGTAAATTGATTGTTGTTTGAATTAATTAGATGGTAGCTTAACTTGTTTATGTTGAGAAAGGGGAAAAAAGCCCTAATTTCAAATTTTGACTTCATAAATTACAAAGGGGTAAAGTGGAATAATGGTTGTGTTTTGTTAATTTGGATTGTGTAATTGTGTTAATAGCTAAGAGGGAGAATTAACTGTGGTATTGAAATTATTTTGAATTAATCATGTTCAGTTGAGCTGGGTTATGGCTTTGATATCCATGGATTTAGTTTCGTGAAATGAAGAGAGTGAATTTTGGATTAAGATTTGAGTATGTTAGCTTGGAAAATGACAGAGTTGGTTTTTGAAAAGAGAAAGAAACCATAATGTTTTTGTAAATTCAAAAATGAGCTTGAGGTTGGATTTTCAACATTTCAATTATTGTTACTATTGCTGGACTTAAGGTCCCATGAGACTTGGATCATGGTTTTATGGGTATTAAATACTTATGCTTAAAGGTTTTGTCCTTGGTCATCAGTGAAGAATGACATTACGATTTTGAAAAAGATTATGTGTATGTAGTACACTCGGATTATTTATGTTTATGGTATAGCATGATGATAGGAAATGTATACGCGCTGAGAATGAGAGGTATCATTACCTTCCAACTAGCACTTGGAGAAATTGCTTGCGCTTAGAATAAGAGGTACCAGTACCTTCCAGCTAGTGCTTGGAGAACTTGGCAGAGGTACCATTACCTTCTAGTGGGTGTCTGGTAAATTGGCAGAGGTACCATTACCTTCCAGTGGGTGTCTGGTAAATTGGCAGAGGTACCATTACCTTCCACCGGGTGTCCGGTAAATTGGCAGAGGTCCCAATCCCTTCTAGTTGGTGACTGGTAAATTGGCTTGTGTTATGGAAAGGTGTATCCTTGGCTTACCATACTTAAGGTAGGTAGAGTAGAATTTTGTTTATTGTCATTGTCTCAGTGTATCTGGGTATATCATGTGTTGTGATGGTTATGATTCAGGACGACTGAGTTGTCTTATATGTTGAGTAAGCAGTTGTTAGGTGTTTGCTGTTTTCATTCTTCATACTAGATGTTATGTATATATATGAGCATATCAAATAAACTGTTGAAAGTATCTTTTAACTTTGGACTTAAGGCCTGAAAAATGTGATGAATGTGTTGGAAATAGACGTAGGTTACGTATTGAGTTTGTAAGTAAAATGAGGAAATCGAAACTTTTGTTAATGTATTTCAAAAACAAAACAGTTGTTATGTGATATGGTTGAAATGGAAAACAAGAAGGAAATCTGAATTATCTATATTGTTGAATGAATTTGATGATTTTGGGAAAAGTATACTTATGTAAATATACTTTTGTACAAACCATCACATTGTTGTATGAGTGAGAGCATTTATGATCATATCTATCTGTAAGTTATTATCGTTTAGGATCATGTTGGGATCCCTACTTGACTTTATGTTCATCCTACATTAAGTGGTGTTTTCAAGAACAAGGATCTTCTTTATCTATTGGCCACGGGGCCTTTTATCTGTTGGCGAAATGCCGTTGTTGTAAAAGGGTTAAGGGTTAAACCTTTTTTTCTTTTTGTAATAATGTAAGCCTGTGGGCAATTTATTTAATTATGTTACCTGTTGCATTCCTTACGTATACAAATCAAAGAATCTTCTTTTATTTATTTTTACTGATGTAATTGAGACTTTCACTCGTTGTATCTGAAATTGTATTGTAATAATGGTTCTGGTAAAGTTATCCGGGTAATAAAATGTGAGGGCATTACAACTTGGTATTAGAGCAAGTCGTGTCAGAATGCTTTGGACTTGTGGGAAGTGGATTTTACCACAACGGGTTTGGTGAGGACGTCTGCATATAGTTAGGATAGGTATTAGGACTTTATGTGTTGCATTTATGTGAGCATGAGGTTAAGTTTATTAGATAGTACTTGTAGCTGGTGAACTTGCTTTGAGGTCTTACTGGAAACACGCCTGATCAATATGGTTTCTGGTAGGAATCTTGTAAGAGTTTCGGGACGAGTAGCTATCCTTGTGGACTTGATTTGATTACGTGATTAAGTGCGTAATTGTTTATGTGCAATAGAATTAGGTGTGTTGGGGCTAAGTGTGTCTGGTAGCTTAACAGTGGTGAGTGTGTGCCTCGGAGAAGCCTATTGTGTTATGTACTAAGTTTGGTGTTGTTTTTGGGTTTTATAGGATGTCTACATAAGGGAATAGAAAACGACTTGGAAATAGGAGTGTCGGTAGAGGCATAGTGGTTCTTTTAGCACCTACTGTTGCAGCATCAGTTGTCGGGGAGGAAGTTACAAGCAAGATTGTGAGAGTGGTGCAAGATGCTCTAGCTCATAACGAGGATGACAATAGGTATAACCTTAAGCTTACTAAGAAGTTTCTTCGTTCCAATCCACTGGAGTTTTTGGAGGAGGTTAGGCCGCTAGAGGAGGAAGATTGGTTGGAATAGATTACCAAGACTCTTGACATGCTTAGAGTCGATGATGAAGGGTTGAGGATCTCTTTGGCGACTTTTCAATTGACGGGAGACCATGGGTTATTGGTGAAAGTGTGCTAAGAACAATGTAGATAACACGTGGGTTGCTTTCATGGAGGCCTTTTTGGCCAATTACTTCCCTTCTTCCGCTCAGGAAAGGTTGAGAGAACATTTTGTCGAGTTGCGCCAGGATGCTACTCCCTTGGCATAGTTTGAGATGTTTGTTGAGGTTTGCTTCAGAGTTGCTGGCAAGGGAGGAGCATCGTTGTTTTGATTTTGAGAGGCAGTTACGTGATGATATCCGGGAGAAGGTAGTTAGATCTCTATAGAAGAATTAATATGCTTTAGTTGAGGCTACGACCCATGTGAAGGCCATGGTTGTGTGTGTTGGAAGAGTTAAGGAGGAGACCGTTTCGGCAACTCTTACGGTTCATAAGCACTCTAGGCTCAGTAAGAGGTGGAGGCGAGCGCATGTTCAATCTTAGGCTTAATCCTTGTCTTCGTTGGGGGTTTCAGACTCGTCGGTTAAGAGTGTCATGACCCAAACCCATCCCTAAAAGTTGTCAAGACCGGTCTGCACTCAAAACTTAAAGAAAAAATTTCAAAAATTTTTATGTAATAACGGGGCCTTAAGTGGAAGCAGAACAAAAATAATAAATGTCCTTTGATCTGTGCATACATGATGACCTAAAATAATGAAACCATTAACTACAGCTTCCATATTTACATATACAATGATAAAGCTTATACAAATCTCACACACTATATGAAAGACGTCAAACAAGACTAGGCTTGACAAAATAACACTACGCCTCTACACGGGGGCACTTCATAGGTGGCTTGACAGATAGGTGGACTCTGGGATGAACTCTAATGCTAATCCTTCAATTGCTCACCTACATACAAATATATATATATATATATATATAATAAAAATATAAATAAAAGAAGAAGAAGAAGGAGGTGAGCTCGAGCCCAGTGAATAATACCAAAATAAGGAGGTTAATGAATGGTGTCCACCACATTATATAAACATGACTTACAATTGCGAAATATATATCTTAAATTATTTCCAAATATTATTTTCATAACAAACACTTATCGTATCACAATCCGTTCATATATAAAGAGTCCGAAGGCGTATCAAAGGGACCACAAGGGTCAAGCAAAAGGTCAGGATCACATTTCAAAAAGGGACATCATTCATTTATATAAAATAGCATATCATAAACATGAGTCATATGAAAATTTACAAACATCCATATTCACACTTACAGAACGACCTCGAGCCCAACTTATTACGGAATAGCCTCATGCCCAATTTATTATGGAACGGCCTCGGGCCCAATCATATATCAAAACGGCCTCGGGCCTAATCATATATCAAAAAGGCCTCAGGCCTAATCATATGTCAGAACGGCCTCAGGCCCACATATATAACAATTTAGTTCGTGAAATTCACTCATGTCGAATAAATACAATCTTTAGAAAATATAACAATTATGAATAGTTAAATAAATAAATAGAACATATCTTTATAGAGGAAATACTCATTGTGGTTTCCAGAAATGGTTAATCGGTCCTTGAATCTTGACTTGCAATCACAATGTGCATAGCACAACATATTGAAACATAGAATTACTATTTTGATCAAATTTACTTCTCTTAATCTTTTCTTAATCAAATAAACCAATCCATTACTTTGCTCCTTAACCAATTATTTATGTTGGTTCTAAACTCATTAGTCCTCAATAGGTCGTAATTCATATCTAGGAATATAGAAAGAAACGAAAGGAAACTGGGTTAGGAGAAGAAATAGCATGAAACAGTTAAAAAAAAAAGTGAACAACCTCACTAATTTGAGTATATTTATTTGTGTACTTATAATTTGGATTTGAGACTACCACCATTGGAAACTAGGCTTCCGGGGCTTGAATTTAGGGTCAAGAATTGCCTAAAATGGAGTCCGGATAAGGGAGATATGCTTATTTAAAGTTGGCTGAAACAGGGTAATCCGCACGTACGGAACACCGAACCGCACATGCAGTTATGGGCATCCAACAACATGTCCGAAACTTTGCTTGTTCTAAAATGGTTTCCTTGCATGTTCTTGGGCTAAGACTCATTGAAACTCAACATAAAATTCATAAATTCATTGATAAACATGGGAATAAGACTGTTTTCCAAATCAAAAGCATCAAGACTTGGTTTGACTCAAGAATCAAGAATCTTTAACAAGAATTGATAAACTCTATTTTTGTTACAAAACCTAACTTTTCCTCCATATTGACATGGATCTTCATTTCATATGTAATTTTATGAGTTCAAACCATACAAAACCTCAAGATTAAGGTTCAACTTCTCACAACCAACTTCAAGATAAGCAAATATAAAGGAATTAACTCTCAAATCTAATAAAGGCAAGGAATCCATGTTTAATTTCAAGAGTATAATTTTCTTAAGCATATGAGTTACAAACCCTAACTTGTTTGAGTGTGAAACCTCCAATTTAAGTCTTGATTTTACACAATTGAAGAGGTATTCCAAGAGTTTTAGTTGGTTTACACATACCTTGAATTAAATTCTTGAATTCCCTTACAATTCCTTCAATTTCCCTATGTTCCTTCTTCAATCTTGAGCTTTTTCTTATTTCTCTCCAGATTTTTCTTTTCTCCAGATTTTTCTTTCCTTTCTTTTGGTGAATCTATCTCAACTAAGATCCATATACCTATATATAAATATAAGATATAATATTTAATAAAATCAATTTAATTCATTCTGAATCAGATTTTTACAAAACATCATATTATGCTCTAAAAATCATGCTAATCATATCTATGTGGTTGGTTTTGGTTTATCACGCCTCTAAGGCTTTCAATTTTCAGTTTAGAGCTATAAGTTCAACAGATTTTTCCACAATCAACAGATATAACTTCAAATCCTTATAATCCACATCCTTAGACATGCAATTCCACAACAACGACATAATTAAACGAATCATGACTAATCACAAGTCCCACAAAATTTAATTAACCTAATTTGACTTCCATTAGAACCCAATTAATTATATTTAAATTTATCAATCCAAATCAGATTTTTAATCAAACTCCCAAAAGGCTCCAAATATCAAATTACACTTATTTCCATCATCAATTGGGATTGCTCACATCAATAAGGCCCTTAATTTCATGTCAAACTGAAGGTCTCCGGTAATAAATTATATACTTAGATTGAATACTTCATAAATAAATTTAATTCGCAACAATCATAATTCCCACTCCTCATAACATAATTAACTCAAATTAGGACCCAATTCAAATCTCAATTTTATAATTCTGAATTGAATTTTTAATTAAACTCCCATATGGACTGATACTCGAAATTAAAATAATTCGATTCACTACTTATCCTTTCTTGAGCCAACCAGGCTTTCAATTTCTAATTCCAAATAAATCTTCAATAGAATTGTATACAAATCACTTTCCATAATTTTCATAATTCCCAAATTAAATCAGAATAGTAGGCAATTAAAATTCAAATCTCCGTCATTAATTAAATATAAAGTATTACACGATTGGGTTATTACAAGGAGGCCTAGTGAGGTTCAAGCTCCATGCTAGTCTCAGAGTAGGGGGTCTACCGTTTGTTTTTATTTCAATCATCTGGGCCATGTTAGACGTTTTTGCCCTTTGCATGTAAATCCTTTGGGTGTTTTAGAACCTAGTCAAACTCAGTCTCATAAGTCCAGTCAGAGGCGGTACCGTTATCAGACCCGTGTAGGCCAGGCTTCGAGGGCTTCGCAAGGGTCGACCTTTTAGCCATTACAATAGTATTACCTTGAGGAGGGCTTTTGTATTAGTGATCAGTGGTATAATATTAAACTTTTATTGTTGACTGATGTGTTGTTGGGTGTTGAGGCATCTTGGTTATATGTTGTATATGCATGTTGTTGTTGTTATTTATTATTCCTCATGTGTTGGAGGCTTATGATGGATTTTGGACTCTTTTATATGTGTAATGAGAAGTTTTTCGTGGGATTGATAACCATAGCGATGCTATATATATATATGTTACTGTTTTATGATATGATTATACGATAGCCTATGAGCCTTGTTTTATTTGGGAGTTAATTGTTAAAAATAAGTAATTCATGGATTGTTGTAGTTAGGGGTGTTATGCTATGGAAACGGGTTGTACGGCTTGGATGTGTCGAGTATGAGGGAATGTAAGGCTTTAGGGTTTGTAGGATTGGCTAGTTATGTGGGAATGTTTCAAGGAAGTATGAGACTTGTATTTCGGGACGCTAAGAATGGTACTTGTGTTTGTGGTTCAGTGTTTTGGTTTTGTTGGTCAGTGAGTTCGTGGTGGTCCTATTAATTGTGATAAGAGTAGTGTTCATGTTGAGATATTATTAAATCTTGAAAGGAGTTTATGAATGTAAGAGAATTTTGTGGGTAGAGTTTAGAGGTATTTTTTGGGATGAAGAATAGTTGTATTCTCGGGTGATGAGTGTAGCATTGGTGAAGATCCTTTTGTGTCGGGAATTGTGTGATTGCCTTTGACCATGTCGGTCTAGTGTTTGAGATGTAGGGATGTCGAGGTATGGTGAACAAATAGTCACACTGAGTCTAGTTGGGCATTCACTGAGAAGGGTTGTAAATCTATGAGTGCTTTAGAGTGGTTTGACAAGGTTGAAGTCTTGTGTTGGTGGTTTTGAAGCTTGTGTGGAGCTTGTTACTTGTTAGTGGAACTCCTCGGGCTAGAGTAACGAATTGTGGCGTCATTATTTTGCGAGCATGTTATGCCTTGTAGGAGGAGATAACTTATGTTAATGTTTTTGATACATTGGAACTTTAAAATGATGAACTTTCTTGTGTTTGATTGCATTGATAACGCGGTTGTTATTTTTATTAATACTTGTTATATTAAATGTGGCGTGTGTATTTGTTATGGCATCCGGTAAGGGTGATGGATGTTGTGAGCTTGACTTGGACAATGAATTTTTCCTGGTATTATAGCCTTGGATGGCCTTGTTAAGTGAAAATGTTGTGGAGTTGATCAAAATTGTAATGAAGGATTTCACTAAATATTTCTATATACCTACTTGTGGATGATTATGCGTTCCAATTGACACCTTTATTTTCGACGAATGTTTATAAAACTTCTATGTCTTGCTTGAAAAGCCAAAAATGTATTTTGATTTATGATCGGTGTGAGTTTTGGGCACTTATGAGAAAAATTTTACATTTAAGAGAAAGATTTTCAAAGAATCAAGGAAATAATGAAGAGTTCTTTAAACGAAGTTCTATTGTCATATGTTTTAACTGAAATGATGGATATCATGTAGTGACTTAGCTTAATTGCCAATTTTGGATTGGGTGTTTGGTTCAAGGAGTGTTTTAGTGTTATTGAGATTTGTATACAGGGGGTGTTATCTCTGACCTTATTCTGTTAGGAGTTTTCTTCTCCTATGTGGGTTCATCGAGACTTTTATTGTGGGGATTTCTGTCCATGTTCTAGTACTGAGCACTCAGGGGTGTTGGGCATTTTATGGTGTCGTGCTTCTGAGTATGTTTGAGTTACCTCTGTTTTGGTTTTATCATTACTTTCAGGGATGAAATTCCTTAAGGGGGAAGGTTATAACGAACCTAGTTTAGACTCAACCTGTTGTCTTGATTTTGATATGAGAATTTATATATTTAACAGTTATTCATCTTGTTCCTATCTTTTTGCTTATAAGTTCGGCTATTGGGAGTTTTGTTTGCATTTGGAACAAGTTGAGAAGTTAGTTTTTCAATGAGTTGTTTAAATTTTTGTCTGTTCGCTCGAGCGGTCTTTCTTGCGCTCGAGCGGTCTTTTACAGTTTGTAAAACTACTGGATGTGTGATATTTTCGCTCGAGCGATACTTCTTGTGCTCTAGCGATCTTGTACAGGTCTGGACTTTTAGGAAGGGGTCATTGTGTGCTCAAGCAGTGATATTGGTTGCTTGAGCGGTGTCACTTTTTGTGTCTGTTCACTCGAGCGGTGTTATGGTCGTTTAAGCGGTCTATGCGTATATTAGTCTGAGAGGAAGCCATTTTCAGTCAGTTTTTTTCATCTATTTCTCTCTCTAAACATTTCAAAACCTTAGATCTTCATCTCTCTCTCTCTCTAGTTCTCGAACTCTAGCTCCAAATACTCAATCTATGGGTTTCCTCACCCTAATCCTTTGGAGTAAAACGTAGAGGGTCACAAGGGTTTCATTTTAGTTTGAGCGGATCGTGATTTCATTGCCGTAGATTTTTTGGCTTTCTCCTTGTCGTTTCAAGAGGTAGGAATTTCTTTGTTCCTCTTTAATACCTTGTCTATAGATAGACATGTGGTAGCTTTTATCGCAAAAAAATCATATCCATTTTGGATTTCTTTGAAAATGATAAAAGGGGATCTGGGGTTTGAATGTTTTGAGTAGAAATTATGAAATTGATTGTTGTTTGGGTTAATTGGAGGGAAGCTTAACTTGTTTATGTTGAGAAAGGGAAAAAATCCCTAATTTCAAATTTTCACTTAATAAATTACAAAGGGGTAAAGTGAAATAATGGTAGCATTTTGTTAATTTGGGTTGTGTAATTGTATTAATAGCTAAGAGGGAGAATTAACTATGGTATTGGAATTATTTTGAATTAATCATGTTAAGTTGAGCTGGGTTATGGCATTGATATCCATGGATTTAGTTTTGTGAAATGAGAAGAGTGAATTTTGGATAAAGATTTGAGTATGTTAGCTTGGAATATGATAGAGTTAGTTTTTGAAAGAGAAAGAAACCATAATGTTCTTGTAAATTCAAAAATGAACTTAAGCTTGGATTTTGAATACTTTAGTTATTGTTACTATTGTTCGACTTAAGGTACCATGAGAATTGGATCATGGTTTTATGGCTATTAAATACTTATGCTTAGAGGTTTTGTGCTTGTTCATCGGTGGAGGATGACATTGTGATGTTGAAAAAGATTATGTGTATGTAGTACATTCAAATTATTTATGTTTGTCGTATAGTATGATGATGGGAAATGTATACGCGCTGAGAATGAGAGGTACCATTACCTTCCATCTAGCGACTGGAGAAATTGGTTGCGCTTAGAATAAGAGGTACCAATACCTTCCAGCTAGCACCTAGGGGACTTGGCAGATGTACCATTACCTTCCAGCGGGTGCCTGGTAAATTGGCAGAGGTCCTATTCCCTTCCAACTCGTGACTGGTAAATTGGCTTGTGTTATGGAAAGGTGTATCCTTAGCTTACTGTGCTTAAGGCAGGTAGAGCAGAGTTTTTTTTATTGTTATTGTTTCAGTGTATCTGGGTATATCATGTGTTATGATGGTTATGGTTCAGGAAGACTAAGTTGTCTTATATCTTGAGTATGCAGTTGTTGGGTGTTTGTTATTTTCATTCTTCATACTAGATGTTATGTATACATATGAGCATATTAAATAAACTGTTGAAAGGATCTTTTAACTCTGGACTTTAAGGCCTGGAAAATGTGATGAATGTGTTGGGAATGGATGTAGGTTACGTATTGAGTGTGTAAGTAAAAAGAGGAAATCGAAACTTCTGTTAATGTATTTCAAAAAAGAAAACAGTTGTTATGTGATATGGTTAAAATACAAAACAAGAAGGAAATGTGAATTATCTATATTGTTGAACAAATTGGATGATTTTGGGAAAAGTATACTTATATAAATATACCTTTGTACAAACGATCACATTATTTACATAGTATGAGTTAGAGCATTCATGATCATAGCTATTTGTAAGTTGTTATTGTTTAGGATCATATTGGGATCTTTACTGGACTTTATGTTCATCTCACATTGCTAATCTTTTTTCAGGTGAATTGTCAAGAAGCGTTTTCAAGATCAAAGATCTCCTTTATCTAATGGCCACAGGGCCTTATATTTGTTGGCGGAATGTCGTTGTTGTAAAAGAGTTGAACCCTTTTTTTTTCTTTTTGTAATGATGTAAGCATGCGGGCAATTTATTTAATTATATTACATGTTGCATTCCTTATGTCTACAAATTAGAGAATCTTCTTTTATTTATCTTTACTGATGTAATTAGGACTTTCACTCGTTTTCTTTGAAATTGTATTATAATAATGGTTTTGGTAAAGTTATTCGAGTAATAAAATGTGGGCGCGTTAGAGGTTGAGACACCTATTGGGAGTAGAGTGGCATTGGGTCGAGTATGCCGCTCCTATGAGATTGAGGTCACAGATTGTTGGCTCTCTTTCAATTTTTATTGTTCTTGATATGCATCCTTTCAACGTAATTATGGGTATAGATTGGTCGATTGATTACCGGGCTTCGATAGATTGCCATCATAGGAGGGTATCAGTAGGAGAGTGCTTCTATTTTTTGTGTGACCGGGGTGATAGTCCTACTCCTCTGTTGTATGACCTTAAGGGTCAATGAGAGTTGAGTTTCTTTTTTGCCATCATAGTAGCCGATGAGGGTAGTAAGATTCAGGGTGAATTGCTGAGAGTAGTTCGAGAATATCCAGATGTTTTTCTAGAGTATCTCACAGAGTTGCCACCACATAGAGAGATTGAGTTCTTAATTGATTTAGTGCCAGGCACGGCTTCAATTTTCATAGCACCATATAGGTTTGCACCAGCTGAGTTGTCTGAGTTAAAGGTGTAATTTTTGGATTTGTTAGATAACAGCTTCATTTGTCCTAGCGCATCACCTTCGAGAGCACCGACTCTCTTTGCTAAGAAGAAAGATGGCACATTGAGACTATGCATCGATTATTGGAAGTTGAACCTGGTAACTGTTAAGAACAAATACCCATTGCTACGAATATATGACTTGTTTGAGCAGTTGAAAGGGGTCTCGTTGTTTTTCTAAGATTGATTTGAGATCGGGGTATAACCAGTTGAAGGTGAAGGAGGAGGATATTCAAAAAATGACATTTCGTACGTGGTATGACCATTATGAGTTCTTAGTGATGTCTTTTGGGTTGACCATCGCGCCAGCTTCATTCATGGACTTGATAAACCGAGTCTTTTGTGAGTTCTTAGATCGATTCGTGGTTGTCTTCATCGACGACATCTTAGTCTACTCACCCTCTGAGGAGGAACACTTGCGGGTTATACCTGAGTTGGTTAGAGCACATCGGTTATACGCTAAATTTGGGAATTGTGAGTTTTGGCTCAGCGAAGTTAAGTTCCTAGGCCATGTGGTGTTCGGGGAATAGGAGACCATGGATTCATCTAAGAAAGATATAGTGAAAGATTGGAAACAATCTAAGAATGCCTTTGAGATTAAGAGTTTCTTAGGCTTAGCCGGATACTATCGACGTTTTGTGAAAGATTTCTCTAGACTGGCCTCACCATTGACTAGATTGACACGGAAAGTTGTTAGATTTACGTTGAGTGAGACTTGCGAAAAGTCATTTCAAGAACTTAAGAATAGACTCACCATTGCTCCAGTTTTGATTATTCCAGTGAGAGGGTTGGGTTATTTGTTTTATTGTGATGCTTAGGAAGGTTTGCGTTGTGTATTGATGCAAGAAGGGAATGTGGTAGCATATGGTTCAAGGCAGTTGAAAACACATGAGAGAAACTATCCTACTTACGACCTAGAGTTAGCGGCAGTGATTTTTGCCTCAAAAATCTAGAGGCATTACCTATACGGGGGGAGATTTGAAGTGTTTTCCGATCACAAGAGTCTGAAATACCTCTTCTCACAAAAAGACTTGAATTTGAGACAGAGGAGGTGGATGGAATTTATGGAGGATTCTGATTTCGAGTTACACTATCATCCAGGGAAGGCCAACGTAGTGGCCGACGCTTTGAGTAAGAAAGCTGTAAGCAATGTAGCCAGTATTGCCATCCGAGAGTGGGAGATGTTGGGGTTAGTGAGCGAGTTTGACTTGCATCTTGGTGAGTCTGTCGAGTCGGCCATTTTGTTCACCGTAGTTGAACAACCAACTCTAGTGAGCCAAGTTTTAGAAACACAATGGAATGATCGCGAAGTGGAATCTATCCTAGGAAAGATATCTAGTGGGAAGGTAGAGAAGGGATTGAATGTTTATTCTTACTTGAGCGTGAAGTATCTAGACCATCCTTTTGTGCCAGAATCTTGTAGAGAAGAGGTACTCCAAAAGTTCCATCATTTACGTCTTGCGATACACCCGGGAGGCATAAAGATGTATCACGACCTTAGTCGCTAGTTTTGGTGGAGGGGGATGAAAAGAGACGTAGCCTTGTTTGTTTCAAGGTGCCTTGCTTGTCAACATGTGTAGGTTGGGCATCAACGACCAATGGGTTTGTTGCAACCTTTACCTATAGCCGAGTGAAAGTGGGAGCATGTCAGTATGGATTTTGTTGTAGGTCTTTTGAAGACTCAATAGGGTAATGATGCCGTATAAGTAATAGTTGATTGATTTACCAAATTTACACACTTTATACCTATGAACATCAGTGACTCGATAGACTATCTTGCCGACCTATATATTACAGATACAGGGCGACTCCACGGGGTCCCAGTGACTATTATTTCTGATAGGGATCCATGTTTTATGGATTAGTTATGTCAGATCCTACAGGGTGCCTTGGGCACTAACTTGACCTTTATTACCACCTATCATCCTCAGACTGACGGGCAGTCTGAATGCACCATTCAGATTTTAAAGGACATGCATTGGGCTTGCATCTTCGATTTTAAGGGGGGTCGTGGGAGAGGCATCTGCTTTTGATAGAATTTGCCTACAATAATAGTTTTCAAGCTAGTATTGGTATGGCACCTTTTGAGGCCCTGTATGGTCGACTGTGTAGATCTCCTGTGTGTTGGGCTGAGGTGGATAATGCACCTATGTTAGGTCCAAAATTAGTTCAGCAAATGACGGAAAAGATTGCACTTATTCATAAGAGGTTAGTTTTGGCTCAAAGTCGCTAGAAAAGCTATGCTGACCGTATGATGAGGCCATTGTCTATTTAGGTGGGGCATAATGTGTTTCTAAAAATATCATCGAGATAGGGTTTAATGAGATTCAGGATGAGCAAGAAGTTGTCTCCTAGGTTTAATGGGCCTTTTGAGATTTAAGAGCGCATTGGGGATGTGTAGACACCCCATTTTTGACCGTCCTCAAGACTTGGACGTCATTGTTTGAACACTCGATTATCATCCATGTTTGTGTTTGTTTTGAGTTCTTGAAGGTCTCGGTGGTGCGCCTTGCCTTGGAGCCTCTCAACTTGTCTGTTTTGTACTTGGTTGTGGACTAAGGGCTTGTAGCTTTGCGTCTGGGGAAAGAAGGTGGCCTCTCGGCCAGCCCTAAAACCCATCGGCCATGGCTTGTGTCCATTGGCCATCAATGGTGGCCGGTCGGCCACCAATAATGGCCGGCGGCCTTTTTTGTGCTTTTTCAGATATTTTGTGTGCCAGCTGTTGGTCACTGAAGCCATCCTCCATACACGTGTATGGAGGGATGGAAATAAGCTTTTAGCTTGTCAAGCAAGCTTTTGCTTGCATTGTCTATATAAGGGGAGATCCCTCCCCCTTTAGAGGGGTTTAGAATTTTGAAGAGCAAAATCTTACTCTCTCTCTAGAATTCTCTCTCTCTCTTTCTCTCTCTCTATATATATATATTGTGCTTGAAAGTGTATTTTCTTCACATATTTGCACTAGAACACCAAGTCAAACACCACTACCTTGTTGCTGAGGTGCTTGAGGGTCTCATTTGGGCTGTTGAAGGTTGGTCTTTTGCTCAGAAGTTACTGTCTTGCTGCTGTTCTTCAAGGGTAAGCTTCTTCCCCTTTTAAGCTTGCTTTTGTACACTAGTTTAGGCCACCTTTGTATGTTGTTTTAGCGTAGTTGTCAACTACAAAAACCTCTATTTTTAAGTGTTAAAAATGTTGGTTTGAGTCCTTGTTGGAGTTAGGGGTGGTCTACCCTCTTTCATTGCTTATTTGCTAAGTTTTTTGCCATCTTTTAAAGCCTTTTAAACAATCTTCTCTTGACCTTTAAACCACTGAATTCTAGAGAAATTTCAATGATGGAAAGGTGGTTTTGAGGTCCAAAATAGGATGGGGTGGTCCCCCCTCTTCATCTCTTGGTCACATGTGTTGATGGCCTACAAAGTGAGCATGCTTTTCTACCCTTTTGAAGGTTGGTTTAAGCATGTTTTTGCCACTGATTTTCCATGTTATAACTCTGTTTTGGGCTGGTTTGGTCACCTTTTGCATGCTTCTTGCACTTGCAGTGTAATCTTGCTTACTAGCCTAGCATGTGTGATGATTTAGCCTATCATTCTACCATGAGTTAGCTTGATTCTAGCATGCTTTTGGTTCTGATTTAGCACGCTTGAGGATTGTTTTTAGTGGTCTTGGTCTCTTGAGCCTTGCTTTGTATAGCCATAGTGAAGGTAACTTCACTAGTTTTGTGTTTCAAGGTCCCTAGCATGCGTTGCTTGAGTTGTTTGCATGCCTTAGCCTTATTTCTCACATGATTTCAGTGTATATAGCATAGTCACATTCTCACATATTCCACTCTTTCGTAGCTTTTGTGAGTTATGCCTTATGCCTTGTTTGTGAGCCACTACTTGAGCATGATTTTGTTGCCTCATAGGCTTCCATCTCAGCATGTTTTGGCCTTTATTTTGACATGTTTGAGGTCTGTCCAGAGTTGGTTTGGTCCCTTGAATTTGATATTACATGCTTCTAGTGTAATACACTTCACTAGCTTTGATACTTTATGACTCTTAACATGTTGTGTATGGTTTGTTTGCATGATTTTAAGTCATTTAGCATGTCATTTTAGTGCTGAAATATATGCCATTACACTCCATTGTTTCACTCTTTCATTCGCTTTGGAAGTGGTCTTTAGCCCTTTGTTGGCTTGAGCATGGGATTGAGGCTCTTGTGCCTAATGGTTTTAGCCTTCTCTTGAGGGTTTCTACTAACCAAAAGCATGAGGCTTCTTCATGCTCAAGGTGCTTATGGCTTAGGCCATCTCTTTTTCCGATTAGAGGACTTTTTCACATTGGACTTAATCGGTTAAAGGATTAATTGGTAAACTAAAATGTGCAAAAAAAATTTGGACCAAGTAAAACATGAGCAAGATAACATGCATGTTGCATTGCACGTGTTTGGATCAAACGTTAATCCAAACACATGGAATGTGGGACGTTTCATATTTGAAGTGATGAAACGCGTCACATTTCTTGGTTGCCAACTCCCTTGATCATGCATAATGGGGTGGAGGCACTTTGAGTCTTATGTGTGCATTCACTAAGCTTGTACAAGCTTGGTCCTTTGGCCATCATGCATTGAGATGCTTGATTGGTGGCTTGAGAACCAAGTGCTACGCTCCTTTGAGCTTGAGACATGATAAGGAGGGTGGCAGTGCATACATTCCCTTGCAAATACATTACCATGCCTCTATTTGCTCTCTATTGCAGCAAAAAGAGGAAATGCAGGGAATCAGTGGCCGACCAACCATAAGTACTAGCTGACCGGCCATAAAATCTGTCGATCGGCCACCAATTTTGGCCGATGATCACCAACCATGATCGGCCATCAGTGTGTTCTTGAGATCAAACAGAAGCAATCTGGAGGTTGGCACAATTTTTAGAGGTTCAAAGATGTGCAAACAGAGGCATCTAGAGGCAAGGCAATGGATTTTTGGGAGGAAACAATCGAGCATGCATGCCTCCCTCACTTGCAAGGCCATCCTTATCGCTTTATTAGCTAGTTGTAGTTAATTACATGTGCTGTAATTAATTTAGCTTAGTTCATGTTGTAACATTCTAATTAGCTTAGATTAGTTAGTTATTCAATTCGGTTTGTAATAATCAATTAGCTAGAATAGTTAATTAGTTGGTCAGTAATAATTAGCTTAGCTTAGCTTAGCGTAACTAGTTAGTCTATTCGGACCCTCCTTCGAGAGAGCGCAATGTTGTAATAAGCGTGCGTGTGTGTGTGCATGTCTTCCAATCCCACTTCTTTCTCTCTTTTATTTAACCATCGTAATCTCTTTTATTTAACCGCTTACGATGGTTAGTTTAGGGAATGTTTCACTTAGCATACCTTATGCTTTGCATGCGTGCATCATTCATTTGTCTTGCATGCATCAGACTCGGCTCATCATTCAAACTGCATCATATTTCAATACTTCTTTGAATACATGTATCAAGTTGTTGCATTCATATGCCATCTTAGATAGCCGAGCCTATTTAGTTGCATTATTGCATATGTTGCATTAGGCATTGCTAGCATAGTTAGGATCATGCATTGATTTCTAATTAGTTTTTTGTTTTGGCTTGGAGTACACTATAAGTTTTTACGCTTTAGCATACTTGCATGAGTGTGAGTGTTGCCATGATAGCATGCTTCCCATGAGGCTATTTGCTTATATGCTTAACTGCTTGAATGCCTGTGGGTGGAGGCTTGATTGCCTGAATTGGAACAACTTGACGATTGCGAGTTTTAAGCCCACTTTGCGAAGTGGCAAAATAATATTTTCAAGCCCATTTGAGGGTGGCAAATTCGCGATTTAGCCTACTTGCGAGTAGCACTTTCAAACCATTTTTGAAAACAAACATGAATTGTTTTGTTCTAATTCTCGTGATCGAGTCTATACTTGCATGTTGTATGCATCACATAGTAAAGTTAGCTAATAATCAGAATAAGAACACATGTGTTTATCAAACAACATATCATGCTTAGTAGAGGCCGATCCTTTGATCGAGTGAGCGGGGGTGCTCATTGCATGACCTTTCGCTCTCGTACCCAAGTTCCCGAGCCGAGGCAACTTTGGTGATGACGGACACGTGGCCTTTGGCATGAGTCAGGGTTTCCTAAATTTCCCAAAAATAAAATATTTAAGTGGCGACTTTGTAATCGGGTAAAACAATCCATGTTTGACGCTTTTTTATTCAAAATTGATTTTCCAAAACCAATTGCTAGATTTAGACTCTTTGGTGTTTATCAGTCTCACATTGCACTTTGTGAGATTAGATTCAGAACTGTGATAGGAGTCCGAACTGTAGTAAGACCAATTCGCGCCCTCTCCGAAAGGGGGGGCGTGCGAAGAAAGTCGGGTCTATAAGATGTAGCTTATAATTTGGCTTTGTTGCCTCAGTTTTCCATGGTTCATGACATGTTTCACATTTGTATGCTCTGGAAATATGAGCTTGATCCTTCAAATGTGCTGGATTGGATCGAGTTAGAGGTAGATGAGGATGCCTTGTATGAAGAGAGACTAGTTAAAGTGTTAGATACTCGAGATCAAGTCTTGAGGGGCAAGACTATTCCATTGGTTAAGGAGTTGTGGTGACACCATGGAGTCGAGGAGGCAACTTGGGAGCTTGAGGTAGAAGTCCATGAGAAGTATTCAGACATATTTGTTGATATTTGAAACTTGTATTGTAAATTTCATTCATGCTGTAATATGTAAACATTGTAAATGTTTTAGGGACTCAAATTGTAATATTTGGTGTTGGAGGATTCTGTTTATCATTATTACTTATGCAGTTGGTCAATGGAATAAAAATTTGGTGGTTATTGGTTTGATTTAAATTTCAGGACGAAATTTTTTAAGTGGGAAAGATTGTAACGGTTCCGATTTCAACTCGACCCATTCCATACTCTTAGTGTAATGACCCCAACCCGCCCCAAATAGGATGGTACAGTGATTGGCCAGTAGTCCATGATTACCAAAGGCCTAACTAAATAAAAGCAAGTTGGACTCTTAATATAATTTGGGCAAAATTAGTTTTCTGATGTACGGAAGTCATTATCTATTATATTGAGTCCATTTACAACATCCATTTAGAGCAGTGCAAAACTATATGATATGAAAGCATACAATCATTTTAGAACCATTAAATTACATCATTACAAGACATAAATAAATAAATATATTACAATACACATATCTTAATTTTAGAAATTAGTACAACCACACAAGATCTGTTTCTAATTAACTTCTCCTTGGACTTGAACTCTTTGTAACCTACATATATATATATATATATATAAGGGAAATGGGTGAGCCATTGCATAGTGAATAGTAATATAGTAAAGTGGTAAATGAATGAACACCGACAAACTTTTTTAAAACCAAACACAAGCTCATCTTGAACATAATATAGTTTCGCAAAACAAAAGTTTGGATCAAGAGTCCCCATGTATATAGGGATGAACATTCTCAAGGCACTTTGGATCAAGAGTCAATAGGCCACAACCAATGGCAAGGGCTCAATTAGCAAGAGGTTATTGGCATAATTCCCAGAACAAATAAGTTCTTCGAATCAAAAGTCAAGAGGCCATGGCAGAGCTCAGTTAGCAAGAGGCTATTGGCATGATTCCTGATAACAAACAAGTTCTGAGATGTCATCTTAATACATGATACAAAAGTCTATGATGTTCATTCATAGCAAAACAATAATTAGCTTTCATAAACATACCATACGTTTCCATTTCGAATCATAATTTTAAGAAACAAAACTTTACTATACTACTACTTGCAATTGGCTCCTTGAACAAAGAGTTTCCTCCTCCAAGTGCTTGACCTACATAGAACACAAACAAGACATTGAACATAATTCAACTTATAAGCTGCTACTTCAATTCAAGTGCCTAAGCTTACCTTGATATTTCTTATTTATTTTCTTAGATTGTCCAAGACTTTTCTAAGCCTAATTCAAGTCTAATTCAAGTGTTAAACATGTTTTGAGTGCATGCTTAGAAGCATCCTAGGTATTTAAGGCCTGAAGAATGTTAAAGTGTGTTAAAGACGTACTTTGAATGGCCCTAAATGTTCATGACTTAAATTAATGTTTCCTAAACTTTCTAAGCTCAAATTCAAGTGTTAATTATATACTAAATATTCATATTGAAGAGTCTTAGGTATCCTACAACAATTTCATATGTTTTGTATTGAAAATATCATGTTTACATATTTAAGGTTTAAGAAAATAGCAAGAAATGAAAGGAAGCTATGTTAGGAGAGGAATTAACTTGAAATGGTTAGAGGGAAAATAAGTAGCCTTCACTAATTCGAGCATATCTATTTGTGTACTTAGAATTTGGATGTGACACTACCACCATTGGAAACAAGACTTCTGGGGCTTGAATTTAGACTCAAGAATAGCTTAAAACCGAGTTCAGATGAGAGATATATGCCTATTTGAAGTTGGTTGAAACAGGGAAAATGCGCTCGTGCGGATTTCTAGGGTTACATGGGCGGATTTAAGAAGTAGCGAAAATCTGGCTACTTCAAAATACTTGGTTTGAGTCCCAAAATCCATATATTGTCTCATCTTCTTCCTTTTCCTTTTATTCAAGACATGATTTTGAGCTTCCAAAACTCTTGAAAAACATAAGGAAACATAGAAATAAACTTCTTTTAAGAATAAGATCATCAAAACTTGTATTAAAACTTCAAAATTTCTAACTTCCTAACTTCATTTCAATTCTTTTGTAGTCTTCTTCCTCTCCCTCCTTCAAAACATGAATTTAAATATGCAAAATCATTAAAACCTATGAGAAATCATAAGAATAGAACTTCCTATGAGCTAAGAACATCAAAAACAAGATCAAATTAGCAAGAATTTGAGACCTTCTACTTGCTCTTCAATTACCCTAAGGCCTCCTTCTCTTTTCTCTTCATTTCCTCCATACTAACCCAAATTAACTCTAGTTTCTTCTTAATCTTAGGTGATTGATAGGTTAGATACAAGATTTAGGGTTTAATTTTACCTCTGGGATGATTAAAAGTGGAGATTTAGGTTGAAATTCTTGAAGTTCGTCAAGTTTTTCTTCTTTTCCTCTTGTTTCTCCTCCTTATTGCTCTTTCTCTTTTCTTCTAGTCTCTTCTTGCTTTCTCTAGCAAAAGCTCCTCTCTTCTTGACTTGGTTTGGCTTATATAAGGTAAGGTAAGACAAGAGTTATAAGGGATAGAAAGAGAGGTGTATATGTGCTTCACCAAGTTGTCTAATTTTATTTTCTTAGCTTAACTAATCTTGCTTAATTAACTTAGTTAATTTATGTTAGGACGAATCGATTAAGGTTTATACAAATTATTAAGAATTAAGCTTAATCATATTTAGTTTAATTAATCCTAATTAGGGCTCACTAATCATACTTAATTAACACTAATCCTGATTAGCAAAATAACATATATTATTAAATTGACGAGTACATTAGTCTAAGATCTTTAAGCTCCTCAATTAGTGCCTTTGGACATCCTAGAATTCATAAATTCTAAACTTAAGATTTGCCCTAACTCTTAACGATCTTTAAGTATTTCTATTTTTAAGTTTGTCTCGTCAAGGCATGTTTTTCACTTCTAAATTTCTTGCCAATTGTATTCATCTTCTAGGGTTTCGTCTTATCAATTCATATTTCTATCTCTATAGTATTGAAAGGTATTAAATTAGGTTAAGCATTAGCTCATGTTATGTAAAAGTGCTTTTGATGTGATACACACTTACTAGCTATGTTCAAGAGGGGCCTAATTCTTAAGTCTTAATTATGGATAGTAGTATTCTTTTGTTCAAAGTTTCCTAACTACCCATTTCTAAGCTTTCATTGAGTACTTAGTCCAATAAGATAGTTAATTTAACTTAGAATATTCAAGGGTAGATAATCATATAGTCATAGCGTGCGGCGTTTTTTCCAAATCTCTCTCGATGCACATCATCTTCCTGTACTTTTAATTTCATGCTGTTAATGAAATTTTTCTTTGCTGATAAAAAAAAAAAAATAGCGTGCGGCGTTCTTTCGGGTGTCACAATCTTCCCTACTTTAAAACTTTTGTCTATAGTATTATTACATTTTACTGCGCACTCTAATGAAACCATCATTTATTGTGTTTAATGATTTGAAACTTTGTATTTACCTTGTATCTTATACTTCTCTCAAAAAGTAATTTTTTTTCTTTTGTTAGTTAAAGCTTTATGGAATAGCATGATATTGTTTAATTGAGAATTAACATTTGGCACATGTCATTAGTATTGTCACGACCCAAACCCGCCCCTATGGGTTTAGCACCGTAACCGGCCAGTAATCCGTGATTACCGAAGGCCTGCTTAACAGTCAAACAATAATACAAAGTACAGGGGCATGGCGGAAGCCAAAACAGTAAATAGACAATGTCCAATGAGCTGTGACAGTCTGTATGTAAAAAGACTTTTAATATAGATTCACATTCTAAAACAAAATAGTATGTACAATATATACAATCATTCAAGACAGGGACTGAATCCCTATTAGAAGAGTACAGTACAGTAACATTCAGTCTATACAGGTTATAAGCAAGAAGGGGAAATCTAAAACTCCCCAAGCGGCCTCAGCTTGAATAGATCAGGAACCTCGAAGTGAGGCACAAAGGTTGGCTTGACAAAACTGGAGTTTAGCCTGACGCTTCTAGCAGCGGTCTGGTGCCTGTACACCTACATATATATATGAGCAGTGAGCTAAAGCCCAGTGAATAACATAATGTGTAAAGAGGTTAAGAATGAATGTCCTTTCAGTATTGAAAACATCCAATTGATTCAGTATAATAGTCATTCAGTCATAACAGTCATATGTGGTACATCCATTAGCAGAAACAGTACAGTAAACAGTAGGTCTTGAGAGACCGAACAGTCAATGATGGCCATCAGTAATGGTTGCAAACATGGGAACCGACAGAGATCTCTGTAGCAGTAACAGTTCAGTAACAGTATATTGCTATGGATGCCACAATACAGTTCAGAATAGAGGACAAACATTCATTCAGTTAACAGTAAATAGTTCAGAAAATAGTTCAATTGATCATTCAAAAAATATTCATTTTTGAACATATCTTTACAACATTGTTACTCAGAGAGTTCTGGGTTACAGATAAGCTAGAGCGTGTCTCCGAAAGCCAATACTACACAGTTGCAGAATGAACACACACTAAGTGTAGACGTCCCCGAACGCTCCCGAGAGGATGAGTCCCGTTCTATTCATTTGGGGTTACTACAGCTCGGACTCTCAAATCGTCACGGTTCTTAATCTTGAACCAAAGAGTCCAAATCTGGCAAATCGTTTTGAGAAACAGATTTTTTTGAAAAGAAGTACTACCAAACATGGACTGCTTTGCCAGATACAGAGTCGCCACCTAAATATTTTTTAATGGGGAAACTTAGGAAACCCCGACTCGGTGCCGAAGGCCACATGTCCGTCATCACCGGAGTTGTCTCAGCTCGGGAGCTTGGGTACGATTGGGGAAGGTCAGCTATGAGCACCCCCTTTCGCCCGGTCCGAAGACCGGCCTCTACTAACCATGATATCCGTTTTTGAAACGTTACGTGTTTTTATTCCGGTTATTAGCCTAGAATTATTATGTTATGCGCGCAGCAAACAAGTATAGACTAGATTTCCTAATTTGGAAATAAGCATTGCGTATCCGTTTGTTTTGAAAAGTGCTTTGGGGTTTGCTACTCGCAAGTACGCTAAAACACGGATTTCAAGGAGTTTTCCCAACTCAAACAATCCAACCTTCACCCACAGGCATCCAAACAGTTTATAACATATAAGCATCTAGCCACATGTTAAGCATGCTATCATGGCGACATTCACACTCATGCGATATGCTAAAGCGGAAATACTTACATCGTACTCCGGCCAAAACAATAAACTAGTTAGCAAACATGCATGTCCTAGTTCATGTTAAATTGCCTAATGCAACGCATACGGGGTGCAATCGAAGTAGGCTCGGCTAACCTAAGCATGGCATATGAGATGCGATTAATTGATGCACGTATTCAACTTGGAATTGAAGTACAAATGCGGTTAGCGTGATGTACCGAGCTTAATGTATGCAATACAAATGCATGGATGCACGAATGCATAGCATAAGGTATGCTGTATTAAACATGCCCTAATACTAACCACCAAAGCAGGTAAGTAAAAGGGAGAAAGAAGTGGGGATTGGAAGACATGCCACACACGCACCCACACTTATTACAGATTTTGCCTCACTCGGAGGGACCAAATGAATAAATATTACAAATTAATTAACTACGCAAGCTAATTAAATATTACAAATTGCCTAATCAACTAAGCAAATTAACTAAAGCTAGAAAACAGTAAACCGCCTCGGAGGAGGGCTCGATGCAATGCATGCTCGGTCCCGCTCGGAAATGCACCACCAGTGCATGGGCTGCCTCTGTTTTCCTTCCTCTACTCCTCTGAGGTTGCCAAAACCTCAGGACTGCATCCTTGGACATCGGGGAGTGCCACCGGCTGAATGGAATTGCCACCTGGCAGTGGGATGTGGCCACCGGCACAAAATGAAGTGTCGGCAGAGAAATGATTGCCGGTCGGCACTTTACACTGCCGGTCGGCAGAGTGTTCCTGCAGAATCTGCACAATGACAGCACAGAGGGCAAGGAAAAGCATGCAGCATCAATTCAAGGCATATGTGCACCAATCATGTCCCTTATCATGGTAATGACTCAAAAGGGGCACGTGTCTCGATTTCTCGGACACCAATCACGCATTTCCATGCATGATGGCCCAAAGATCAAGTATGCAATTTTCATGTCGAATGAAATGCAAACAATCAAGCAAACCAAGGCCCAATTCCCATCACCAATCAAGGAACAAGCATGCATGCAAGATGCAATGCAACCTAGGCATACAGGCTAAGGATGCAACATGGCATGGCAAGACACTTATGCAAGCATGCAAGCAAACATGAGGCAATGCTAACCAATGAAAAGGTGGTCTTAAACATGATTTGGGCAGCTCTAATAAAGGCCAAAACAATAGCTAAAATGACCAAAACAAGGGACCAAAACACATGCACACATACATATGATTAAGGGCCAACACTTAGGCTACAAATTAAGACAACCCTCAAGCACACTTGAAAGGGGCAATCATGGACTAATTAGCATGCATTATAAGCCTTAAAACATGTAGGAAATGATGCCAAATTAACCTACTCATGCAAGCTATACTGCAACGAGGCCCAAGGACCTAAAGCATGATCATATGACCCATGAAGCAAATGACCAAATTGAACGAAAACAGTCCCAAATCATGCAAAAACAAGCCTCAAGGATCACTGAGATGGCATCCAAGTAACCTAATCCTAGAAGTATACATCATGGCACAAATATCAAGCATGGAGCATCAACTCTTGAAGCAAACAAAAAGGGCCACAAAATGCAAAACATTTAGGCATGCTAAAAGGACTGAAATAACATGTAGGGTGGTTCCAAACCACCGAAACAAAGCAAGGAAGGCATACTACACATCCACATGCTCGAAGCATACAAGCTCGAATGCAAAGGAGCTATACTAAGCATGCCAAATCAAACCCAAACGATTATGGACAGCAGCTAAAACTGGCAAAATGAGCACAAAACCTTCACAAGGCTAGCTAAAACATGCTTGAAACAAAGGCTAACAACCTAAAGGCACATTAAGGCATAAACATGGCATTACAAGGTAGGTATGCTAAGCATGCATGGTGTACCAAAAACCAACAATAAACAGAGGTATATCATGATATAATAGGCATAAAAAGAGCCAAGGCATGATCAATACACACTCTAACTGGTGCTCTCTCAAGAGGCCAAAAATGGCCATTTCAAGGACAACAAGGGAAGGGGTGGCCCCCCTTTTGGAGACTTCAAGGCACCATCTTCACCACTGAAATCCCTCAAGATTTCAGTGGTGAGAGGCCCAAACACCAAAGTCTCGAAACTTGCACAAAATAGCACAAAATGGGCCTTTCAAGGCCTAAGAGGGATCAAACACCTCCAACCACAAAGCATCTTAATAAACAGTTAAGAGGGCCTAAAAAAGAACTTTTTTGTATTATACACCAAGCTCAAAAATGATTTTAAGACAGGTAAAAATACAATGCAAGATTGGGGAATAAAGAGGCTAAATTCTTACCCTTGAAGAACCTTTACAAATGATGCTCCAATGGCCCTCCTTGGCTTGAATCCAACACCAAACTTCAAAATCAGTCCCTTAGAACCTCAGTAGCTAAGTGAAGGTGAAACACTAGGTGTTTGTGTGCAATAGTATGGACTAAACACACTAAAACACACACAAGAGGGAAAAAGAGAGAGATAATGTGTATCAAACCCTAACCCTAGAACTCAAACCCTAACAATGGCTGTCTAGCTCTCTCAAGTGTCTCAAGTGTCTCCAACCCTTTGCAACAAGAGAGAGCCCTCTCTTTATAGAAGCTTTTTGTCTTGTAAGCTTACAAGACAAGCTTCATAAGAGGAGATCCCTCCATACACGTGTATGGAGGGGAGCAAAAAGCAAGATCAGCTGTCTTAAAATATCTGTAAAAGCAGATGCACAGTAATCGGCCGGCCAAAAATGCCATCTTGGCCAAAAAGAGTGCCGGTCGGCACTAAAAAGTGCTGACCGACAACAAATAGTGCCTGCCGGCAATATACATTGCCGGTGGAGACAAAAACCAGCCGGTGGCCTCTAGCCACTGCCGGTGGTGGGTGGGGATGGTCTACAAGCCCTACCCTGCCTCTCAAAGGCAAAACACAAGTGTTTGGTGCAAAACCAGACACTTAACGGTCGAGTTCGGAGATCCTGAGGCAAGGCGCGTAGCCGAGACCTCCGGGAACTCCAAACGAACACGAACATGGATGATCACCGAGTGTTCAAACGGTGACATCCAAGTCTTGAGGACGGTCAAAAATGGGGTGTCTACACTAAGCTACACAGTTGGGAAAATAATAACTTAATCCCTATCTTGACTCGGTGTGGTTCTACGTCAATATCCTTATTAAGATGCCTTAAACTAGGCCTAAGAATGCTTAGAATGAAATGAGGATACAAGGATGCACTTAGAAAATATTTTTAGAATTTTCAGAAAATAGGGGTCTCACTCGAGCATGGGATTCCCCGCTCGAGCGGACATGCAAACAAAAGCCTCCGCTCGAGCATAAACTTTCACGCTTGAGCGTACTGAAAAAGTACTGGATGTGAGAAAATCACGCTCAATTGGGCGCTCGACACCCGCTCGAGCGTGTGACACAAGTCCTTGCTCGAGCGTCCAACACCCCACTCAAGCGGACTGCAAAACAGTGCAAAGTGCTGGGAGCACGAATTTCACGCTCGAGCACCAGTCACTCCGCTCGAGCGTGAGTCCAAAATCTGGAAATTCCAGATTCGGACCTCAAGCTCAAAACCAAGTTTTAATGTACTAAATTATATCCTTTTGGGCTAATTTTCTGGAAAACACTTCAAAACCCATAGTATAACATGTTTCAAAGATCAATTTGAGAAATCAAAGCCCAAAAGTAGTTCAATTAAATCCAATTTCAAACCAATTTTCATGAACAAGCTCAAACATGACATGCATGAGTTTAAACCAATTCAAAGCTTCAATTACATGCTCTAATGAGCCAATTTCTTCTAAAACATGGTAAAATCATGAACTATGATCAAAAGATGAACATGCATGAAGCAATCTCATGAACAATAACTTTAAAACTCAAGAATGGCAGCATGCATGCATGAATTAAGCTACAATACAACATTATAAGGCTTAATCTAGGCTTAGATCACTAAGGACACAAGAACCATGCATGAATCAATTCAAAAACAAGTTCAAGAAGGTGGATGTTCTACCTTAAGTCTTGTATTCAAGGTCTAGGAGCTCAATTTGCAATCTATACTTCAATTCTTCAAGTTCTTCAAGCCAACATGAGATGAAAACAAGGTTTTCTCCTCTCCCTCTCTCTCTAGTTGGCTAAAGACTCAAGAAGGCTGATGAAATGTTTTGTTTGAATGTATTGAGGCTCAAATATGTTTAGATAGTGGCCACTTTGAGTGGCAAAAATTGTAAATAAGGCCCACTTTACAATTTAACATTATTTATCCTAATTTAATCGTACCGAATCACATTTCAGATAAATATGCCATAAAATCCCATTAATTCTAACTAACACAAACCAACAATCAATTCCAGATTCGGCCGCCGATAAGGCCTTCAATTTGCAGTTTAAATCATAAAACATGAACAGATAGTTTAACAGTCAACAGATAGATATGCATTTAAACTAGCACATTCAATCAATCAGTTCAGTGATTTTAGTCAATTCAGTCAATTATCATAATCAGTCTTAGTTTAACAGTAATCAGTAGGATTATCAGTAATCAGTGTTGAGGGTTGTCACAAGTATCCAGTGGTTGTTCTCATTAAGAATTTTATTTTTTTTTTTTTGGAAACGTTATTAGTGATAGGTGATTTTTCATTTTATATGTCATTAGAATTAATTTTATTTTCAAATTTCATTCTTCCTTCCTGTAGTTATTCTGGTCATTCTTAGTTAATGAATAATATCATTTCTGATTAGGTGAGTTGACTACATCATAAAATTTATCTATTATCAATTTTTTATTTTTTATTTTTTTGGTTTTTTTTGGGTTTTAAGTTAAAGGGTTTCTAGAGTAGTTACCACTAGCTTTGCTTATTTGTTTTCTTTTCTGGGCCATATTATATTTACATAAACATTTTAAAACTACATTATTCTTGCACTTAATTGCTAGAATTCCTATTTGAGATGTATGCTTCTTCTGTTATCAATATAGGTTAAATAGGAAATATATGATTGTAAATCTTTTCTACTGGATTTAAGTATATTAAGAATGCCTTTCTTCTTTTGGTTTCATTTATAGTGTTATTTCGTTCTACTTTGTTTATACTTATTGATTATAAAATACTGTTTAAAATGTTACGTAACCAATCTTGAGGCTAACCTTTCAAAAATTCTTAATTCTCTACAAATCTTGTATAAGATTCTTAATTTTTGATGACGTTCTTTCAATACTCTAATTATCATGATTCTAGTTTTAGTCTATGTCAATAAGTTATTAAACAAGGTATGTTTGACATTTTCCTGAGTGAAAGTGTTATCTTTTCTTTTGTATAAGCAAAAAGGAAGTGAGATTGCTTTGCCTTTCGCAAAAAAAATCTTTCATTTGATCTAAGTATATTAGTAGTATATTTCTTTTCTCTTTATTTCTTTTCTGCATTATCTTATCCTATTTATTTACAATAGTAGTTGTCAAACAATGATATAAATTTTACTTAATTAATCATATAGTTATATTCTTGACTTTTTAATTATTATAGGTTGTTTAATTGTGATTCGAACGAGGTGAGGGAATTACTAGACCTTTCCTTCTCATGAGGTCAACACATTCTAGGTTATTGACTAAAGTTAGGTGAAAGTCTTCTCTTTCAATGTTCCAAAAGGATTCTAATAAAAGAAACAGGTTAATTCTTAATTTAATACTGGGTAAGCTAGTTTTAACTCATCTAAATCATTCAATCATTCCAATAATCCAAGTTTTAAGATTATGTGTTCTAATAGTTTAAACAATTAGAGTTATCATACAAAAAGGTTGAATTTCAAACAATAAGTGGATGAATCTTAAATTTATTAAAATCAAATAAAATGGATTCAGATAAATACATACATAAAATAATCAATTCAATATTCTATACCTATATACCTAAAATTTCCTTAATAATTTTCTTATTTCAAAACTAGGCTAGGCGCTAACCTTCAAACTAAACAAGGAGATTTCCTCAAACTTCAAGACAATTCCACCCAATTGAAACATGTTCCAAAAAGAATTTCAACGATACCACCCTCAATGATCCCTAATACTTTTATCTTGCCTAGAACTACCTATCTATACCAATATAATTTTCTCTCTTCCAATATGAATTCCTTAATCACATCCTTTTTCGTCCTTTCTTGAATTAACATTCTATTTCTTCTTTTTCATTCTCACTCTTTATTATGGTATATAAAACTCAAAGAAAGAAGGCTATCTAGATGAAAATATTATAAACAAACATAGAGCATACATTCAAACAAAGTTAGGAGATCATACTAGATATATATATACATAAACACACTGGTATGGTAACCTATTAATTCCTAAGGAATTTACATAGAATTTCTGATTCGAAGCTACGTCGGTGCCAAACGTGATTCCAATCGAACTTTCAAGGTCATTTAACAAGGGTTGAGGTGCTAAGGTTTAACACATCAATCTATAAGTTATCCACTAAATAACAAATATTCTATACACTAGACACTCATCATATTCCATAGTCTCCATAACCACAATCAACCAATAATATTCATAATAATTCGACATCCTCCAGTATTCCTACAATTTAGTATAGTTACAACCAATGAAATTCGAATGAAACATTATGATTTCCTTACAATATCCAAAATTCTCTAACATCTCGTAACTCGTTTGTCTCTACACTAAACTCTTAATACATTCTTACATAGCTATGATACACTTAGGCACAAACACATACATAACATGAATGCATTCCTAGGGATTCATTCTAAAAGATCATATTGATCTGAAGCACAAAGTGCATGAAAATAAAGTTATGCTCTGATATCACTCTGTCACGACCCTAACCAGCTCCAAATAGGATGGTGTAGTGATTGGCCAATAGTCTATGACTACCAAAGAAGGCCTAACTAAACAAAAGTAAGTTGGACTCTTAATATAATTGGGGCAAAATTAGTTTTCTAATGTATGGAAGTCATTATTTGTTATATTGAGTCCATTTACAACATCCATTAAGAGCAGTGCATAACTATATGAAATGAAAGCATACAATCTTTTTAGAACCATTACATTACATCATTACAAGACATAAATAAATAAATATATTACAGTACATATATCTTAATTCTACAAATTACTTCAACCACACAAGACCGACTTCTAATTAACTTCTCCTTGGCCTTGAACTCTTCGTTACCTACATATATATAAAGGAGAGGGGTGAGCCATTGCCCAGTGAATAGTAATACAGTAAAGTGGTAAATGAATGAACATCGATAAACTTTATTAAAACTAAGAACAATCTCATTTTGAACATAATATAATTTTGCAAAACAAAACATGCTTAGCTTGCAGCATATACATAGCGATGGACATTCTTAAGGCACTTCAGATCAAGAGTCAAGAGGACATAGCCGATGGCAAGAGCTCAGTTAGCAATTGGCTATTGGCATGATTCCCAATAACAAACAAGTTCTTCGAATCAAGAGTCAAGAGGCCACGGCAGTGCTCAGTTAGCAAGAGGTTATTGGCATGATTCCCAATAACAAATAAGTTCCGAAATGTCATCTTAACACATGATACAAAAGTATATGACGTTCATTCATAGCAAAACAATAATTAGCTTTCATAAACATACCATACGTTTTCATCTCGAATAATAATTTTAAGAAACATAACTTTACTATACTACTCACAAATGGCTCCTTGAACAAAGGGTTTCCTCCTCCGTGTGCTTGACCTATATAGAACACAAACAAGACATTGAACACGATTCAACTTATAATCTCCTACTTAAATTCAAATGCCCAAGCTTACCTTAACATTTCTTATTTATTTTCTTAGATTGTCCAAGACTTTTCTAAGCCAAATTCAAGTCTAAGTCAAGTGTCAAACATGTTTCGAGTGCATGCTTAGAAGCATCCTAGGTATTCTAGGTATTTAAGGCCTGAAGAATATTGAAGTGTGTTGGAGACATACTTTGAATAGCCCTAAATGTTCATGACTTAAATTAATGTTTCCTAAACTTTCTAAGCTCAAATTCAAGTGTTAATTATATACCGAATATTCATATTGAAGAGTCTTAGGTATCCTACAACAATTTCATATGTTCTGTGTTGAAAATATCATGTTTATCTATTTAAGATTTAAGGAAATAGCAAGAAATGAAAGGAAGCTAAGTTAGGAGAGGAATTACCTTGAAATGGTTAGAGGGAAAATAAGCAGCCTTCACTAATTTGAGCATATCCATATGTGTACTTAGAATTTGGATGTAAGACCACCACCATTGGAAACTGGGCTTGAATTTAGACTAAATAATTGCTTAAAACCGAGTCTGGATAAGAGATATACGCCAATTTGAAGTTGGCTGAGATAGGAAAAATCCGCTCGGGCAGATTTCTGGTGTTGCATGGGCAGATTTAAGCAATAGCGAAAATCTGGTTGCTTCAGAATACTTGGTTTGAGTTTAAAAATCTATTCCATTTCTCATCTTCTCCCCTTTCTTTCTAGGTTTCAAGACATGATTTTGAGCTTCCAAAACTCTTGAAAAACATGAGAAAACATAGAAATAACTTCTTTTAAGAATAAGATCATCAAAACTATATTAAAACTTCAAGATTTCTAACTTCCTAGCTTCATTTCAATTCTTCTGTAATCTTCTTCTTCTCCCTCCTTCAAAACATAAATTTGAATATGCAAAATCATTAAAAACTATGAGAAATCATGATAATAGAACTTCATATGTGCTAAGAACATCAAAAAAATATCACATTAGCAAGAATTTGAGACCTTCTACTTACTCTTTAGTTACCCTAAGTCCTCCTTATCTTTTCTCTTCATTTCCTCCATACTAACCCAAATTAACTCTAGTTTCTTCTTAATCGTAGGTGATTCATAGGTTAGCTACATGATTTAGGGTTTAATTTTACCTCCTAGATGATCAAAAGTGGTGATTTAGGTTGAAATTTTTGAAGTTCTTCAAGTTTTTCTTCTTTTCCTCTTCTTTCTCCTCCTTCTAGCTCTTTCTCTTTTCTTCTAGTCTCTTATTGCTTTCTCCAGTAGAAGCTCCTCTCTTCTTGACTTGGTTTGGCTTATATAAGGTAAGGAAAGACAAGAGTTATAAGGGACAGAAAGAGAGGTGTATATGTGCTTCACCAAGTTGTCTAATTTTATTTTCTTAACTTAACTAATCTTGCTTAATTAACTTAGTTAATTTGTGTTAGGGAGAATCAATTAAGGTTTATACAAATTATTCAGGATTAAGCTTAATCATACTTAGCTTAATTAATCCTAATTAGGGCTTACTAATCATACTTAATTAACACTAATCCTGATTAGCAAAATAACATACATTATTGAAATGACGAGTACATTAGTCTAAGCTATTTAAGCTCCTCAGACATCCTAGAATTCACAGATTCTAAACTTAAGGTATCCCATAACTCTTAATGATCTTTAAGTATTTCTATTCTTAAGTTTGTTTTATCAAGGCATGTTTTTCACTTCTAAATTTCTTGCCAATTGTATTCATCTTCTAGGGTTTCGTCTTATCAATTCATACTTCTATCTCTAGAGTATTGAAAGGTAATTAAATTAGGTTAAGCATTTGTTCATGTTATGTAAAAACGCTTTTGATGTGATACACACACTTGCTATGTTCAAGAGGGGCCTAATTCTTAAGTCTTAATTATAGATAATAGTATTCTTATGTTCAAGGTTTCCTAACTACCTATTTCTAAGCTTACATTGAGTATGTAGTCTAATAAGATAGTTAATTTAACTAAGAATATTCAAGGGTAGATAATCATATAGTCATAGCGCATCGTTCTTTGGGGTGTCACACTTAGATCCCAAATCCCATACATTTAATTGTTGTTTATGTCCTAATTGTCTTTTTGGTTGTTGAGTTGAGTTGTTGGTCATGTTGGAAACAGGTTGGGAGTTAGTTTTCCAAAAGAGTTGCTATCTAGTTTTCTTCTTGTTAGCTCAAGTGGTGTTTTGGTCGCTTCAGCGGTGTTTTGGTCGCTCGAGCGGTCTTAGAGATCCCCTAATATTTTTTGTAGGTCTACAAAACTTCTGGCGGTAGGGTATCTTCGCTCGAGCGTTCCTTCTTATGCTTGAGCAGTCTTCTGCAGTCTGCAAAACTTCTGAGAGAGGGTCATTGTGTGCTTCAGCAGTGTTTTGGTCGCTTAAGCGGTATCACTTATTGTGTCTGACGCTCAAGCGATGGTTTGGCCGTTCGACTAGTCTGTGTGTATATCAGTTTGAGAAAATGGGTTTTTAAATCACTTTTTCATCCCTTTCTCTCTCTAAAACATCGCAAACCCTAATTTTTTCACTTTCTTTCTCTAGTTCTTACTTAAAACCTCAAATACACCCTCATTCATTGATTTCTCCATCATAGCTCATTGGAGAAAATGATAGAGCTCGTTGAAAGCTTCATTTTAATAGAAGAGAATCTTGTTTTTGGCTCCATCAAGATTTAACTCTTGTTTTCTTCATCTCTTAAACTTGAGGTAGAGATTTCTTCAACCATTAGTATAATTCTTAGCTTAGTTATTTGCTCTTTGAAAAGGTTTAGTGATTTGGGGGTTTTAGGTTAAATCTAAGGTTTGATTTGAAAAGTAAAAGAGGGATTTTTCAAATAAATTCTTGAGAAGGATTGTAAAAGTGTATATATTTGTCCTGTTTGGTGTAACTATTAAAACATATTATAGATTATAGATTAACATATTATAGATTATGACTTTAATCAGAAGCTGTTAATCTGTTTGGTATAACTGTTGGATTATAGATTTAAGTTACTGAGTAGTGTTTGTTAAATAAGCTGTGAAGTAACTTTTTCAATTAACTTTTATTTTTTATTATTCACTATTTGTTTACATTTCTCATAAAAAATAATAATAATATTTTATAGTCCATTTGGGTCTTTTTCTATTTTTAAAAAAATAAAAAATAAAAAAATCTAAGAGTATAACTGTGAATTAACATATCTACAGCATAAGCTGATAATTAGAAGCAATGGGTGAGCAGCTTCTCAGAATCAGCTTTTTTGACTTAAAATAAGTTGTTAAAATCAGAAGCTGTTTAAAAAAAGTTTAACCAAACAGGCCAAAATAACTTTTTAAAAGCCAAAAGCCATAAGTTGGCTCAAAAAAGCTCCACCAAACACCCCCATTGTTGGGTTGTGTTGGATTTTCTTTCCTTAAATGTGATTTTGAAAGTAAATGGGGTTTTGTTTGAAAAATCATTGATGTATGATTTTATAAAAGAAAAGGAAATGATGTTGAGTTTTAAAAAGATATGAAAAATGTATCTGTTGACGATAAGAGTGGAGTTTGATATTTATTATCGCTGCCATCTTGGAATTTATGAGATTTTATTTGTTGTTGGAAAATTATATGTTGAATAGAAATATTTGTTTTGGGCTATCGGTGGAGAGTAATTTTGATGTTATAGAAATTGCATGTAGATTAGGTTAATTGAAACTAATTACCCATTCATTTCGAACCGAACATTGTTTCATATTGAACATTGAAAATGTTTGCTTGGTAAGAGTTTTCCAAAAACACTATTTAAAAAATTTTACTTTCTTGTTTTTCGTATTTTTTTGTTTTTACTGAATTTTTTAAATATTTTAAGCAATTTTTTTTAAAATTTTTAGACATACCTAACATAAATAAACCTAAAAAGTAAAAAATTTGTGAAAAAAAACCTTTTAAAAATTCACTAAATACCAAAAATACAAAAAAAAAGAAGAAAATTCAGTACATTTTTTTTGTATTTTTATGAATTTATTAATTTTTAAAATACTTTTTCACATTTTTTTTTTTACTTTTTAGATACATCTAAGTAAGGTGCGTCTAAAAAAAGTAAAAAAAAAATGTGAAAAAGTTTTAAAAATATTCACTAAAAACAAAAAACACGAAAATGAAAAAACTCAGCTTTCAAAAAACTTAATTCAAAAAACTCAAACCAAATACACTGATTTTTTTTAGAAAAATGGGTTTGTTGAGTCTGGTTTGGAGGTATGGTTGTGTTTATATTGTTGGCCTCTATGTCCTTAGTGAAAGTTTAGAAATCCACGTGGTTAGGTGCAGATCCTTCCGATTAGTACTGGTGAAATGGCTTTGGTAGTGCTTGTAAAACCTACTGGCAGACACGTATCTAGAGTTTCATAGTTTTTGGTATCCACTGCCTTGTTTTCTAATATAAAAGTGTATTTTTCATGAATTGAAATATTGGTAAGGGGGATTTGGTGATAGCCCCCTTACTATCTAATTTGTCTTTCAAAATGACAAGAATTATATAAGTACTTTCAAAACCCCCTGATATTTTAAAACTTGTTTCTTTTACTATATTACCCTCATATCTATTAGCTCTCCTATTAAGTCATCTTCACTATATATTTCAGAGTAAAATTTTACTCTGTATGAAAGTAAAATTTTACTCTGTATAAAAGTAAAATTTTACTCTGAATAAGAGTAAAATGTTACACTCTGAAACTAAAAGTAAAATTTTACTCTGTATAAAAATAAAATTTTACTCTGAAAAATGAGTAAAATGTTAGACTCTACACAAAAGTAAAATTTTACTCTATATAAAAGTAAAATTTTACTCTGGTTCTGTCAAATGAAAAAAACAGAGCAATAGAACCAAAGTAAAATTTTACTCTTGTGAGAACCCGAATATAAAAATTAAGTAAATAATTAAATAATAATATTACAATCTCAAATATTTTGGTGGTGAATTCTAAGGTGCAAATTAAATATTATTGGAGGATCCTTTAATTAATTTTTAAACCTAAAATAAATTTATGGTGAAATTCATTAATTTAGAAGCAAGATTTATTATTAAAAATAAAATAAAATAGAGAAGAGGGTGTGACTTGAACTCTAGACCATAAAATTAATAAGTTAGGCTCTTACCATTTTAGTTGCATGTAACTTATATATGTATTTTGTATATTTATCTATCTATTTGACCTAAGTGTGCCCACCACTAGTATAAAATAAAATAAACACAAACCTTAATTCTTGTTATAATTGTTTTCCACAACACTAGCAGCCCTAGCAGCCGTGGGTTTATGAAGGAAAGAGAGGGGTTTTTCAATCATCAAGATTATTGTTGTAGCCAAGAAGGAGAGCTTTGGGTGTGTTGTGCTGTGTGGCCTCCTAGGTTTTCTTCTCTTCTTTCTTTGTTCTTCATCCTTATTCTATAATTATTTTATTCATTCATGGAGAGGTTGTAGGTTTATGTATTTTGTATATATATATATACTATTAAGAAATTTGAGGAGTTAAATTCATGTATAAAGATTGGGTATTATTCTTAGTTAAAAATTCTACGCATAATCACGAATTTTAAAAATCAAGAAACCATATCAAATGGATGAATTTTAATCTGAAATTTTTACAGTAGATTAATTACATATTGAATTGTATATCTGATTTGTTTCATAATTTTTGGGAATCGAAATCCATATAAATTGAGGAATTCAAATCTGTCCAGGAAACCAGTCCAAAACAGTAAATTCGGGAGTGTTGTTCTCTTTGGGTATAAATCCAAAAATTATCAAATTAGTGTCATTAGAACCGGTTACGAGACTAGTTTCGTATGTTTTTGGCCTTGCATTGATTGCTCATGTATATTAAGAGAACTGTCAATTTCTTTAAAGTGCTGCAGAAAACAACCTGTTTGGATATAATAAATTGTAGAAAAATTATTTTGATAAGCAAATCAAGTGAAACCAATTGGCTTTGAAACTTTGGATATATTAGATCATATCTGGAGGGTTTTAGATTTTTTCGAATAGCGTGGAGTGGGTTTTGTAATTTTCAAAGTTAGCGAATAGATTGGGAAAACTTGTTTAAAACACTGTTTCATCTTAAAGTTATTTTTAGTCAAGTTTCGATCGGAATCTATGTCTTGGGTGATTTTAGACCTTGAAGAATGTTTTTTTCCGAAGATCTTACTAGTTTGCTACCCCACCGAGAGATTGAGTTCTCAATTGACTTAGTGCCCAGCACGACACCAATTTCTATGGGACCATATAGATTTGCACCACTGAGTTGTGTAAGTTGAAGATTCAGCTCCAAAAGCTATTAGATAAGGGCTTCATCTGCCCTAGTACATTGCCTTAAGGAGCACCAACTCTCTTTGCTAAGAAGAAAGATGGCACATTATGACTGTGCATTGATTATCGGAAGTTGAACTGGGTAACTGTTAGGAGCAAGTACCCATTGCTATGAATAGATGATTTGTTTGATCTTAGTGATGCCTTTTGGGTTGACTAATGCGCCGGCTTTGTTTATGGACTTGATGAATTGAGTCTTTCGTGAGTTCTTAGACCGATTCGTGGTTGTCTTCATTGACGACATCTTAATCTACTCACCTTCTGAGGAGAAACACAATGAACACTTACAGGTTATAGTTGAGTCGTTTAGAGCACATTGGTCATATGCTAAGTTCGGGAAGTGTGAGTTTTGACTAAAAGAAATTAAGTTCTTAGGCCATGTGGTATATGGTGAAAGGTAACTGTAAACTCATCTAAGATATTGCAGTGCAAGATTGGGAACAACCTAAGAATTCCTTTGAGATCCAAAGTTTCTTGGGCTTAGCTGGGTATTATTGACGTTTTGTAAAAAGACTTCTTTAGACTGGTCTCACCATTGACTAGATTGATGATGAAGGGAATTAAATTTGTGTGGAGTGAGACATACGAGAAGTCATTTCAAGAGTTTAAGGTTAGACTTACCATTGCTTCAGTTTTGATTATTCCAGAGAGGGATTTGGGTTATTTGGTTTATTGTGATGCGTCTCGGGAAGGTTTAGGTTGTGTATTAATGCAAGAGAGGAAAGTAGTAATGTATGGCTCATGACAGTTGAAAGTACATGAGAGAAATTATCATACATGGCGTAGCGGGGACTCAATTGCATGGACCTCTAGGGCATTCCTTTTGTTTAGAGTGTTATGTCAAGTTTGTGCATATTTATATTTATTCTTATCGAAGTTCATTTAGGATTATTTTTTATATGTGGGTTGTTTATATCCCATAAGTTTGGTTGGTTTTTGATTATGGTTGATTTTGCCGTTTATAATTGTGGCATGTCTGGATTGAGTTTTGGTTATTTATTATTGGACTATTGTTCAGTTGTTCAATGTGATTGGATTCGTGTTTAGGCTTACGTGTGCCTTGGGCTAAGTCCCTGTGGGCCACGGCCGGTCATGCCCGGATTTGGGGTGTGACATCTCTGGTTCTGTCAAATGAAATTAGATACAAAACAACAAAAATCAGGATTGAGGTCGAATCAAATCTCTTAGAAGATGCCTAAATTGGCCAAAGAACGTACTCCTCTCAGATCTTTACTGTAAGTTGAATTATCATAAATCAATCACAATTAGTTTTTGCAATTTGCATCGAATTTTTACTCGTATGTCTCGCAATTAGCTTCGATTTGAAGTTTTTTTACTAGACCTTGTAGCGTTGAGTAACGGTTTTCATTTGAAAATTGCAGCTTTTGAAACTTTCAATCAAAGAGTGTGATTAGATTTAAAAAAAAATGGGGAAAACAGGGAGAGATTGGACACAGATCTACTCAATCTACCGCATGGACGATTGGTAAACTTCAGTATTCCTCCTCCTCCACTCGATCGTCTTCTCATATCTCTCCGTATTCTTTCTCATCTACTTCAACCCGATCTACGCCTTCTTCGATTTTCTCTTCCTTAGCGTCTCGTGCGGCGCCACCAGATTCACCGCCGGATTCACCGGCTCCGTCACCTCTCTCTCCGCCCTCTGCCTCTTCTTCGCCGCCGACAACATCTTCTACTCTGCTGTCTCCGATCATCTCCGATGATCTCTTTCGCCGCGAAACAACCCCGGTTCTGATCATCTCTCTAATCCGAATCTCTTAATCTTTACCAAAAAAAAATTGATTGCAAATTGATCGAAAATCTGACACTCCCTGATTATATATGCAGAAGCTGTCTATGGATTTAGAAAGGAAGAGAGTGGGGGAGAGTGTGAGAAGAATTAGTTGAAGGTATAATAGTCATATAAAATATTTAAATAATAAATTTTGTCCTTTATGTAAGATTTTATAATTATGAGGGGGTTTAGAAAATATAATTTTTTTCTTAGTCCTTTTAACAATGAAAGGAAGGTAAAGGGGGTTTATAACTAAATTTCCCTATTTGGCAATGGCAGTGCATTGTTTTGAGAATGGAAAACTATAGTCCTTGTTTGATTTGTTTCTCAGAAAAATTTTTGGAAAAAATTCTCTACAAACAAATTTTCAAGAGTAATCAAACCAAACAAATTTTTTCAAAAAAAAATATAAAATTTTGTTTGGTTACCTACTTTCCAAAATCACTCTCTCTTTCATACACATCAAATCAATCACTTTTTTTAAAACTTTCTTCCCAAAATAATTTTCCAAAACCGTTTTTGAAAAAAGGTAAACCAAACAAGTTTTCGTACTTTTTATCTCAAAAATTACTCTACAAACACAAACCAAACACACGTTTTGGCAAATGACATCCATGTGCATTCACTTTATGATTTTGTTAAGTTTTATACATAGTGTTAAAGTATCTCTACTGGGCTTTAACTCATTCTACGTAGAAAATAACTTGCAGGTGCTGATGATATGCCTCCACCAATGACTTAGCTTGGAAGGACCACGGAGTTGAAGACTCATTTTTATTTATTTTGTTGTAATTACATCAAGCCTCGGGCTTGTTAATTGTTTTACACTTGATCCATATTGTTATAACCAAGCAATGTCTTGTAAAGACGTATCCGTTAGGGCATAAACTTATCTATATAATATTTTATTTCAGGTCGCACATATATGGCATATGCTATAGATTCAAAATTTTAAATTTATGAATGTATATTTATATATGTCATCTTTTATAATACAGGAATATAAATGAAAGGTGAATGTTTTGCATGTTCATGCTTTTTATTGGTTGTCATGAGACAGATTGCCACTATTATTTCCGAGCATTACATATAAAGGAGGCATAAACGAATATATGAAAAAGAGGGAGAGAGAAGATGGAATACGGTTTGTAAGTTGTGGCATTGGGCTTCTTCAAGGTAACGTTGGGTGGCGAATTGAAAAGATGGACTAGGCTTTGTAAGTGGTAAATTTTGGTTTCTTCTTGCCAACCTAGGGTGTAGGGGGGAGAGAGAGAGGGAGAGAGATTGCATTTGATGTTGTTATTTGTCTTAGAGTAAAACGCAGAGTGATAAGATTGGGTCAGTGTGAAAGTAAAACGTAGAGCAAAGTGATAAGATTTTGGTTAGCGTGAAAGAGAGAGATAATGTAAACAGTTGTACTTGACCAATAATATACTACAACATATAGAGTTAATGTATTTATTTATATATATTTATAGGTCTGTCGATTCGATTTTCAATGGTTCATTGACTATAAAACTAGATAGCCGACCACATAACTGAAATTTGAGTCATACATAAACCGCAGTCGATCGTACTTCTTAGCGAAACTGTCCAAGTTATTGTTGAGTTGGTCGGATTGGGCAGGTTGATTGGTTGGATGGGATTGATGAACAACCCTACCGAATATGACACAATCTAAAAACACAAATATTAAATGGGTTGTGTTTGGATTCAACACGTGAAATTTGAATGGACATGTTTGACCCACGTAAAAATTCATATTGACACGTTGACATGAATCCACTATTGACTCACATGTAATTTTTTCTCATCGGTTAGATTAAAACTTAAATCTTTATTTTTTTGATCGGCAAAAAGAAGACTTTATTGATGGAAAAGAAAAATTACATCAATAAAAGAGGAGCTTAGAGCTAAAACAATCTCCAACCTCCTAGTTGGTGAGAAACCAACGAGCAAACAAAACAGAGAAAAAAAAACCAGAAAAACCAGATAGCTTAGGCACTAAATCACCAAAACCAGAATGGACAACACAGCACTCAAAAAGGCACTAATCAGATGTTGAGATGCTTCAAATTTGAAACCAATGCTTCAATCCACTCATCTCTGTTGAGATCTGATGGGATAGCAGCCAAAACATTATTCAAGAGATTCTCCTTGGAGTATAGCAGCAGCAGACCCATTGTGTCCATCAAATATCAGAGCCAGCATACACCTAATTACTCAATTAGAACTACAACCCCCAGCTGCCATCTGAAACAAATAGCACCATAATTTTGAATCTTCCTCCTCTGCACGATCCAGCCCAGAAACAGAATGAAACTGCAAAATTCCAGCAAGAATCAAACTGCAGAAATTCAGAAGCAGCATAGAATTCAGAATTCAGAATAAGGGGATTTCCAACAAATCAGCCAGTCAGCATTCACCCTCAATGCATAATGCAGAACTTGACACTTCGCAAATTTAACACTAAATCATTCACGGAATAACAGAAAAAAAGGCTATACGCTCTGAACCACAATGCGATCCGTGTTTTAATAAGTTCACATAGCTTTTCAAAGTCCACATGTGAGTCACCAAAATTGATTTCATTTCTCTGCTTCCATAGAGACCAAAACACAGCCAAAGGTAGTATCTTCCAGAGTACCTTTAGTCTGTTTTTACATCTAAATCCAGACTACCACTGAAACAGACCAGTCAGTGATCCTGGCTGCACCCAAGATACACCCCACCAGCCAATGATATTGGACCAAACTCGCCAGCTAAACAGACAGCACAGTAGCACACGAGTGGCAGTCTCTAATTCATTCCTACAGAATTTACAACTAACATCAGAATTAGCACTGATTGCTCCAATCCTTTGCAAATAACTAGTGGTCTTAATCCTCCCTTTCCATACTAACCACCCCAGAAATTGCACTTTCGGAGGGGCAGCATTCCTCCATATGAGATCCTCTAAATTTGCAGGCAGAGTTGGGGATAATTCACACCACTTATAGACAGAGTCAACAGTGAAAATTCCAGACTTATCTGCAGTGCAAAATAACCCATCAGCCACGCCATTCCTAAGCTCTGGGGCAGTGCGCAACAGCTCCTTCAACCTCCTCAGGTCATCCAATTCCCATTGGAACATAACTCTTCTGAAAACCAACCCCCAATCCTCATTATCAGTGCTCCTACTCTTAACCACTGCCAGTGATTCCCCTTTATGCATAGACATAGAGAATAGTCGAGGAAATAGATTTTTTAAACAGTCGCTACCAAGCCACAGATCCATCCAAAATTTTGTGAGCCTCCCATCCCCAATACTGATCCTTGAGTTAGCTTTAAAAAATTCCAGCAATTCAGGGCAATTAACAGCTACCCCCAATATATCCCTCCACACCATAGACCATCTGGAATTAACCTCTTGAACTGGCCACCGAGACCCAGCTAACTATGGGTATTTGCTAAGAATTACTTGTTTCCAAAGAGCAGCAGATTCACACCCAAATCTCCACCACCATTTGAGAAGAAGACATTCATTCATGGTTCTCACCTTTCTGATGCCAAGACCCCCAGTACTTTTGCTTTGGGTGATGTCCTCCCATTTTACCATGTGAATTTTCCTTCTAATTTCATCACCCCCTCAAAGAAATCTAGACTGAATCCTATCAATCTCCTTGGCTACTCCTTCAGGCATTCTAAACAAAGATAGATAAAAAACTGGTAGAGAAGATAGCATAGACTTAATCATCGTCAACCGACCAGCGAAAGACAGATACCTTCGCTTCCAAGAAGCTAGTTTTAACTTGTATTTATCAATGACAGGTTGCCAAGTCCTTTTTCTCCTAGGATTAGCACCCAACGGCATCCCAAGATACTTCAAAGGTAACCTATGATGCAAGCAGTTGAGTATGGAAGCAAAATCTTTGGTGAGCTCTTCGTTAATTCCAATCCCACACACCACACTCTTATGGTAATTAATCTTCAACCCAGACAAAATTTCAAAACACCTCAAAATTCTTTTAATACTCAACACCTCCTCCCTTTTTGCCTCACAAAACAAAATTGTGTCATCAGCAAATTGTAAGTGAGTAATAATGAGTCCATTTGAACCAACTGATGCACCCTTTAACAATCCAGCCTGGACAGCTCTATGAAACAAAATGTTAAGGCCCTCAGCTACAATATTGAAGAGAAAAAGGGATAGAGGATCTCCTTGTCTGAGCCCCATTTGGGGACTAAACTCAGCTGTAGGTGATCCATTTACTAGGATAGAGACTTTAGCAGTTGAGACACACTCCTTCATCCATTTGATCCATTTTGAGCCAAACCCAAAATTTGATAACATGGAAAAGAGAAACCCCAATTAATTGAATCATATGCTTTCTCGAAATCAAGCTTTAGAATAATGCCTTTCTTGTGCTTCTTTTTCCAACCATCAACAATCTCGTTAGTAATCAGGATGCCATCCAGAATACTTCTCCCCCCTATAAACGCAGATTGAGCTTCACTAATGATCTTTGGTAGTACTATTTTAAGTCGAGTAGATAAAACTTTGGATAACACTTTGTACAACGATCCAATGAGACTGATAGGCCTGAAATCACTGAGAGAAGAAGGATTTTCATTCTTCGGAAGCAAAGCTACAAAAGAGCTATTAATACCAAGAACCAGCTTAGAGTTAGTATGGAACTCTCTCATGAATTGCATCACATCCCCTTTAATTATTTGCCAACACTTCTGGAACATCATAAGGTTAAAACCATCAGGCCCAGGGGCCTTGTTCCCATCACAATTGTTAATAGCAGCCACTACTTCAGATTCTGAGAACTCAGCTTCCAAAGCAACCCGCACCACTTCATCCCCAATAGATTTAAAAGGACCGGATAAACATGGTCTGTCAAACCATAACTCTTCAAACTGCCTCTGAAAATGATTCAGCACTTCAAATCTTATTTCCTCCGGATCTTCTTTCAAGACCCCATTGACCTCAATAGAGCACAATGTATTCCTATTCCTTCTTGTGGATGCCATGACATGGAAAAATTTGGTATTTCTATCCCCTTTTAGCAACCAGTTGGCTCTCGACTTCTGTAACCATAACCATTCTACCATTTTGCTCAAGTTCCATGCTTCACCTTTTACCTCCCTAAGCCTATATCTCTCTGCCTCAGTAAGTGACCTCTGTTCAGCTACCAAATCCAAGTCATGTATCTCCCCCTTCAATTGCTCAAGTTTAAAATCCACCTTACCAAAAACCTCAAGGTTCCAACTTTTCAATGCTGATTTAAGTAAACTCAGTTTTCTTACACATTTGAATCCAGCCTAACCATTAATATGAGATTCAGCCCAAACTTTCTGCACAAAAATTTTAAAATTCGGATGAAGGGTCCAGGAATTTAGAAACCTAAAAGGCTTTGGGCCCCAATCTCTCTCATCTTCCATCAGTAAAATGGGACTATGATCCGAGAGCCTTCTTGGTAAACCCCATAATTTCAAATTAAATTTTCGCAACCAATCTGGGCTGAGGAAAAACCTGTCCAGCCTACTCCATTTGGCACCTTCCTGTGAATTACACCAAGTGAACTTTCTCCCCAACATTGGTAAGTCACACACTTCCATACTATCAATGAACTCATTAAAGTCCTTCATACCTCCACTCCTATGAGAACAACCCACCCTCTCAGATACATATCTAACCTCATTGAAATCACCCCCCAAGCACCAAGGAGTAACAAAACTTTTCTTCAAATTTTTCAGAGTTTCCCATAGCCCTTTCCTGCTAGCACCATCAGTTGGGCCATATACATTAACAATAACACAGGCTAGACTAGAAAAAAGAGTACCTGACGAAATCCTATATATAGTGGTACAAACGGAAACGGAAAGGGAAATGGGGCTGGATTTCCCTCAAAACGGAGGGAACCCTCGAAATGCCTCTGTTTGATTTTATTTTTCTTTCCAGATTTAATAAGAGCAGCTACTATACTAATTTCAATACTAACTAAGGTCTCTTTGTTTCTTGAAATAGTGCCACATCTACCTTCCTTTCAAATAATAATTTTTTAATTTTTCTCCTTTTAATGGACTTGCCTAACCCTCTAATGTTCCAAGATAAAATCTGCATTAAAACATAAAGATTACACTCCAATACTCCATAGCAGATACAGTTAATCTTCCTTGGTACCCCTTTTACCCAGCACCTCCTTATCCTTAGCTTCCAGTTCCATCAATTTACTGAGCACTTCCTCCTCCTTACCTTTGCATTTCAGCCCAAGTAACTTCCCAATCTGCAAAGATGCTTCTGCCTCATTTAGGAGCAATTGTCCTGAACCCGATTTGCTTGCCATGGACAAAGAAATAGTTGCAGCTGCCGACCTGAATATAGCCCCTTTCCTGAAATTCAGAACTGAATCAACCCCAATTTATAAGTTCCCTTTCTTCTTTCTCTGGTATTTCGCCATCCCACTTGGTTTCTCTTTAATGATGTTTTTCCTCTTATGATCCACCACTGTAGAGTTGCAATTTGTTCTACCGTAAGACTCCTTATCCCCTCTGACTTGGATTTCCTTTCCCATGCTAGTTTGTCCTAAATCCACCTGTGTTGGCTGATCCATTGGGTCACTTAACTCAGATGATCTATGACCCACAGTGTTGCCACACTCTATGACATGGGCCTTACTCAACAATACCTCTATATTGAGTCCAGGAACATCTTTTTGTGGCCCACTAAGACTCCTCATAAAGCCCGGTGTAACAATTTCATCTGCACTATTCTGATTACCTTCATTTTGAAATGGACTAGGATTTTGCAATGAGTTGGTTGGCTGAGCCCCGCATGCTTTGCCTTCACCTCTAAGTTGCTTCTGCAAATAGTCTGACTGACGTGTAGACATGATAGTCTCCTCCACCCTAGACACACTTAGCACCCTATCTCGCCCATTAATAGCTATATGGTCATCATGTTTTACCGTCGACCCCCCTTCTTCCTCTACACCTCTACTATCTAGCACATCTCCAACGTGGCCCTCCACATCAGCTTCATCTTCACCCTTCTTGCTCCTCACAACAGACTGCTGCTCTTGTTCTTGTTCCACACTATTTGAAATTGAATTTTCTGGTTGGGGCTGAACACTATAACATTTGCATTGTTTGTAAACCACCTCTGAAATCACCACCTGGCCTTCACAGACTTTGACTGGGTAATCAACCCCCTTACAACGCAAGATGATTGTTGTGTTTATGGACTCCATGCACTTAGTAGCAATTCTCACCTTCCCACTTTGAAAAAACCTCATTTTGGATGTGTCCTCATCTCTGCCTATGACTTCCCCCCACGATCTTCCAATATTGCTAAATGTTTTGCAACTCCATAGATTCAGAGGTACGCCATAGCAAGTGAGCCAAACAAATCTTTCTTGGTCAAGAATCATCCCCTTCTGCCATACCTTGACTGATTTGCTCCATAACTGAATCCACTCCTCTAGTGCCTTGAGCTTCTCTGACATGATTCCCACTGACTGGAAAGTTAGGACAATATCCCTTCCACCCCCAACTCTGATTTGAACATCCCCCATTCCTCTGTTCTTCAATTCCTCTTCAAACTCCACCACAAGGTGTTGAGGTTTCAATCGGACAATCACACTATCATACAACCATCCATTACCTTCCTCGTTAACTTGTATGCTGATGTTTGAATTTGATGTCAACCCCTGACCACCCAATACTTGGGCATAAGACTTTCCCTTTTGTACCATACTAGGAACTCTACTGGTTGTAGCGATACCCCTTCTGCCATCTGGTGTAATTAGTGCTTGCTGATTCTCCGCCTTTCCTTGGCCAAAATCAGCTATTTTCACTTTTAGAGCTCTGTTATCACACCAGATGCCGTGAGCTTTTTGGATCGCCATATCCGCTGCCACTGAACAAGCATATCGGACAAAACCAATCTGGATCTAGTCAGCTTCCTCCTTTTGTTGGGGATGAACACATCCTTCACAATCCCATAGTTAGTGAATATGTTGTACAACCCTTTCGGATCCATCGATTCTGGTAGATTATCCACAAAAATTGTATGAATCTCGTTGTCCGAAGCTGAGTTTCTTCTACCATTACCACCATGCTTGCGTAGAATCAGCTTCCACCCTCTATCATCCATCTACTACCCTTGCGTGGCTACTCCGATCGTGGATCGATGAAAACTTTGCTTGCCTTTTTCCTAACAAATCCTTTTTAATTGATAATATAAGTAATCCACTTCTAGGGATTGAAGTTGTTGAAGGCTTCTTTGCAGTCTATGAAGAGATCAGAGATATGCAAACTTAAATCTTTATATAATATATACCTAATGAAGTACAATATTAAATTAATGATAAATTGACAAAAGTCAAGATTGGTAGACATGGAAGTTTTTGAATATGTGGCAGCAATTTTTTTGTGGCAGATGTCAATATAAAAAAATCACAACAATGTTATTTTGGATGTGGCATAGCTACAACATTATTATTATTAGTTTGTTATTAGATGAAAACTTGTTTTGCTTTTAAAATTTTATTGGATATTTAAATATTAATGAATGACAATAATTTGGATTAGATGTGTAACGAATCAGCGATGAATATTCATAGGTATTTGCATATATATTATCATTGTGTGTCAATGTTCAAACAAATTCTTCTTATGCATGTGATTTGAAGCACTTTTTTTTTTTAATTTTATTCTTTGAAATATGCGAGTACAATTTGCTTATAAACATGAACTTTGGCTAATCTTATTAAGTGTGTCATGTTAGTGTTAACACGATTATAAGTAAATCAGATCGGTATCAAGATAATTGACACGTTTAATTAAATAGATCATATTAGTGTTAGATTATTTCAAACACTAGCCCGATATGACACAACATAACACAATTCCCACCCCTAGCCTCACATACATGGCTCACGAATGAAGCGCATGGACCGCATGTCTTAGCTTGTGGATAGTGTGTGGGATGCACATCTGGCGCGATGCAATTGCTGCCCGACGTGTGGATAACGTTGCTGATGATTTTTTGCACGCGTGGCCCACACATCGCGTCCCTATGCACTTTTGGGTATCATTTTTCGAAAGGAATCCAATGTTTTAGTATTCAACAAGTCTAAAAAGTAGGGTGGTGTCTACCTTTTCTTTGCTAAGAGTAGTAATGCAAAATTTCTACACTTCATTTTCTTCTTTAAGTCACCAATACTCAAAAAAGAACCAAAGTTACGGTTTGAGTTTTCTTTTCATCGTTAAATCCAAAACAAACATAAAGCCATGTTTGGTTTGTATTTATGAAATAATTTTGAAAATATAATTTTATTGAAAGAGTTCACAAATTTCAAAATTTTGTTTGATTGTATGTTTTGAAAATAGTTTTGGAGTTTTGGAAGATTTAATTTAATTTTTTTATTATTATTATTTTGTAGTTGGTGTGAAAGAAAAAGTGATTAATTAAAGTGTAGGATGTGCGAGAATAAGAGAGGTGAGAGAAGGAGAGAGGAGAGAGAAAAAGTGATTGATTGAAGTGTAGTAGAAAGAAAAGTAATTTTGAATTTTTTTTTTTTTTTCAAAAATTTTCAACCAAACAAATTTTTGAAATCTTTTTCTCAAAAATTATCTCTTAAGAGACAAACCAAACAAGGCCAAAATATATCATTTCAAAGGTTTCGAAACAAGATTATGAATATATAAGTTTCATAGCATGAAATTGAAGCATGTAAAATACCCATGTAAATAAAGTATCAAAAAATCAATGGGTCTCAATTTTTTCCAAAACCCAACACTTTAATTTCTATGAGACTTTGTATATATATTCTACATATTTTGGACTACAACATATATCAAATTCATGTAAACCAGAGATAGTTCAAAAATCATCATTTTCATGCATGATATGTGATGATATAGTTCGTTCCAGGTGGAACGGGTCAGACTGATCCACGCTCCTCAAGCTTATGTCCGAATGAGCAAGCCCACAGGGAACCTGCACAAAAGTCCAATGGGGAATGGGGAGTCCCCCAGCGAACCCTCCGACAAGCAAGTTAGGAAGAGAAGTGGATTGTAGAGATAGACTAGAGATAGAAAAGCTTAACCTTCTTCTTGTCTTCAACGTCTGCTTATATCCTCTGGTAATCATTTCGTTGTCTCTTCCGACCTGTCACCTTGGCCGAAATGCTTTAGCTTACCTTGTTCAGGGTGAGGGCGTGCTGTCCTGACGGAGAGGGGTTATCACAATAAATGCTGTAAGGGGCCTCATTAATGGCGATGCGCCGTGACAATAACTTTGTAGATCTTTGTTTACTGATGTGGCTTGCCCTTCTCTCCCTACGTGTCTTGATGTCATTGGTTCTTATTGCTATGTGGGGTTTCAACAGTGTTGAGCTTCATTAATTGGATTATGTATTGGGTCCTAAGTGGTGGGCCTGGGTTGTTCATAGTGGGTTGTAGCCTTTATGGGCCTACCCATGTTAGTAGTCCTCCATTCGCAAGTGCAGCTTTAGTCCAACGAAGGGAATAATGAAGAAAATGAGGGTTGTGAGAGAGCGGCGAGATGGAGGCCGACTGATAGGAGTGACCGAGTGGAGGGACCGACCACGAGGAGGGTCGACCGCGAAGGGTGGCTGAGTGGAGGGACTGACCATGAGGAGGGTCGACTGCGGAGGGTCGCCGAGTGGAGGGACCGACCATGAGGAGGGCCGGCCGCGAAGGGTGGCCGAGTGGAGTGACCGACCACGAGGAGGGCCAACCGCGAAGGGTAGCCGAGTGGAGGGACCGACCATGAGGAGGGCTGACCACGAAGGGGGAGGTGGCGGGGTGCGGGGCTCGAGAGGCGGCGGGCCACGTGGTGACTTGAAGTGGAAAAGACAAGGTAGGGGAATGGGGTAGTGAATCGTGGCTGTACACGTGGCAGAATCACGTGGTAGGGAAGGTTAGGCGTTGAGCCAGAAGTGAAACGATAGGTTATTATGGGTGTTGAAAAGACAGTTTTGGCGGATGGTTGAAAATTTTTCAAACTGGCGAAAATTAATTGTGACCCCTAGAATACAGGCAAGCCTTGGGCTTTTGGTATTATACGTTTTACCTACCTTTTTTCGAAAAATCAAAACACTTCAAGTGCAGACTCCTTCGTTGTAAGTGATACACCCTTGCGACATTTTTTGAATTTCCTTGCGCCCGCATCCGAAGCTATCCGTAGACACACCATAGAAATGGCCCAAGAAGAAGCTGCAAATGCCAAGGTTGATCCATTGGGGAACGACGATGCGGTGGATATGGCGGAGCAATACAGGACGGAGAGGCGAGTGAGAAGTGGGAGGGAGTCGTCGGGGCGACCTCGTTCGTCCACAATGATGGCGGCGCCGACGCCAATCAGCCAGGTGGAACCAGATCACTGGCATACAAAGGCCGATAAGTCGATCATTACCGCGAAGGAGCTGGAGGGTATGCGGGAGAAGTACCAGATTCCCGCAGAGATAGAGTTAAGACTACTGGAATCAAAGGAGAGGGCATCTGATGTTCGACCGGGGGAAATCGCCCTATACGAGAAGGCGCTAAAGGGGGGTTTGAGGTTGCCCCTACCCCAGATAGTTGTGGAGGTGTTGAACCGGTTGGAGGTAGCTCCAGGCCAACTGATGCCCAATGCGTGGAAAATCTTGCTGGCCTGTGCGAACGTGTGGCCGAAGGTGAACGGGGAGGCTGAAATGACGGTGGACGAGTTTTTTGCGTGCTACAAGGCGTTGGGACAGCAAGAGACTTGGGTCACTTTGCCGGCGGCGACAAAGAAGGGCCTGGTGGCGGGGTTGTCGTCATCGATAAAGGGGTGGAGGCCACGGTGGTTCTATGTGTCCACCAACGGAGGGGTTGGAGTGCGCACGGTTTGGAAAGTGCCCACCAAGTCTGTGGGGCCAAAACTAGGGGCAGCAGCAGAGGCGAGAGTGAAGAAGGTGAAGGAATGGAGGGAGAAGGAGGGTGCCAGATAGGACGAGCTTGTTTAGCCGTCAGCTTTGTTTGCGGCAGGGTTGGGTCCTCAGCCGATCGGTGGAGACCTGGGACTGGTGGAGTTAGAGGCGAGAAGGAAAGCGCAAGAGACTGAGGATATGACCATCCTTGCCAAAGCCAATAAGTTCAAAGAGTCCCAGGAAGACCGACCGCCGAAGCCGATCGCGAGGGAGAGGATCCGACCGCGCCCCAAACCCCTGGAGGAAAAAGACTTAGGTGGATTTGAGCCACAACCACCCCCAGTTGATCCTTTAAATGAGAGAGCCTACAAGGAGATGAAGGTGTGGTGAAGAAGAAGGGGAGAGTGAAGAGGAGCCTGCCTTGAAGAGGATGAAGGAGGCGACGACGGAGCAGACCCCCTAGTGGAGGAGGTAGAGGGGACCCCTGAAATTAGGTTGGAGGGGGCGGCCAAAGAGGCAGAGAGTGGGGCGACTGGCCTTGGGGAGCAGATGCAAAGTGGTGGGGTCGGCGCTGAGCCAAGGGTAGAGCCAAGGGAAGAGCCACAATCGTAGAAGGGTCTGGCACCCCAAGGAGAGGGAGGGAGGCCTGGGTTGAAGACCGCCTTATATCACGTCACTGCGGTGTCTAGGCGAGTGGGAAGGGAAGGGAGAGAGGCCAGGATGGCTGCAGACTGCCTCTTGGCGGTGGTGGAAGACGTAACCGTTCGCTCGGTGGCTGGTTATACTGAGGCTAAGCTGATGAAGGGGTTGTGCTCAGCCTAGATAGAGGCGGCTGCCTTAGCAGGAGCCCTGTTGAATAAGGCGGCGGTGACGAAGGGCGAATTGAGGAGAGAGAGGGAGAGGTTGGGGCAGGTGGAGGCCCAACTTGAAAATTTCAAGAGGGAGAGGAGGCTCAGAAGGTGAAGAAAATGGAGGTGCTGGCGATCATGCAGCGCAACGTTGCCGTTCGAGCCCATGCTGAGCTACTCGCGGTCAAGTTGGAGCAGGAGGACGAATGCCGCAAGGTGGTGTCGCTCGAGTTCCAGCTGGCTAGCGAGCAGAAGAAGCTGGGCGATGCTCAAAATGCCTGCACGGTCGCCACCGAGAGGTTTGAAGAGGCTATGACCAGCAATGAAGAACTGCGCGCCCTGCAGATCAAAGAAAATGATGAAGCAGATCGAAAGATTGCTGGGCTGCAGAAGAAGCTGGAAGATTAGCGTGCTAGAGCAATGGAGGAGAAGGCGAGGTTGGAGAAGGAGTTGGAGGAAGAAAAAACTAAGGCATCTGAAAGGGCAGCATACCCTGATCTGTACGTCGCAGCAGTAGAGCAATTTAAGGTGTCTGCTGACTTTCAGATGGCCATCGATGCTGCTATTGCCAGCAACTTGGCGAGAGAGGGGGCTGGGGGGGCTGGTCTGTCGGGGACGATTGCTGGGAGCAGGAGCGAAGACGAAGTGATCCAGAGCTTCCAGCAGTCGAACTTCTACAAACACGAAATGGCTGAATTCTGGGACAGTGGCTGGAAGATGTTCAAGCGTAAAGCAGAAGAGCTGTTCCAAGACATAGACTTCAGCAGCGTTAGAATAGACGAAGACGACGTGGCTCAGACCCCCTTAGATGAGGGCATTGAAGAGGAAGATCTCGCCTCAAGTGAAGAAGAGGAGTGAGTGGAGTGGAGAAAATATGTACTTAGAGTTTTGGTTTTTTTTTTTTTTTTTTGGAATGGTTGTAATAAACTTGTGTGCAAGTTTGTGAATAAATATAATTTTGAGTCGTGTTTTCATGCTATTGCTTTTGTTTGTGCTTCTGAAATGAATGAGAATGGTAACTTGTATAAAGCTTGTGTATAAATCATTGTGAAGTGCAAAATGTAAGGAAAACTCAATGTAAAGTGAAGTTTAAAACGTAAGGTAACCTCAATGCAGAGTGACTGTAAGGAAAACTCAATGTAGAGTGAAGTTTAACTTGTAAGAGTGTTAAAGATGCGAAGTTTGTGAATCCCAACCCAGTAAGGCGTAACCGTCTGATTTGGAAAACGTTGGACTGGAATTTGATAAGAAAAATTCAATGCAGAGTGAATGTGAGAAAAACTCAATGCAGAGTGAAGTTTAACTTGTAAGAGTGTTAAAGATGCGAAGTTTGTGAATCCCAACCCAACAAGGAAACGGTCTGATTTGGAAAACGTTGGACTGGAATTTGACTAAGTATGGCCATTATGCTTACGATCATGAAGCTGGGGCTTGAAGTAACTCAGTCTGGTGGAGCGCGTATGGCCGCTATGCTTATGATCATGAAGTTGCAATGGTGGCTCAGACTGGCTGAGGCTTGAAGTAACTCGGTTTGGATGTGCTTTTCATGTTCAGTCTGGCTGAGACTTTAAGTGACTCGGTCTAGCCGAGCTCTTAATGCTCGGTCTGGCTGAGGCTTTTTGTGCTCGGTCTGGCTGAGGCTTTTTGTGCTCAGTCTGGCTGAGGCTTTTAGTGACTCGATCTGGTCGAGCTCTTAATGCTCAGTCTGGCTGAGGCTTTTTGTGCTCAGTCTGGCTGAGGCTTTTAGTGACTCGGTCTGGCCGAGCTCTTCATGCTTAGTCTGACTGAGGCTTGTTGTGCTCAGTCTGGCTGAGGCTTTTAGTGACTCGGTCTGGCCGAGCTTTTCATGCTTAGTCTGACTGAGGCTTGTTGTGCTCAGTCTAGCTGAGGCTTTTAGTTACTCAGTCTGGCCAAGCTCTTCATGCTCAGCCTGGCTGAGGCTTGTTGTACTCAGTCTAGCTGAGGCTTTTAGTGACTCGGTCTGGCCGAGCTCTTCATGCTCAGTCTGGTTGAGGCTTTTTGTGCTCAGTCTGGCTGAGGCTTTAAGTGATTCGGTCTGGTCGAGCTCTCCATGTTCAGTCTGGCTGATGCTTGTTGTGCTCAGTCTAGCTGAGACTTTTAGTGACTCGGTCTGGCCGAGCTCTTCATATTAAATCTGGCTGAGGCTTTTTGTGCTCAGTCTGGCTGAGGCTTTAAGTGACTTAGTCTGGCCGAGCTCTTCATGCTCAGTCTGGCTGAGGCTTTTTGTTGCTCAGTCTGGCTGAGGCTGCAATCAAAGCGTTATTGGAATACCACAGATAACTGAGATACAAGCTTGCTGTCATACAAAGTGTAGCCCATTAGATCATAATTTACACCATGAGAAGAAAATGAGAACATTCAAGTGTGCAGATTGTCAAAAAGAACATACAGCAATTGGACAATACAAAAGTACAACTTTTATTGAAAATAGCGCTTCAAATACTCAGTGTTCCAAGGATGGGGGAGGTCTCGACCTTCCATGTCCTGAAGTCGGTAAGTGCCCGGACGTGGTCTGGCTTTCACAACGTGAGGTCCCTCCCACTTGGCTGCCAGTTTTCCCTCAGTCAGATTTTTGGTGGCAAGAGTTACTTCTCGCAAAACAAGGTCCCCCACGGCGAATTCCCTAGGTCTGACTTTGCGATTGTAGTGTGTTCTCATTTTCTATTGGTATGAGGCCTGTCTGACAGCGGTGGTTTCTCGGAGTTCTTCGATCAGATATAGGTCTGCCCGACGCAGCTCTTCGGTTAGTTCTGGATTCGGGTGTAAAACCCTGGGGTTGGCAGACCGACTTCCACTGGGATGACCGCCTCAGCGCCGTATGTTAGGCGAAAGGGAGTCTCCCCAGTGGGAGTTCGAGCGGTGGTGCGGTAAGCCTAGAGTACATTGGGTAATTCCTCAGCCCAAAGTCCCTTAGCTCTTCCAGCTTGGTTTTGATGATCTTTAGGAGAGAACGGTTGGTGACCTCGACTTGGCCATTGGCTTGGGGATGACCTGGGGAAGAGAAACATGGCTGGATTTGGAGTTCTGCATAGAATTTCCTGAACTCGGCGTTGTCGAATTGTTTGCCGTTGTCGGAGACGATGGCTTGAGGGATGCCGAACTTGCATACGATTGACTGGCAGATAAATCGGGTTATGTTCCACTCAGTAATAGTAGCAAGGGGTTCTGCTTCCACCCATTTAGTGAAGTAGTCGATGGCGACAATTGCGAATTTGGTTTGGCCGCGGCCAGTGGGCAATGGGCCAACCAGGTCGATCCCCCATTTGGCGAATGGGTAGGAGCTGCAAAGCGTGATCAATTTTGTAGGAGGAGCATTGAGGATGTTGGCAAAACGTTGGCACTTATCACATTTGAGCACGAAGTCTGTCGCATCCTGATTAAGAGTAGGCTAGAAATAACCAGTGCGAAGTATTTTGTGGGCTAGAGACCGGGCGCCCGAATGATTACCACAGATACCCTCATGGATTTCTCTCATCACGTAGGTGACTTGAGCAGGATTGAGGCATCTGAGGTATGGGCATGAAAAACCACGTTTCTATAAGAGGTCGCCGACAAGAATGTAGTTGGACGACCGGGCCCTGACTTTGGCGGTCTGCTGTTTGTCGTCTAGAAGTTCCCCCGTTGTCAGATACAGAAAGATGTCTGCCGCCCATGGGATAGGTTCATCTTGGAGGAAGTGGACTTCCTGCAGGTTGGGGGAGATGGCCAAGTGGGACAGGTATTCGAGGCGGACACCGTGGTTGAGGTCTGACTGGTCTGCAGAAGCCAATTGGGCCATCTCATCTACCTTGGAGTTTTCAGCCTGAGAGATGTGTTTGATATGGAAGGTATTGAAGAGGCGAGCAAGGGGGAGAGCAATATCCCTATATGCCCGCATGGTGTCCTCCTTGGCGTCGAATTCTTTCATAATTTGCCCGACGATAAGCTGGGAATCGCTGAACACCTGGATGTAGCTGACACCGATGTCTCTGGCTAGGCGGAGACCTACTATTAGTGCCTCGTGTTCGGCCTCATTATTGCTTGCATCGAACAGGAAGCGGAGAGCACATTTAAAATAACCACTGCCAGGGGCGGTGAGGATGAAACCAGCCCCACTGCCTTCTTTGCGGGATGATCCGTCGACGTTGAAGGTCCAAGAATAGGGGTCTTCTGGCTCGGTAGGGTTTGGTGGGAGTGGAGGAGTTGTGGCTGGGGTGAGGTTAATGAATTCCAGGATGAAGTCGGCAACAGCCTGTCCCTTAATTGCTATCCGAGGCCGGTAGGAGATATTAAACTGACTGAGTTCGACCGACCATTGCATAAGCCTGCCGGAAAGCTCTGGTTGTTGCATTATCTTCTTCAACAGTTGGTCAGTGAGGACCACTATGGAATGGGCTTGGAAGTAAGGGCGGAGTCGTCTGGAAGCGGTGACCAAGGCCAAGGACATTTTTTCTAACAATGGGTAGTTTTGTTCCGCCCCCGAAGAGCCTGACTGATGTAGTAAATCGGTTGCTGGACAGAGCTATCTTCCTTGACGAGTGCTGCACTGACTGCAGTGTGTGACACGGCTAGATAGAGGAAGAGGGGTTTGCCCGTGATGGCTTGAGAAAGTAAGGGGGGTTAGCCATTCACTGTTTCAACTGTTGAAAGGCCTCTTCAGATTCTGCCGTCCATTCAAAAGTTTGCCGAAGGACTTTGAAGAAGGGGAGGCACTTATCCGTTGCTCGGGAAATGAAGCGGTTGAGGGCGGCCAATCGGCCAGTAAGCATCTGAACCTCCTTGACCGTTCTGGGTGACTGCATTTCGATTAAGGCCTTGATCTTTTCGGGGTTAGCCTCGATGCCCCGCTGACTAACCATGAATCCCAAGAACTTCCCAGATCCTACGCCGAAGGCACATTTTTCCGGATTGAGCTTCATCTGGTACTTTCGTGGGGTGGTGAAGGTTTCTCGCAGGTCGGCCAGGTGATCGGTGGAGAGCTTGCTCTTGACTAGCATGTCATCGACATATACTTCCATGTTCCAGCCTATCTGATGATGGAAGACGGCATTGACCAACCATTGGTAAGTGGCCCCGGCATTCTTCAACCCAAATGGCATCACACGGTAATGGTAGGTGCCTCGGTCAGTGATGAAGGAGGTGTGCTCCTGGTCAGATGGGTGCATCAAGATTTGGTTGTATCCAGAGAAGGCATTCATGAAACTGAGCATTTGATGACCGGCCGTGGCGTCGACTAGCAGATTTATGCGAGGGAGAGGGTAGCTGTCCTTGGGGTAAGCTTGGTTGAGGTTGGAGTAGTCGACATAGAGTCGCCATTTACCATTGTTTTTACGAACCAAGACCACATTCGACAGCCATCTGGGGTAGTCCACATTAGTGAAACTGATGATACAGTTCGTTCTGGGTGGAACGGGTCGGATTGATCCATGCTCCTCAAGCCTATGTCCGAATGACCAAGCCCACAGGAGAACCTGCACAAAAGTCCAATGGGGAATGGGGAGTCTCCGGCGAACCCTCCAACGAGGAAGTTAGGAAGAGAAGTGGATTGTAGAGATAGACTAGAGATAGAAAAGCTTAACCTTCTTCTTGTCTTCAACGTCTGCTTATATCCTCTGGTGATCATTTCGTTGTCCCTTCCGACCTATCACCTTGGCCGAAAGTCTATGCTATAGCTTACCTTGTTGAGGGTGAGGGCGTGCTGTCCCGACGGAGAGTGGTTATCACAATAAATGCTGTAAGGGGCCTCATTAATGGCGATGTGCCGTGGCAATAACTTTGCAAATCTTTGTCGATCTTTGTCTGCTGATGTGGCTTGCCCTTCTCTCGCCACGTGTCTTGATGTCATTGGTTCCTATTGCTATGTGGGGTTTCAGCAGTGCTGGGTTTCATTAATTGGATTATGTATTGGGCCCTAAGTGGTGGGCCTGGGTTGTTCATAATGGACTGTAGCCTTTATGGGCCTACCTATGTCAATATGCATGTATATATATTATGATCACTGTATATATGTTTCGAACAAAAATTACATGCATAAAAATAACATGAAAACACACAAGATGTCTTTGATACCAATGTAGAAAAACTAATACGCACCAGAAAAAATGAATTCAGGCATACATTTAATGCTGAAAACAAATTTATGGATAATACAGGTGAATCATATTTTTCAAATGATGAACTAGAAGCTTTCCCAGTGATAGAGTAGAACTACTAGAAAAGTACCCACACTATTCACAGTACTAATGCTTTAATTGTTCTCTAATGGAAGAAAGAGAGAGAAAGTTGGAGAGATTTTTCAGATCCCCAAATTACATAATGCGTATCTATAATATAGATACAATATGCATATCTATAATATAGATGCAAGAGCTCTAACCACCCACAATTCTATCTCTTTATAAGATGAGATAGTGCGTTATCCACACAAATCTCTAGGATAAACTCAAATTAGCTGGATTGTGGATCACGCCACCATGAACGTTCAAACTTGGGTCTGAAACTACCCGATTTCCAATAGTCACCATAAACCACATACGATGAGTGGTGAAAATGATTAGAAGTAGTGGAGCTATATGCTATTCTATGGCGAGGGGGTGGACAATGCTAAATGAATGGATGTTTAAAATTCATGGTGATAGCTAGTGGTTGTATAGGATGGTAGTTGTAGATAAGGAAAAATTTGTAGGTGTGGCAGAAAATGGGGGCACTGTTAACAATATGGGGGTATATATAGAAAAATTGGATTTAAAGAAAAAAAAAATGGTGGGTACAGAAAGAAAATGCGTGGAGTGAAGTAGAGAGACACTACAAGAAATAAGGGTTTTCACGACGTTTTTTTAACGGCGTTTTCTTAAACGTCATTTTAATTAACATTTAGCGACGTTTTAAAAACGTCGTATGTTTAGTGAATTAACGACACCGTATTATGGTCAAAGGCGTTTGAAAACGCCTCCAAATGCGGTATGTCACACGCGCCTATTTTGAATATGAGAGTAAAGCCTTTGTAAACCCTCAGTCTTCAGACATAAACATTGAATCCTCGCGTCGCCTCTCTCTCAATCCTCTCTAAACCCTTATTTTTGAATCTCACATTCAAATCTCACAGATTCATTGATTTCGAAGTTCCACCTCCACCACAATCTGCACCAGCCAGGTAGCGAATTCACCGATTCACTGATTTCACAGATTCACCGATTCAAATCTCGCAGATTCACCGGTTTCAGATCGATCTGCACCGCCCCGCGACCCGATTTTCGATTCAGATCGGTCTGCACTGTCACCCGATTTCGATTCTCTCTCTAGATTTCTCTCTCAGAGATTCATCTTTGATTTCATCTTAAAGCGATTTCGATTTCCTCTCTCTCTCGATTTCAAAGCTCCACCGCCCACCAATCTATGCAAGCTTCCATGGCTTAGCACCTCATCTCCTTATCTCTTCCACTTTGTATATACATATACATATATGTATATTTATCGATTCTCTCATGTACATACACGTATTTCTATAGACACCGATCGATAATGGAGCAGAGCTTCTTCGATTTGATCTATTTCTACACTGCCCAGCTCCCGAATGGGTAAAAAGTTATTGATGGAATTTTAGGCAAAATATGTTCCTAATATGGTTTATATTTAGGCTTTGTTTCACAGGAGGAAAGGAAGTTCATAAAACAACAATGTGCTGCATGCAAAATTTGGCAAAAGCTTTCTCAAGCTATGAGTTGGAAGTACTGGTACAGACAACATGCACATCCCTCCATTTAGAAGCATCTATATAGTTTACAGTATTTTTTCAGACCAAAACTGATGAGTTTATTGACCTTTGGTCCTGACCCTTTGTTTTTATTTCAGGTTAAGCGGGAAGGGCTGCTTCAATATGCTCAAGGTGCTATTGCAGGGCTGAAACTAAATTCTGATATTGCAAGGTTGTTAACATTTATTGTCTGTTGTGTGAGTTGGGTGTTAAAGTGTCATTGTTTTTCCTTTTAGAATGAAGTTCACATATATTTGTCTTAGATTCAATATGTAAGTGTCAACGTGCATGTGCCCATATCTATTGAGGCGTGTTCCTGTGTCTACCAAGGGGCAGTTCTCCTATATGCTTTGACTATACTAATGTTGTCCTTGTAATTCGTAACTTATTAGTTTTTTGTTGTACTTATTGAAATGTTGAATTTTTTGAGTTAGCTGGAGCATGTTGCATTTGGAGTCGTTGAGCAACTTTTTGCTCAAGTACATAAATTTTGGTATTTTGTTTTGTTTGTCGTTCTGGCCTTATAGTTTGTAAGTTAGTTTATTCAAGGGTTTTAACATTGGCTAATCAACTTGCTTTGGTGTAATGATTCTGAATGAATTACTATAACTGAG
>NW_021026103.1:2723818-2802555 GCF_004153795.1 Camellia sinensis
GTTTTTCGTGCTTATTGTATAACACAAAAAAGTTCTGTTTTTTAGTCCTCTTGATTGTTTATTAAGGGTGTTTTGTGGTTTGAGGGTGTTTGACCCCTCTTAGGCCTTGAAAGGCCTCATTTTGTGCTATTTTGTGCTAGTTTCGGGACTTTGGTGTTTGGGCCTCTTCACCGCTGAAATCTTGAGGGATTTCAGTGGTGGAGATGGTGCCTTGAAGTCTCCAAAAGGGGAGGGCCACCCCCTCTCCTTGTTGTCCTTGAAAAGGGCATGTTTTGGCCTCTAAAGGGAGCCTATGTTTGAGTGTGTATTTGAGCATGTGTAGACTGTTTTTCATGCTTATTTTTCCATAATATAACATGATTTTAAATTGGTTTTGGTACTCCATGCATGCTTAGCATAGTTGCCATGCAATGCCTTGTGATTCCTTAACATGTCTTAGGTTGTGTGCCTTTGTTTCTAGCATGTTTTAGGCTTAAATTTGTGAAGATTTTGTGCTTATCTTGACACGTTTTAGGTCTGTCCATAAGTGTTTGGGTTGATTTTGGCATGCATCATACATCCCCTTGGCTTGTTGTCCTTAAGTGTGTGAGTGTGTAGCATGCCATTCTTGCATTGATTTGGTGATTTGGGACCATCCACCATGTCATTTCAGACCTTATAGTATGCTTGCATGCTTGCTTTAGTTGTCCCTTTAATGTTTTGGTGATTATGCATGCCTTTGTTTTTGAGTCATTTGGATGCCATCTAAGTGATCCTTAGGCCTTGTGTTAATGTCCTAAAACTCTGTTTTTGGTCAATGAGTTCATGCCATGTTTGGTCTTGCTAAGTGTAGTTCAATACTCCATTGGTTTGTTTTGAGCACTTAGGCCATTTGTTGCATGCTTGGCTTGATTTATTGCTTGGTTTGGCACCATGTTATAGCATGATTTTAGAGCTCATGTTGCATGCTAATCGTCCATAAAATCTCTTGTCAAGTGTGCTTGAATGTTGCTTGCTTAATGCTTGAGGTTTGGACCATAACATGTGTATGTGTGCATGTGTGTTTAGCCTCCTTTTTTTTTGGGCATTTTGGCTACTGTTTTAGGCCTATTTAGGGCTGCCTAATTCATGTTTAAGTCCACCCTCTATTTGATTTGCATGGTCCCATGTTTGCTTGTATGCTTACATAAGCTTATTGCCATGTCATGTTGCATTCTTAGCTTGCATGCTTAGGTTGCATTGCATCTTGCATGCATGCCTTGTTCCTTGACTTGATGATAGGAATTGGGCCTTAGTTTGTTTGATTGGTTTGCATTTCATTTGACATGAAAGTTGCATACTTGATTCCTTGGGCCATCATACATGGAAATGCGTGATTGGTGGTCCGAGAATCGAGGCACATGCCCCTTTGAGTCATTACCATGATAAGGGACATGGTTGGTGCATATATGCCTTGAATTGTGCTGCCATGCTTTGCCTTGGCCCTCTTGTTGCTGTCATTTGCAGATTCTGTAGGACACTCCGATGCCGACCGGCAGTGTAAAGTGCCGACCGGCAAAATTCTCTGCTGACAGCTTCACTTTGTGCCGTGGCCACATCCATTGCGGTGGCAATTCCATGCAGCGGTGATGTCTCCCAGCATCCAAGGAGCAGTCCTGAGGTTGGCAACTCCAGAGAGTGAAGGAAGGAAAAAGAGGCAGCTCACGCATGGCGACGGCATTTCCCGAGGCGATTTGCTGTTTTCTTAGTTAATTAAATTTGCTTAGTTGATTAGCAATTGTATATTTATTAGCTTGCGTAGTTAATTAAGTTGTATATTTATTTGGTCCCTCCGAGTGAGGGCAAATCTGATAAGTGTGGTTGTGGTGGAGTGTATTGTCTTCAATCCCACTTCTTTCTTCCCTTTTATTTACCTGCTTATGATGGTAGATTAGGGCATCTTTAAAATTAACATACCTATGCTACGCATGCGTGCATCCATACATGTATTACATACATTAGTTGGTACATCACGTTAACTGCACCTGTACTTCAATTCACAATTGAATATGTGGTAGTTGATCACATTTCACATTGCCATGTTTAGGGTTAGCCGAGCCTGCCTAGATTGCATTTTGCATGGATGCATGTAGCCTTTTAACATGAACTAGACATGCTGATGTTTGCTAACTAGTACTGTTTGGCACGGAGTACGATGTAAGTATTTATGCTTAGCTCCCGCATGCGTGTGAGTGTTGCATGCGTATGCTGCCATGCGGCTACATGCTTATGTGTAAAAAATTGTTTGAATGCCTGTGGGTGAAGGTTGGATTGTTTGAGTTGGAAAAACTCGTTGAAATCCGCATTTTAGCCTACTTGCGAGTAGCAAATCCAAAACATTTTCCAAAACAAACGGATATGCAATGCTTATTTCCAAAATTAGGCAATCTAGTCTATACTTGTTTGCTGCGCGCATAACATAGTAATTCTAGGCTAATAAATGGAATGAGAACACATAACGTCTTCGAAATCGGATATCATGGTTAGTAGAGGCTGGTCTTCGGACCGGGCGAAAGGGGGTGCTCATAGCTGACCTTCCCCAATCGTACCCAAGCTCCCGAGCCGAGACAATTCCGGTGATGACGGACATGTGGCCTTCAGCACCGAGTCAGGGTTTCCTAAATTTCCCCATTAAAAAATATTTAGGTGGCGACTCTGTATCTGGCAAAGCAGTCCATGTTTGGCACTACTTTTTCAAAAATCTGTTTCTCAAAACGATTTGCCAAATTTGGACTCTTTGGTTCAGATTAAGAACCGCGACAACAAAATCCCGAGTCTGAACTGTAGTAGCATAAGGCCCCCCCTCACGCGGGCACGTCTACAACGGGTTTCATGTGAGTATGCTTCGGAAGTACGAGCCGGATTCGTCCCATGTATTGGATTGAACCGGCTTAGAGGTTAATGAGGATGCCTCGTATGAGGAGAGACTGGTTTGACTCTTGGATAGGAGGGATCAAGTCTTGCGAGGCAAGACCATCCCCTTGGTAAAGGTTTTGTGGAAACATCACAGAGTGGAGGAAGCCACTTGGGAACGTGAGGCGGATGTCCATGAGAATTATCCGGACTTGTTTGCTGATGTATAATTATATATTGAGATTTTGTAATATTATTGAGCCTTAAGAACATTGTATATGTCTTAAGTTGTAAAACATAGTGATGTTTTGGTTTATGGAAATGTTGTAGAACTTGCCTTGAAGATGGAAGTTTGTTTTAACATCGTGTATGTTAAATAGATTGTGGAAATGCAAACATAACATTAATGTTGCAGATGTGGTAGAATTGTGGAAAACGTGTTGAAATTGGTAAATTTCAAGGGAATGCATGTTGATAATGCAGGTTGATATATATATAATGTGTTCTGCCTCTTGAAAAGAGATGAGATCGATCGGTAATGAGTCCGGTTGTTTAATGTTGTGTTATAACATTGTTGGAAATTGAGGAAAACTTGTTTTTGAAAACTTGTATTTAATTTCGGGGACGAAATTCTTTAAGGGGAGGAGGTTATAGTGATTCCGGTTGTCCCTTTACTGTTCAGTTGTATTCCAGACTCGGTTCCGTGGAGTTGGTAGTTGTATCTATCTTGTTGTCTTCCTTTAAATCCATTTGTTTAAGTTTTAGGATGTGTTGGGCTTCGTTGTTACAGGTTGGTAGAGCTTTGGCTCCCATTGTTGTTGTCCAGTTTTTGAGTGATCCGCTCGAGCGGGTCATTTTGTGCTCGAGCGGGGTTTACACCCTTCTAGCATTTTGTGTCCCTACAAAACTTCTACAGGTGTTTTTGTACGCTTGAGCGGGTTGCGCTCGAGCGGGCTTGTTGGCGCTCGAGCGGGTAGTACCTCGTTGGTGAAAGTTCTGGGAGATGAAAATCTATGCTCGAGCGGACTGGTCTTTCGCGCTTGAGCGGGTGTGCTTTGTCTTTGTGTCTTGGCGCTCGAGCGGGCATTCTTGCGCTCGAGCGGACCTAGTTTTCTATTCTTGACGCTTGAGCGTCCTGTTATCCGCTCGAGCAGGAATGTCGTATATCAGTTGGCAGCTGAGTGTTTTAAAATCACTTTTTACATTCTCTCTCTCTCTCTCTTACTTTCTAAAAACACTTTTTGAGAGCTTCTCTCTCTAGGATCTCCCTTCTCTCTAGAGTTTGATCTAGTTAGAGTGTCTCCCTATCCTCCGGCCTCTGTAAAAAGTGTGTTGATCGTCGAGAGCTTCATTTTGATTCGTGGATCTTGGAGTTTGGAGCATTTGGTTTTCTTCAACTTCCCCCTTTGAGACCTAACTTCAAGGTAGGGATATCCTACTCCTCTTTATGAGCTTTGTCTTTGAATTTTAGCATTTTGATATGTTGGGGGTTGTTGGGTAATTTTGAGAAAGTTTGGGTCTTTGTGTAATTTTACAAAAGATGGGGTTTTATTTATAATTAAACCTATATGCATGTTTGGCATAGAGAAATGAGATAGATGATGAACTATGGATGAAAGTGGAACCTTGGGGTTTATGTTAATTATGGGAAAATGCCCTAATTAGTTGGATAAATTAATTTGTATAATTAATTTTGAGAAATGAGGAATTGAATTGAGAATATTTAAATTAAAAAGGTTATGGGATTAACGGGTGTAGTTGGATTCATTTAATCGCTCACCCAGGTTGAATGTTGATAATATATCCATTTGGTGCATTTATTTTCTGTTTAGAAATAACTGCTTTGGGCTATCGGTGGAGGATAGTCTTGATTGTTGTAGACAATGCATGATGATTAGGCAAACTAAAACTTATCGATTGAGTATTCTATCGAATATAGCGGTTGGAATAATACATCAACTTTATGTATTGATTGTTTATGTATATGATCTATGTTTATATACATTGTGTGTGTGTATGTTTATATACATTGTGTGTGTGGGAGGAGATAGGGGATGTACTCCACAGTTTAGGGGAAGATAGGGGATGGACCTCTAAGCCGGATTATGTATGACATTTGTACAGCACTACCATGTGTATCAAGTGTTGATTATGGAAGTATTTAAATTGATTTGATATAGCACTAAAATGTATATCGTTATCAATTGTGAAGTATAGAAGTGTTTCTATGTTATGTTGATACAACACCAAAATGTGTATCGTTCGTATATTATAGAAGTGTTTCTATGTTATGTTGATACAGCACCAAAATGTGTATCGTTCGTATAGTATAGAAGTGTTTCTATGTTATGTTGATACAACACCAAAATGTGTATCGTTCGTATAGTATGGGAGTGGTTTATGTGTTATTGATACAGCATCAAAATGTGTATCCACCATGAATTTCGAAAGTGTTTTTAAGATGAGTCTTATTTTCAGTAAGTTATTTGGCTAAGTTTTGAGCCTTGTTTTCAAACTCAAGGTTGAAAAAGAAATGAGAAATGAAATGTAACATGGACTTAAACGTCATGAAACAGGAATGTGATATAAGTGGATGTACCGGTGTTGACCATCTATAAATTGCTAATCTTTTAGCCATTGTTCAAAGCTGGTTCAGTGTATTTCTGCTGGGCTGTGGCTCACCCTTCATGGGACATCATTTTCAGGTACAGGTAGCATGCCACCTCCAAGGACATAGCTTGGGAGGCTAGAGGCAGACAGACTGCTTTTGTTGTTTGCTTTCTTTTGATGTATTACATGTAAATTCAAGCCAAGGGCTTAATATGCATTGAGTTAGCACTCTTCTTTTTGTAACCAAGTGTTAACTTGGAAAGCTGTAAGCCCGTAGGGCATTTGTTTTTGTTGTTAACATGTAATATTTTTGTAAGAGCTACTCTGATTAATGGAAAGATAGTTCTCTTCTTATATACTTGCATGTCTAAAATGATGGGTTTTACGTATTATTTCGAGGGCGTTATAAAGAGTCTACAAATAAGTATCCAAGTGTTTGAGCAATAATGCATGAGAAATTGTAAGTAAACACCATAATTACATATCTGCCATCATTCAAGAGCGTCCGACTAAGTGTTTGAGTGTTTGAACCCTAATGCACGAGAAATTGTAAGGAAACATCGTAATTACATATTTGCCATTATGAAAGTCAGTCCGAATAAGTGTCCAAGTGTTCGAACCCTAATGCATGAGAAATTACAAGTAAACACCATAATTACATATATGTCATCATGCAACTGGGTCCAAATAAATGTCCGAGTGTTCAAACCCGAATGCATGAGAAATTTTAAGTAAACACCATAATTACATATTTGCCATCATGCAAGAGTGTCCAAATAAGTGTGCGAGTGTTCAAACCATATTGTATGACAAATTGTAAGGAAACACCGTAATTACATATCTACCGTCATGCAAGAGGCTTTGAATAAGTGTCCCAGTGTTCGATCCCAAATGCATAAAAAATTGTACGTACACACCATAATTACATATCTATTATCATGCAAGAAGTTTGAATAAGTGTCCGAGTGTTCGAACCCTAATGCATGAGAAATTGTAAGTAAACACCGCAATTAAATATCTACCATCATGCAAAAGTGTCCAAACAAATGTCCGACTGTTCAAACCCTAATGCATGAGAAATTCAAACGAAACACCGTAATTACATATCTACCATCATGTAAGAGGGTCCGAATAAGTGTCCCTGTGTTTGAACGGCAATGCATGAGAAATTGTAAGTAAACACCATAATTACATATCTGCCATTATACAACACGGTCCGAATAAGTTTCAGAGGGTTCGAACCGTTATGCATGTGAAATTATAAGTAAACACCATAATTACATATCTGCCATCTTGCAAGAGGGTCCAAATAAGTGTCCCAGTGTTTGAATCCTAATGCATGAGAAATTGTAAGTAAACCCCATAATTACATATTTGCCATCGTGCAAGTGGGTCCGAATAAGAGTGCTCGATCCCTAATCCATAAGAAATTGTAAGTAACACCATAATTACATATACGCCATCCTGAAATAGGGTCCGAATAAGTGTCCGAGTGTTCAAACCCTAATGCATTAGAAATTGCATGTGAACACAATAATTATGTATTTGTCATCATGCAAGTGGGTCTGAATAAGTGTCCGAGTGCTCGAACGCAAATGCATGAGAAATTGTAAGTGAACACCATAATTACATATCTGACATCATGTAAGAGCGTCCGAATAAGTGTCCGAATGTAAGAGCCTTAATGCACAAGAAATTGTAAGTAAAGAACATAATTACATATCTGCCATCATGCAAGAGTCTCCGAATAACTGTCCGAGTGTTCGAACCCTAATCCATGAGAAATTGTGAGTAAACACCATAATTACACATCTGCTATCATGCAAGAGTGTCCGAATAACTGTTCAGGTGTTCGAACCCTAATGTAGGAGAAATTCTAAGTAAACACTATAATTACATATCTGGCATTATGCAAGACGGTCCGACGAAGTTACTGAGTGTTCGACCCCTAATGCATGATAAATTGCAAGTAAACACCATAATTACATATCTGCCATTGTGCACGAGGGTCCAAATAAGTGTCCGAGTGTTCGAACCTTAACACATGAGAAATTGTAAGTAACACCGTAATTACATACCTGCCATCGTGCAAGAGGGTTCGAATAAGTGTCCCAGTGCTTGAACCCAAATCATGAGAAATTGTAAGTAAAAACCGTAATTACATATATGCCAACATGAAAGAATGTCCGAATAAGTGTTCGTGTGTTCGAACCCTAATGCTTGAGAAATTACAAGAAAACACAATAATTATGTATTTGCCATCGTGCAAGAGGGTCTGAATAATTGTCCGAGTGTTTGAACGCAAATGCATGAGAAATTGCAAATAAACACCATAATTACATATCGGCCATCACGCAAGAGGGTACAAATAAGCGTCCGTGTTTTCGAACCCTAATGCACGAGAAATAGTAAGCAAACACCATAATTACATATTGGCCATCATGCAAGAGTCTCCGAATAGGTATCCGAGTGTTTGAGCGATAATGCCCTGGAAATTGTAAGTAAACACCATAATTACATATCTGCCATCATGCAAAAGGGTCCGAATAAGTGTCTTAGTGTTCGAACCCTAATGCACAAGAAATTTTAAGGAAACACCGTAATTACATATCTACCATTATGGAAGACGGTTCGAAGAAGTGTCCAAGTGTTCGAACCCTAATGCATGAGAAATTGTAAGTAAAAACCATAATTACATATATGCCATCATGCAACATGGTCCGAATAAGTGCCCGATCGTTCGATCCCTAATGCATGAGAAATTTTAAGTAAACACCATAATTACATATTTGCTAGCATACAAGAGTGTCCGAATAAGTGTGCAAGTGTTCAAACCCTAATGCATGAAAATTTGTAACTAAACACCGGAATTACATATCCACCAGCATGCAAAAGGCTTCGAATAAGTGTCTGAGTGTTCTATCCCAAATGCATGAAAAATTGTACGTAAACATCATAATTACATATCTGTCATCATGAAAGAGGTCTGAATAGGTGTCCGAGTGTTCGAACCCAAATGCAGGAGAAATTGTAAGCAAACACCATAATTAAATATTTGCCATCATGCAAAAGTGTTCGGATAATTGTCCAACTGTTCAAACCCTAATGCATGAGAAATTGAAAGGAAACACCATAATTACATATGTACCACCATGCAAGAGGGTCCCAATAAGTGTTTGAACCCAAATGCATGAGAAATTGTATGTAAACACCATAATTACATATCTGCCACCATGCAAGAGGGTCCGAATAAGTGTCCCAGTGTTTGAACCCTAATGCGTGAGAAATTGTAAGTAAACACCATAAATACATATCTGTTATACTACAAGACGATCCGAATAAGTGTCTGAATGTAAGAACCGTAATGCACGAGAAATTGTAAGTAAACAACATAATTACATATCTGCCATCATGCAAAAGTCTCCGAATAAGTTTCAGAGTGTACGAACCCTAATGCATGGGAAATTATAAGTAAACACCATAATTACATATCTGCCATCATGCAAGAGGGTCCAAATAAGTGTCCCAGTGTTTGAATCCTAATGCATCCGAAATTGTAAGTAAAACCCATAATTACATATCTGCCATCGTGCAAGAGGGTCCGAATAACAATGCTCGATCCCTAATCCATGAGAAATTGTAAGTAACACCATAATTACATATATGCCATCCTGAAAGAGGGTCCGAATAAGTGTCCGAGTGTTCAAACCCTAATGCATTAGAAATTGCATGTGAACACAATAATTATGTATTTGTCATCATGCAAGTGGGTCTGAATAAGTGTCCGAGTGCTCGAACGCAAATGCATGAGAAATTGTAAGTGAACACCATAATTACATATCTGACATCATGCAAGAGTGTCCGAATAAGTGTCCGAATGTAGGAGCCTTAATGCACGAGAAATTTTAAGTAAAGAACATAATCACATATCTGCCATCATGCAAGAGTCTCCGAATAACTGTCCGAGTGTTCGAACCCTAATCCGTGAGAAATTGTGAGTAAACACCATAATTACATATCTGTCATCATGAAAGAGGTCTGAATAGGTATCCGAGTGTTCGAACCCAAATGCAGGAGAAATTGTAAGTAAACACTATAATTAAATATTTGCCATCATGCAAAAGTGTTCGAATAATTGTCCAACTGTTCAAACCCTAATCCACGAGAAATTAAAAGGAAACACCATAATTACATATGTACCACCATGCAACAGGGTCCCAATAAGTGTTTGAACCCTAATGGATGAGAAATTGTATGTAAACACCATAATTACATATCTGCCACCATGCAAGAGGGTCCGAATAAGTGTCCTAGTGTTTGAACCCTAATGCGTGAGAAATTGTAAGTAAACACCATAAGTACATATCTGTTATACTGCAAGACAATCTGAATAAGTGTCCGAATGTAAGAACCGTAATGCATGAGAAATTGTAAGTAAACAACATAATTACATATCTGCCATCATGCAAAAGTCTCTGAATAAGTTTCTGAGTGTTCGAACTCTAATCCATGAGAAATTGTATGTAAACACCATAATTACATCTCTGTCATTATGCAAGAGGGTTCGAATAAGTGTTCGAGTGTTCAAACCCTAATGCACGAGAACTTCTAAATAAACACTATAATTACATATCTGCTATTATGCAAGGCGGTCCGACAAAATTACCAAGTGTTCGAACCCTAATGCATGAGAAATTGTGAGTAAACACCATAATTACACATCTGCATCATGCAAAAGATTCCAAATAAGTGTCCGAGTGTTCAAACCTTAACGCATGAGAAATTGTAAGTAAACACCAAAATTACATATCTGCCATCGTACAAGAGGGTCTGAATAAGTGTCTAAGTGCTCGAACCCTAATTCATGAGAAATTGTAAGTAAGCAGCCTAATTAGATATATTCCATCATGAAAGTTGGTCCGAATAAGTGTCCGAATGTTCGAACCCTAATGCATGAGAAATTGCAAATAAACACAATAATTATGTGTCTGTCATCATGCAAGAGGGTCTGAATAAGTGTTCGAGTGTTCAAACGCAAATGCATCAGAAATTGTAAGTAAACACTATAATTACCTATCTGTCATCATGCAAGAGAGTCAGAATAAGTGTCCCAGTGTTTGGACCCTAACGCATGAGAAATAGTAAGCAAACTCCATAATTCCATATCTGCCATCATGCAAGAGGATCCGAATAAGTGTCTGAGTGTCCGAACCCTAATGCACGAGAAATTGTAAAGAAACACTGTAACTACATATCTGCCATTATGAAAAACAGTCTGAATATGTGTCCAAGTGTTCGAACCCTAATGCATGAGAAATTGTAAGTAAACACCATGATTACATATATGCCATCATGCAACAGGGTCTGAATAAGTGCCCGTGTGTTCGAACCCTAATGTATGAGAAATTGTAAGGAAACACCCTAATTACATATTTACCATCATACAAGAGGCTCCGAAAAAGTGTCCTAGTGTTCGATCCCAAATGCATGAAATATTGTACGTAAACACCATAATTGCATATTTGTCATCATGCAAGAGGTCTGAATAAGTGTTCGAGTATTCGAACCCTATTGCATGAGAAATTTTAAGTAAACACGGCAACTAAATATCTACCATCATGCAAAAGTCTCCGAATAAGTGTCTGACTGTTGAAACCCTAATGCATGAGAAATTCAAACGAAACACCATAATTACATATCAAACATCATGCAAGAGGGTCCTAATAAGTGTCCCTGTGTTTGAACCCTAATGCATGAGAAATTGTAAGTAAACACCATAATTAAATATCTGCCATTATACTACACGGTCCGAAAAAGTTTCAGAGTGTTCAAACCCTAATGCATGAGAAATTATGGGTAAACAGCATAATTACATATCTGTCATCATGCAAGTGGGTCCAAATAAATGTCCCAGTGTTTGAACCCTAATACATGAGAAATTGTAAGTAACACCGTAATTACATACCTGCCATCGTGCGAGAGGGTCCGAATAAGTGTCCGAGTGCTTGAACCCTAATCCACGAGAAATTTTAAGTAAACACTATAATTACATATATTCTATCATGAAAGAGGGTCCGAATAAGTGTCCGAGTGTCCGAATCCTAATGCATGAGAAATTGCAAGTAAACACAATAATTATGTATTTGCCATCATGCAAGAGGGTCTGAATAAGTGCCCGAGTGTTTGAACGCAAATGCATGAGAAATTGTAAGTAAACACGATAATTACATATCTCCCATCATGCAAGAGGGTCCAAATAAGTGTCCGAGTTTTCGAACCCTAATGCACGAGAAATAGTATGCAAACACCATAATTACATATCTGCCATCATGCAAAAGTCTCCGAATAAGTGTCCGAGTGTTTGAGCTATAATGCATTGGAATTGTAAGTAAACACCCTAATTACATATCTACCATCATGCAAGAGGGTCCGAATAAGTGTCTGAGTGTTCGAACCCTAATGCACAATAAATTGTAAGGAAACACCGTAATTTCATATTTGTCATTATGGAAGACGGTCCGAATAAGTGTCCTAGTATTCGAACCCTAATGCATGAGAAATTGTAAGTACACACAATAATTACTTATATGTCATCATGCAACAGGATCCGAATAAGTGTCCGAGGGTTTGATCCCTAATGTAAGAGAAATTTTAAGTCAACACGATAATCACATATCTGCCATCATACTAGTGTGTCCGAATAAGTGTGCGAGTGTTCGAACCCTAATGCATGACAAATTGCAAGTAAACACCGGAATTACATATCCAACTTCATGCAAAAGGTTCCGAATATGTGTCCGAGTGTTCGATCACAAATACCTGAAAAATGGTGCGTAAACACCAAAATTATATATCTGTCATCATGCAAGAGGTCTGAATAATTGTCCGAGTGTTCGAACCCTAATGCATGAGAAATTGTAAGTAAACACCATAATAAACTATCTGCCACCATGCAAAAGTGTCTGAATAGTTGTCCGACTGTTCAAACCCTAATGCATGAGAAATTGAAAGGAAACATCATAATTACATATCTACCATCATGCAAGAGGGTCCGAATAAGTGTCCTAGTGTTTGAACCCTAATGCATGAGAAATTGTATGTAAACACCATAATTACATATCGGCCACCATGCAAGAGGGTTCGAATAAGTGTCCCAGTATTTGAACCCTATTGCGTGAGAAATTGTAAGTAAACACCATAAATACATATCGGTCATCATGAAAGACGGTCTGAATAAGTGTCCGAATGAAAGAACCTTAATGCACGAGAAATTGTAAGAAAACAACATAATCACATATCAACCACCATGCAAAAGTGTCTGAATAAGTGTCTGAGTGTTCGAACTCTAATCCATGAGAAATTGTAAGTAAACACCACAATTACTTATCTGTCATTATGCAAGAGGGTCTGAATAAGTGTTTGAGTGTTTGAACCCTAATGCACGAGAACTTCTAAGTAAACACTATAATTATATATCTGCCATTATGCAAGACTTTCCAACGAAGTTACCAAGTGTTCGAACCCTAATGCTTGAGAAATTGTAAGTAAACACCATAATTACATATCTGCCATCATGCAAGAGGGTCCAAATAAGTGTCCGAGTGTTCAAACCTTAACGCATGAGAAATTCTAAGCAAACACCATAATTACATGTCTGCCATCGTGCAAGAGGGTCCAAATAAGTGTCTGAGTGCTTGAACCCTAATCCATGAGAAATTGTAAATAAGCACCACAACCACATATACGTCATCCTGAAAGTGGGTCCAAATAAGTGTCCGAGTGTTCGAACCCTAATGCATGAGAAATTGCAAGTAAACACAATAATTATGCATCTGTCATCATGCAAGAGGGTATGAATAAGTGTTCGAGTGTTCGAACGCAAATGCACGAGAAATTGTAAGTAAACACCGTAATTACCTATATGTCATCATTCAAGAGGGTCCGAATAATTTTCCCAATGTTCGAACCCTAATACATGTGAAATAGTAAACAAACTCCATAATTACATATCTGCCGTCATGCAAGAGGGTCTGAATAATTGTCCGAGTGTTTGAACCCCAATGCATGAGAAATGGTAAGCAAACACCATAATTACATATCCGCCATCATGTAAGAGTCTCCGAATAAGTGTCCGATTGTTTGGGCGATAATGCGTGGGAAATTGTAAGTAAACACCATAATTACATATCTGCCATCATGCAAGAGGGTCTAAATAAGTGTCTGATTGTTCGAATCCTAATGCACGAGAAATTGTAAGGAAACACCGTAATTATATATCTGCCATTATCAAAGACGGTCCGAATAAGTGTCTAAGTGTTCGATCCCTAATGCATGAGAAATTATAAGTAAACACCATAATTACATATATGTCATCATACAACAGGGGCCGAATAAGTGTCCGAGTGTTCAAACCCTAATGCATGAGAAATTTTAAGTATACACCATAATTACATATTTGCCATCATCCAAGAGTGTCTGAATAAGGGTGTGAGTGTTCGAACCCTAACGTATGAAAAATTGTAAGGAAACACCACCCTAATTACATATCTACCATCACGCAAGAGGCTCCGAATAAGTGTCCCCGTGTTCGAACCCTAATGCATGAGAAATTGTTAGTAAAACAGTAATTAAATATTTGCCATCATGCAAAAGTGTCCGAATAAGTGTCCGACTGTTCAAACCGTAATGCATGAAAAATTCAAACGAAACACCATAATTACATATCTGCTATCATGCAAGAGGGTCCGAATAAGTGTCCCTGTGTTTGAATGCTAATGCATGAGAAATTGTAAGTAAATACCATAATTACATAACTGCCATTATACAACACGGTCCGAATAAGTTTCAGAGTGTTCGAACCCTAATGCATGGGAAATGGTAAGTAAACACCATAATTACATATATGCCATCATGCAAGATGGTCTAAATAAGTGTCCCAGTGTTTGAACCCTAATGCATGAGAAATTGTAAGTAAACACCATAAATACATATCAGTCATCATGCAAGAGGGCCCGCATAAATGTCCGAATGTAAGAACCATAATGCACGAGAAATTGTAAGTAAGCAATGTAATTACATATATGCCATCATGCATGAGTCTCCGAATAACTGTCCGAGTGTTCGAAACCTAATCCATGAGAAATTGTAACTAAACACCATAATAACATCTCTGCCATCATGCAAGAGGGTCCGAATAAGTGTTCGATTGTTCGAACCCTAAAGCACGAGAAATTATAAGTAAACACTATGATTATATATCTGCCATTATGCAAGACGGTCCGACGAAGTTACCGAGTGTTTGAACCCTAATGCATGAGAAATTCTAAGGAACACCATAATTACATACATACCATCATGAAAGAGGGTCCGAATAAGTGTCCGAGTGTTCGAACCCTAATGCATGAGAAATTGCATGTAAACACAATAATTATGTATTTACCATCATGCAAGAGGGTCTGAATAAGTGTCCGAGTGCTCGAACGCAAATGCATGACAAATTGTAAGTAAACACCATAATTACATATCTGACATCATGCAAGAGCATCCGAATAAGTGTCCGAATGTAAGAACCTTAATCCACGAGAAATTGTAAGTAAAGCACATAATCACGTATCTGCCATCATGCAAGAGTCTCCAAATAACTGTCCGAGTGTTCGAACCCTAATCCGTGAAAAATTGTGAGTAAACACCATAATTACACATCTCCCAACATGCAAGAGGGTCCGAATAACTGTTCAAGTGTTCGAACCCTAATGCACGAGAAATTCTAAGTAAACACTATAATTACGTATCTGCCATTTTGCAAGACAGTTCGACGAAGTTACCGATCGTTCGACCCCTAATGCATGATAAATTGTAAGTAAACACCATAATTACATATCTACCATCATGCAGACGGTCCAAATAAGTGTCCGAGTGTTCGAACCTTAACGCATGAAAAATTGTAAGTAACACCGTAATTACATACTTGCCATCCTGAAAGAGGGTCCAAACAAGTGTACGAGTGCTTGAATCCTAATCCATGAGAAATTGTAAGTAAACACCATAATTACATATATGCCATCATGAAAGAGGGTCCGAATAAGTGTCCGAGTGTTCGAACCCTATTGCATGAGAAATTGCAAGAAAACACAATAATTATGTATTTGCCATCATGCAAGAGGGTCTGAATAAGTGTCCGAGTGCTTGAACGTAAATCCATGAGAAATTACAAATGAACACCATAATTACATATCTGCCATCATGCAAGAGGGACCAAATAAGTCTCCGAGTTTTCAAACCCTAATGCACGAGAAATCGTATGCAAACACCATAATTACATATCGGCCATCATGTAAGAGTCTCTGAATAGGTGTCCGAGTGTTTGAGCGATAATGCATTGGAAATTGTAAGTAAACACCATATTTACATATCTGCCATCATGCAAGAGGGTCCGAATAAGTGTCAGAGTGTTCGACCCCTAATGCATAAGAAATTTTAAGGAAACACCATAATTACATATCTGCCATTATGGATGACGGTCCGAATAAGTGTCCAAGTGTTCGAACCCTAATGCATGAGAAATTGTAAATAAGCACCTTAATTACATATATGCCATCATGCAACATGGTCTGAATAAGTGCCCGACCGTTCGATCCCTAATGCATGAGAAATTTTAAGTAAACACCATAATTACATATCTACCATCATACAAGAGTGTCTGAATAAGTGCGTGAGTGTTCGAACCCAAATGCATGACAAATTGAAAGTAAACACCGGAACTACATATCCAACATCATGCAAAAGGCTCCGAATAAGTGTCTGAGTGTTCGATCTCACATGCATGAAAAATTGTACGTAAACACCATAAGTACATATATATCATCTAGAAAGAGGTCTGAATAGGTGTCTGAGTGTTCGAACCCAAATGCATGAGAAATTGTTAGTAAACACCATAATTAAATATCTGCCATCATGCAAAAGTATCCGAATAACTATCCAATTGTTTAAACCCAAATGCATAAGAAATTGAAAGGAAACACCATAATTACATATCTACCACCTTGCAAGAGGATCCGAATAAGTGTCCTAGTGTTTGAACCCTAATAAATGAGAAATTGTATGTAAACACCATAATTACATATCGGCCACCATGCAAGAGGGTTCGAATAAGTGTCCCAGTATTTGAACCCTATTGCGTGAGAAATTGGAAGTAAACACCATAAATACATATCGGTCATCATGAAAGACGGTCTGAATAAGTGTCAGAATGAAAGAACCTTACTGCACGAGAAATTGCAAGAAAACAACATAATCACATATCAACCACCATGCAAAAGTGTCCGAATAAGTGTGTGAGTGTTCGAACTCTAATCCATGAGAAATTGTAAGTAAACACCACAATTACTTATCTGTCATTATGTAAGAGGGTCCGAATAAGTATTTGAGTGTTTGAACCCTAATGCACGAGAACTTCTAAGTAAACACTATAATTACACATCTGCCATTACGCAAGACTGTCCGACGAAGTTACCGAGTGTTCGAACCCTAATGCTTGAGAAACTATAAGTAAACACCATAATTAAATATCTGCCATCATGCAAGAGGGTCCAAATAAGTGTTCGAGTTTTCAAACCTCAATGCATGAGAAATTCTAAGTAAACACCATAATTACATGTCTGCCATCGTGCATTCCAAATAAGTGTCCGAGTGCTCGAACCCTAATCCATGAGAAATTGTAAATAAACACCATAATCACATATATGTCATCATGAATGTGGTTCCAAATAAGTGTCCGAGTATTCGAACCCTAATGCATGAGAAATTGAAAGCAAACACTGTAATTACATATCCACCATCATGGAAAAGTCTCCGAATAAGTGTCCGAGTGTTCGATCACAAATGCATGAAAAATGGTACGTAAACACCATAATTATATATCTGTCATCATGCAAGAGGTCTGAATAAGTGTCCGAGTGTTCGAACCCTAATGCATGAGAAATTGTAAGTAAACACCGTAATAAAATATCTGCCACCATGCAAAAGTGTCTGAATAGTTGTCCGACTGTTCAAACCCTAATGCATAAGAAATTGAAAGGAAACATCATAATTACATATCTACCATCATGCAAGAGGGTCCGAATAAGTGTCCTAGTGTTTGAACCCTAATGCATGAGAAATTGTATGTAAACACCATAATTACATATCGGCCACCATGCAAGAGGGTTCGAATAAGTGTCCCAGTATTTGAACCCTATTGCGTGAGAAATTGTAAGTAAACACCATAAATACATATCGGTCATCATGAAAGACGGTCTGAATAAGTGTCTGAATGAAAGAACCTTAATGCACGAGAAATTGTAAGAAAACAACATAATCACATATCAACCACCATGCAAAAGTGTCTGAATAAGTGTCTGAGTGTTCGAACTCTAATCCATGAGAAATTGTAAGTAAACACCACAATTACTTATCTGTCATTATGCAAGAGGGTCTGAATAAGTGTTTGAGTGTTTGAACCCTAATGCACGAGAACTTCTAAGTAAACACTATAATTATATATCTGCCATTATGCAAGACTTTCCAACGAAGTTACCAAGTGTTCGAACCCTAATGCTTGAGAAATTGTAAGTAAACACCATAATTACATATCTGCCATCATGCAAGAGGGTCCAAATAAGTGTCCGAGTGTTCAAACCTTAACGCATGAGAAATTCTAAGCAAACACCATAATTACATGTCTGCCATCGTGCAAGAGGGTCCAAATAAGTGTCTGAGTGCTTGAACCCTGATCCATGAGAAATTGTAAATAAGCACCACAATCACATATATGTCATCCTGAAAGTGGGTCCAAATAAGTGTCCGAGTGTTCGAACCCTAATGCATGAGAAATTGCAAGTAAACACAATAATTATGCATCTGTCATCATGGAAGAGGGTATGAATAAGTATTCGAGTGTTCGTACGCAAATGCAAGAGAAATTGTAAGTAAACGCTGTAATTACCTATCTGTCATCATTCAAGAGGGTCCGAATAAGTGTCCCAATGTTCGAACCCTAATCCTTGAGAAATAGTAAGCAAACTCCATAATTACATATCTGCCGTCATGCAAGAGGGTCCGAATAATTGTCCGAGTGTTTGAACCCCAATGCATGAGAAATGGTAAGTAAACACCATAATTACATATCCGCCAGCATGTAAGAGTCTTCGAATAAGTGTCCGAGTGTTTGAGCGATAATGCGTGGGAAATTGTAAGTAAACACCATAATAACATATCTACCATCACGTAAGAGGGTCTGAATAAGTGTCTGACTGTTCGAACCCTAATGCACGAGAAATTGAAAGGAAACACTGTAATTTCATATCTGCCATTATGAAAGATGCTCCGAATAAGTGTCTAAGTGTTCGATCCCTAATGCATGAGAAATTATAAGTAAACACCATAATTACATATATGTCATCATACAACAGGGGCCGAATAAGTGTTTGCGTGTTCAAACCCTAATGCATGAGAAATTTTAAGTAAACACCATAATTACATATTTTCCATCATGCAAGAGTGTCCGAATAAATGTGCGAGTGTTCGAACCCTAACGTATGAAAAATTGTAAGGAAACACCCTAATTACATATCTATCATCACGCAAGAGGCTCCGAATAAGTGTCCCCGTGTTCGAACCCTAATGCAAGAGAAATTGTTAGTAAACACCGTAATTAAGTATCTGCCATCATGCAAAAGTGTCCGAATAAGTGTCTGACTGTTCAAACCGTAATGCATGAAAAATTCAAACGAAACACTATAATTACATATCTGTTATCACGCAAGAGGATCCGAATAAGTGTCCCTGTGTTTGAACGCTAATGCATGAGAAATTGATAGTAAACACCATAATTACATAACTGTCATTATACAACACGGTCCGAATAAGTTTCAGAGTGTTCGAACCCTAATGCATGGGAAATGGTAAATAAACACCATAATTACATATATGCCATCATGCAAGATGGTCCAAATAAGTGTCCCAGTGTTTGAACCCTAATGCATGAGAAATTGTAAGTAAACACCATAAATACATATCAGTCATCATGCAAGAGGGCCCGAATAAGTGTCCGAATATAAGAACCATAATGGACGAGAAATTGTAAGTAAGCAACATAATTACATATATGCCATCATGCAAGAGTCTCCGAATAACTGTCCGAGTGTTCGAAACCTAATCCATGAGAAATTGCAACTAAACACCATAATAACATCTCTGCCATCATTCAAGAGGGTCCGAATAAGTGTTCGATTGTTCGAACCCTAATGCACGAGAAATTATAAGTAAACATTATGATTACGTATCTGCCATTATGCAAGACCGTCCGACGAAGTTATCGAGTGTTTGAACCCTAATGCATGAGAAATTCTAAGGAACACCATAATTACATATATACCATCATGAAAGAGGGTCCGAATAAGTGTCCGAGTGTTCAAACCCTAATGCATGAGAAATTGCATGTAAACACAATAATTATGTATTTACCATCATTCAAGAGGGTCTGAATAAGTGTCCGAGTGCTCGAACGCAAATGCATGAGAAATTGTAAATAAACACCATAATTACATATCTGACATCATGCAAGAGCGTCCGAATAAGTGTCCGAATGTAAGAACCTTAATCCACGAGAAATTGTAAGTAAAGAACATAATCACATATCTGCCATCATGCAAGAGTCTCCGAATAACTGTCCGAGTGTTCGAACACCAATCCGTGAGAATTGTGAGTAAACACCATAATTACACATCTCCCATCATGCAAGAGGGTCCGAATAACTGTTCAAGTGTTCGAACCCTAATGCACGAGAAATTCTAAGTAAACACTATAATTACGTATCTGCCTTTATGCAAACCAGTCCGACGAAGTTACCGATCGTTCGACCCCCAATGCATGATAAATTGTAAGTAAACACCATAATTACATATATGCCATCGTGCAAGAGGGTCCAAATAAGTGTCCGAGTGTTCGAACCTTAATGTAAGAGAAATTGTAAGTAACACCGTAATTACAAACCGGCCATCGTGAAAGAGGGTCCGAACAAGTGTACGAGTGCTTGAACCCTAATCCATGAGAAATTGTAAGTAAACACCATAATTACATATATGCCATCATGAACGAGGGTCCGAATAAGTGTCCGAGTGTTCGAACCCTAACGCATGAGAAATTGCAAGAAAACCTAATAATTATGTATTTGCCATCGTGCAAGAGGGTCTGAATAAGTGTCCGAGTGCTCGAACGTAAATCCATAAGAAATTGCAAATGAACACCATAATTACATATCTGCCATCATGCATGAGGGACCGAATAAGTGTCCGAGTTTTCAAACCCTAATGCATGAAAAATGGTGCGTAAACACCATAATTATGTATCTGTCATCATGCAAGAGGTCTGAATAAGTGTCCGAGTGTTCGAACCCTAATGCATGAGAAATTGTTAGTAAACACCATAATTAAATATCTGCCATCATGCAAAAGTATCCAAATAACTGTCCGATTGCTTAAACCCTAATGCATGAGAAATTGAAAGGAAACACCATAATTACATATCTACCACCTTGCAAGAGGGTCCGAATAAGTGTCCTAGTGTTTGAACCCTAATGCATGAGAAATTGTATGTAAACACCATAATTACATATCGGCCACTATGCAAGAGGGTTCAGATAAGTGTCCCAGTATTTGAACCCTATTGCGTGAGAAATTGTAAGTAAACACCATAAATACATATCGGTCGTCATGAAAGACGGTCTGAATAAGTGTCCGAATGTAAGAACCTTAATGCAGGAGAAATTGTAAGAAAACAACATAATCACATATCAACCACCATGCAAAAGTGTCTGAATAAGTGTGTGAGTGTTCGAACTCTAATCCATGAGAAATTGTAAGTAAACACCACAATTACTTATCTGTCATTATGCAAGAGGGTCTGAATAAGTGTTTAAGTGTTTGAACCCTAATGCACGAGAACTTCTAAGTAAACACTATAATTATATATCTGCCATTATGCAAGACTGTCTGACGAAGTTACTGAGTGTTTGAACCCTAATGCTTGAGAAATTGCAAGTAAACACCATAATTACATATATGCCATCATGCAAGAGGGTCCAAATAAGTGTCCGAGTGTTCAAACCTTAACGCATGAGAAATTCTAAGTAAACACCATAATTACATGTCTGCCATTGTGCAAGAGGGTCCAAATAAGTGTTCGAGTGTTCGATCTCAAATGCATGAAAAATTGTACGTAAACACCATAATTACATATCTATCATCTAGAAAGAGGTCTGAACAGGTTTCTGAGTGTTCGAACCCAAATGCATGAGAAATTGTTAGTAAACACCATAATTAAATATCTGCCATCATGCAAAAATGTCCGAATAGCTGTCCGATTGTTTAAACCCTAATGCATGAGAAATTGAATGGAAATACCATAATTACATATCTACCACCTTGCAAGAGGGTCCGAATAAGTGTCCTAGTGTTTGAACCCTAATGCATGAGAAATTGTATGTAAACACCATAATTACATATCTGCCACCATGCAAGAGGGTCGGAATAAGTGTCCTAGTGTTTGTACCCTAATGCGTGAGAAATGGTAAGTAAACACCATAAATAACTATTTGTCATACTGAAAGACGATCCGAATAAGTGTCTAAATGTAAGAACCTTAATGTGCGAGAAATTGTAAGTAAACAACATAATCACATAACTGCCATCACGCAAAAGTCTCCGAATAAGTTTCTGAGTGTTCGAACTCTAATCCAAGAGAAATCGTATGTAAACACCATAATTACATATCTTTCATTATGCAAGAGGGTCCGAATAAGTGTTCGAGTGTTAGAACCCTAATGCATGAGAACTTCCAAGTAAACACTATAATTACATATCTACCATTATGCAAGACAGTTCGATGAAGTTACCGAGTGTTCAAACCCTAATGCATGAGAAATTGATAGTAAACACCATAATTACATATCTGCCATCATGCAAGAGGGTCCAAATAAATGTCCGAGTGTTCAAACCTTAACGCATGAGAAATTGTAAGTAAACACCATAATTATATATCTACCATCGTAAAAGAGGGTCCAAATAAGTGTCTGAGTGCTCGAACCCTAATCCATGAGAAATTGTAAGTAAGCACCATAATCACATATATTCCATCATGAAAGTTGGTCCGAATAAGTGTCCGAGTGTTTGAACCCTAATGCATGAGAAATTGCAAGTAGACACAATAATTATGTATCTGTCATTATGCAAGAGGGTCTATATAAGTGTTCGAGTGTTCGAACGCAAATGCACGAGAAATTGTAAGTAAACCCCATAATAACCTATCTGTCATCATGCAAGAGTGTCCAAATAAGTGTCCTGGTGCTTGAACCCTAATGCATGAGAAATAGTAAGCAAATGCCATAATTACATATCTGTCATCATGCAAGAGGGTCCGAATAATTGTTCGAGTGTTTCAACCCTAATGCATGGGAAATTGCAAGTAACCACCATAGTTATGTATCTGTCATCACGCAAGAGAGTCTGAATAAGGCCCCATTTGGGGACTTACATTTTTAGCCAAAAAGTCAAAAAGTTACCCTTTTAGCCAAAAAGCTAACAACTCATACCAAAAAGTCAAAGATTTTCTTTTCTCTCTACTTTTTGCACATCTTTTCGTAATTAGCCAAAAAGTCATCCCAAACATATAAGTTTTTTTTACCTACTTTTTTAGCCAAATAGCCAATAAGTGGTCGTGTGTTTGAACGCTAATGAATGAGAAATTGTAAGTAGACATCATAATTACATATTCGTGTGTTCGAACGCAAATGAATGAGAAATTATAAGTAAACACCATAATTACATATTTGCCATCATACAAGAGGGTCCGATTAAGTGTCCCAGTGTTTGAACCCTAATGCATGAGAAATAATAAGTAAACTCCATAATTACATATCTGCTATAATGCAAGAGGGTCCGAATAAGTGTCTGGGTGTTAGAACCCTAACGCATGAGAAATGGTAAGTAAACACCATAATTACATATCTGCCATCATGCAAGAGTCTCTGAATAAGTATCCGAGTGTTTGAGCGATAATGCATGAGAAATTATAAGTAAACACCATAATTACATGTTTGCCATCATGCAAGAGGGTCTGAATAAGTATTTGAGTGTTCGAACCCTAATGCACGACAAATTGTAAGGAAACACCATAATTATATATCTGCCATTAGGACAAACGGTCCGAATAAGTGTCTAAGTATTCGAACCCTAATGCATGAGAAATTTTAAGTAAACAACATAATTATATATCTGTCATCATGCAATAGTGTCCAAATGAGTGTGCGAGTGTTCGAAGCCTAATGTGTGACAAATTGTAAGTAAACACCGTAATTACATACATACCATCATGCAAGAGGCTCTGAATAAGTGTCCCGGTGTTCGATCCCAAATGCATGAAAAATTGTATGTAAACACTATAATTACATATCTATCATCATGCAAGACGGTCTGAATAAGTGTCCGATTGTTCGAACCCTAATGCTTGAGAAATTGTAAGTACACACTGTAATTACATATCTGTCATTATGCAAAAGTATCCGAATAAGTGTCCGAATGTTCAAACAGTAACGCATAAGAAATTGAAAGGAAACACCATAATTACATATCTACCATCATGCAAGAAGATCCGAATAAATGTCCCAGTGTTTGAACCCCAATGAATGCGAAATTACAAGTAAACACCGTAATTGCATATCTGCCATTATACAAGACGATCCGACGAAGGTACCGAGTGTTCGAACACTAATGCATGAGAAATTTTAAGTAAACACCATAATTATATATCTGCCACCATGCAAGAGTCTTCGAATAAGTGACCGAGTGTTCGAATCCCAATGCATGACAAATTGTAAGCAAACACCATAATTACATATCTACCATCATGTAAGAGGCTTCGAATAAGTGTCCGAGTGTTCGATCCCAAATGCATGAAAAATTGTACGTAAACACCATAATTATATATATGTCATCATGCATGAGGTCTGAATAAGTTTCCAATTGTTTGAACCCTAATGCATGAGAAATTGTTAGCAAACACCGTAATTACATATCTGCTATCATGCAAAAGTGTCCGAATAAGAGTCCGATTGTTCAAACCCTAATGCATGAGAAATTGAAAGGAAACACCATAATTACATATCTACCATGATGTAAGAGGGTCTGAATAAGTGTCCCAGTGTTTGAACCCTAATGCATGAGAAATTGTAAGTTAACACCATAATTACATATCTGCCATTACACAAGACGGTTCGAATAAGTTTCACAGTGTTCGAACCCTAATGCGTGAGAAATTATAGGTAAACACCATATTTACATATCTGCCATCATGCAAGAGGGTCTGAATAAGTGTCCAAGTGTTTGAACCCTAATGCGTGAGAAATTGTAAGTAAACACCATAAATACATATCTGTCATCATGCAGGAGGGTCCGAATAAGTGTCTGAATGTAAGAACCTTAATGCACGAGAAATTGTAAGTAAAGAACATAATCACATATCTGCCATCATGCAAGAGTCTCTGAATAACTGTCCGAGTGTTCGAACCCTAATATGTGAGAAATTGGGAGTAAACATCATAATTACAATCTGCCATCATGCAGGAGGGTCCGAATAACTGTTCAAGTGTTCGAACCCTAATGCACGAGAAATTCTAAGTAAACACTATAATTACATATCTGCCATTATGCAAGACGATCCGACGAAGTTACCGAGTGTTCGACCCCTAATACATGAGAACTTTTATGTAAACATCATAATTACATATCTTCCATCGTGTAAGAGAGTCCAAATATGTGTCCGAGTGTTCGAACCTTAACGCATGAGAAATTGTAAGGTGCCGTTTGGTAACACTTACGTTTTCAGTTTTTTGTTTATATTTACAAAAATTTAAAAAAACTCAAATAAAAACTTGTTTGGTAAAATTTTTGATTTATAAATCAATGGTCTCAGTTTATAAATTTGGCCAAAAAATAAAAACACAAAAAATGTGTTTTCATTTTGAGTTTTCAGTTTTTTTTTTTATCACCCAACATTAGCCACCACCCGCCACCATTTTCCACCACCGTCTTCCGCCACCACCACCCACCCTCCACCACCACCTGCCACCACCACTCACCACTCACCTGCTACCACCAGCCACCACCCGCCACCCCTACCCACCAGCCACCACCCACCTGCCACCCACTCGCCACCACCACCCACCACTCGCCACCACCACCCACCCCTCAGGAAGAACACGGAGGAACCAAGAATGATTCCGAGGGGGATTCATATAATAAAAAGTTTCTTTAAAAGCAGTAATATAATCCCAATAACTGAAACAAACCTCCTTGTTATGGATCTCAAGAGATCGAGTAACGTGAGGATGCATGCCCTAAGATTCATGGGCAAAATTTGCTGAATAGTGCATTTACTGTAATTAATTAGACTGGCAGCCCGGTGAGGCTCAACCAATGTATGTTTGAAATCCATAGAGCCAGTATCAATTAAGATCTGCTCGTACATGTATCTGTAATGATCAAAGCGAGGTAGAGCATGCTGAGTAGTTAGATACCTCATTTTAATTTCCCAGGGGTCCTTTATCCATTGAACCTCAGAGTTTTCAATATAGAGGACAGTTTCTTTAGTGATAAGATTTTGGACATAAGGCACAGGAGTTGCGAGGAGGACATCTTTAGTCGTTTGGCTAGATTCCCCTTTTTTGCTGGAAGTGGCACCAAGGCCTGGAAAATCGGTATTGTAGGGATTACCCCTGCCTCGGCCCCTTCTGCCGAAGCCCCGACCTCTATTCTCCATTAGAGCGCTGCAAATATTCACGGGTTAGAAAATCAAGAAGAGAATTATTTTCTCCTTTGATATATTCAATATCAAAATCAAAGACAGAAAGTTGGCCTTGCCAAGAGGCAAAAATCTGTTTTTGAGCTAGATTTTTAACATCAGTTTTAAAGATTTGTTTAGCAGTAGAACAATCAACTTTGATTAAAAAATGTTGATTGAGAAGATCATCCTGAAATTTTAAAACACATTTTAAAATAGCTAAACATTCTTTTTTGATGGTTGGATAATTTTTGGCGGCAGAATGCCAAATTCCATAATGAAACCTGAGAAGTTCTTCTTTTTTAGTGTTTGGATTAAATTGTTTGAGAATACCACCAAACCCTAAATCAGAAGCATCAGTTTCAACAACTTTTTTCCATTTTGGATTAGGTAAAGAAAGGCAAGGTAGAGTCTGAACTCTAGCCTTAATTTTCTTTACTGCCACAGTATGTTCTGGACACCATGGGGGAGGATTTTTTCTGAGTCTGGAGTATAAAATTGCTGCATCAGTAGCAAGATTAGGATAATAATCATGTATATAATTTAGACTACCCAAAAATCTCTGTAATTGAGTTTTATCTTTAATTTCATCAGGAAATTTAGAAACAAATTCCATACTTCGATTAATTAGAATAATAGTACCATCATGAATGTTATGGCCTAAAAATCGAACAGTTGTCTAAAAAAGTTTCATTTTTGAAGCAGAAACTACTAAACCATTTTTTATGATAACATACTTAAAAATATTAAGATGTTTTATGTGTTGGTCAATTGATGAGGAAAAAAGTAAAACATCATCAATATAACAGATGGAGAATTCGGTATATGGATTGAATATGTCATTCATTATATGCTGGAATTCTGATGGAGCATTCTTTAAACCGAATGGCATGACATTCCATTCGAAATGCCTAAAGGGTACAGTAAAACCAGTTTTATTTCTTTTTTCTTCAGCGATTTGAACTTGCCAAAATCCTGATTTCATATCGAATTTGGAAAAGACGACTGCATTGCGAAGGCGATCTAGAAGATCTTTTTTGTTTGGAACAGGATACCTAATCCATTGTAAGGCGTCATTGAGAGGTTTGTAATTGATAACTAATCATGGAGTACCACTCTCAATTTCAGCATTTTTATTTACATAAAATGCAGTACAACTCCAAGGAGATTTACTGGGGCGAATAAGTTTTTTCTGGAGAAGAGTATTAATTTCTGTCTTATAGAGTTCCATATACTCTTTTTTCATCTGACTGGGGCGAGCGCGAGTAGGAATTTTCTGCTCATCGTAACCTGGTTCATAGGGCAATGAAACAATATGTTTCTTCCTATTCCAAAAAGCATTAGGAAGACCACTGCAAATTTCAGTTTGAAATTCTTGTTCAAGAATTTTATTTTTCTGCTGGAAAGAGGATTGACTTATCCGTTGTTCTGTAGTAAGGAAACTAATTTCCTTTTGTAAGAAATTAATTTGTTTTTTCTTTGAAATTTACCAAGTCCTTGATTTGGTCAAGTTCCTTAGTGTAGGGCTGTGTAATAAACTCAAAAATAATCGGTTGATTATTCAAGTTTGTATGGATGCCAATAGAATCAATTTTTAAAATTGGCATTAAAAGACACAGGAAAGGAGTACCAAGAATTATGGCTTGTGACATATTCTTGATAAGAACAAAAGAAGTTGGAAGACATAATCCTTGATTACAAATTAAGACTTCTGGAAGCTTATACTGGATGTATAAGGTATTGCCACTTGCACTTGTAAGTGACTGCATTGTTTTATGAAAGTATTTGGTTGGAATAAGTCCTTCCTGAATACAATTCATATCAGCACCACTATCAACAAGAGCTATGGCATCTTTAATGATAAAATCAGGTTTTATCATAAAAGTGATTCGGATATAGCATTTCTGGAAAGTAACAGAGTTCATAAGCATTAAATAATCTATTGCTTTAGTTTCTGGAGGATTTTCGGAAGTGGATTCAACGATATTTTTATCTTTTTGGAGTTTTCCATTAATCTTTTTAATTTCAGTATTAATGGCGATGTTAGAATTTTGTAAATGTTTTACTTCTAATTTTAAAGCATTTACTTCCATTCTTAGATCCTGAATGGAGATGGACTTTTCTTCTGTCTGAATATTTTGGAGTCGGTTAAAAACTTCTTTCATGGTATAATGTTGTGGAGGAAGAATTTCTTCTTTCTTCTGTTGCTGTAAGCATAGTTCTAAGAATTTTAATTTCATTTCTGGATTAGAAATCGAATCAGCAAAATTAATTATTTTGTGCTCATCTTCTATTAGAACATTGATACTGGGTCCTCCAATATCAAGTCCATTCATTTCAACTATTGCTTTCCAATAGTTGACTTTATCTGTAATTTGATTAATGTTAGATTTATAACCACAAATTTCGGGATTATCTTCTGATGTATCTGAAGTGTCAGAATATAAAACATTAATTTCGTCTTCATTATCAGAAGAAGCGTCGGAGTCTGAAAGCATTTGAAGAATTTGCTGCTTCAAATTATCATCTACAGATAGTTCATTAAGCTTGTGTTGTATTTTGGATTTACAACGGTTGGCATAATGTCCTGTCTGTCCACACTTATAGCATTTAATGATGGATTTGGATGATTTCTTTTTGTAAGGTTTTGATGGCCTCCTATAAGGAGTAGCCGACTGAGCCTGAGGCTTAGCATATTTATATTTTCTGGATTTTTTAGGATAAGATTTGGATTTTGTTGTTATCTTTTTATGTTTCTTGGACTTGGGATATTGTAAATTATCACCATAGGCGAATTGTTCACAGAACTCACCTATTTCTTTTCGACTAGTAAGATGTTGCTGTTTCATCTGTTGCTGAAGTTTGAGCTCGTTGCAGAGCGCAAGCCCTTCATCGGTAATTATGGCAATTAGCTGACCATAGGTATATCTATAATAGAGTATAGATATCCTATCATGTCGGTCACGCAATTTCTTCCTAACTCTTTCAGCAAAAAGAGTAGGTAAGCCATCTATAAATTTGGCGTTCCAATGTTCAGAACTAGCATCTGTACGTCGATGAACTTTCATCATGAAAACATCTTTGTACCATCTAAAATGAGATAAAGATGGGCATCGCAATTTCTGAACAAGTTTGCGAGGACGATCTTCTAGGCCAGTAACATTGCCAATAAAATGCTGGATGATGGTGTTTACTAAAGTGTAAACAGCATCTTCTTCTGTAACTTTAGCTCTAGTGGATGGATCCAAACGCGTTCGGGTTGAAATTAGGATCTCATCATTTTGTACAGTTGTGAGAATATTATCCTACCATCCTTTAAGGATACCGGTGGAACCACTGACAATAAATCTCACAACCTGATGGTCTGTATTTTCATTTTGTTTGCAAATCGTTGCAAACATCATCATGTGCCGTAAGGTTTCATATATTTGATATTCCGTTAAACCATCTATGTTCCATTCATAAATGGTACGACTTTGGTAATGTTTCTGATTTTGCAAGAAATTTTCTCCATACAAAATATCAACAGGAGTTGGTCTGGAATAATAATACCTACTTGGGGCTAGGTAAGAATGTCTATCAACTTTGGTGTCATACATGACCCTATTGATGTCATTGGGTTGATCATCTTGGAAATTAGCTTGAATTTCAGCTATTTGTTGTATAGTCAATTTAGGAAAAGGTTCTTCTTTGGCTATGTGATATCTGGATAACATATTGACTTGGGACGGTCCAGTTGAAAGAGTAAGATTTTTAATCTTATCTATCAAAGTGTTCATAAATTCGGTATTATCTCGTTTTGGTTCCAAATTAAAATTGGTAACCGTTGGATTAGGTTTTAGTAAAGCAGGTTGGATTTCTGGTTGCTTCAGTGGTTGGATTTGACAGCGTTCTTTTAAATGAACAACCATTTCTTCAATTCGGGTTAACTGCTTCCCCATGGTTTGACAGTAAAGATTAGTGTAATTATTCTGTTTGATAACAGGAATAAATTCTTTAACTGTCAAAGCATTAGGACTCTTGGAGGAGGCTCCATAAAGGGAGAGATTACCAAAGGTTGGCTGGAAGTCGTGTCACTAGGAAGTAGTTCTAAAGATTTGGCTGGAGGATGGATGGAGATATATATATTACCATCCGTAGTGACCCAATTTTTCTGAATATTGTCTAAAACATTTAATTGGGAGGTCGGGATTTCAGCATGGGTTTTAAACCATAAGGGAAAAGGTTGGAGTATTTGGTGGATTTCCAAATGTTCATAATACTGGATTTTGAAATTTTGTATTTGTTCAGTAGTATGATTGGTGAAATACCAATTTCTAAAGTTGGTATATTGTTCATGGTAAAAGTCTTGATTTAAGACTTTCCTGTTTTCACTACCAGGGCTAAAATCCATTAAACTTCAAAATTCATATCGCTGGTAGTAGGACTATAGGGTCCTTTGCTACTGGATTGTCTTGGCTCATAAATGCCATGGGGGATTTTGTTGGGTGAAAACTGTAATCCTTGGACAATAGGGTCCATGGGATCGGTACGATCCGGATTACTAGGTGGTCTGGATGACATTCCTTGAATAATAGCTTCAATAGGTTCAACACTAGAATGTCTGGATGATTCGGGAAGATCTACCCTATAAGGTTCTCTAAACGAGGGTGTAGATCTGATACTAGCAGTAGACATACTCCTGGTGAGTTGTCTTTGCGGTCTTTGGAAACGGAGGTAAATATTACCACCTTCAGTTTGAATAACATCTTCCAAATTGTGTCTAACAATTGGTCTAGGAGGAACAGCATGAGTAATCTGCCATCTTTCTGGAATTTTTTCCCATTCAATCATCTTGGGAACAGCTACCTGGCTACTGTAAAGATTAGTATCAATCAAGACAGTGTGACCTGCGGGACTTTGTTTCCTAATATATGGATTTAAGGTTGTTAAGACCTTTAAATATATTCTGGAAATTACCGCATATGGTGGGGATCCTGGAAGGTATTCATACCCTTTGGATAACACTCTGAGTTCTAAAACTTTAGACAAATTTGCATCAGAAAGTGCTATACTTAAATTGGGATAAATATCAAAATATACTGGACCATGGGATAGACTGGTCTCAACAGCTCCCATAAGTGAGGCTCTCCAATCAGTACATCTTCCATCTCTGAGGGTACATTGGAGACTGGTATTTTGACCTAGAAGGGTCAAGGGTTTGAAGGCTATCTGGACAAGTCCTATGTGGACATACTTATAATGTTCGAGGAAAGGATATAGATCCTAGAAATGGAGATGTATTATCTCATCATTGTTCTGGACAGGCATAGCATGTTCAAATATTTTGATTATGTGTTTACTGGAAAAATCAAGTTTACCTATCTTATAGATGGTATTTGGTTTTACCTTTGGGATAGTGCACTTATCAAGGGCTTCCTTTACCTCTTGATAGGCAACAAGTTCTCTGGCTTCTGATGAAGAAGCTTCTGTTTTGGCCACAGTTTGGGCTACTGTAGAGGCTGTATCTGCTACGGGTTCTGTAGGCATTAGGCCGTATGTTGACCATATATGTATAATTAATAAAAAATAAAAACTAACTATAGCAAATAATAAACGTGGCTCTGATACCAATACATACCTGCCATCGTGTAAGAGGGTCCGAATAAGTGTCCGAGTACTTGAACCCTAATCCATGAGAAATTGTAAGTAAACACCATAATTACATATATACCATCATAAAAGATGGTCCGAATAAGTGTCCGAGTGTTCGAACCCTAATGCATGAGAAATTGCAAGAAAACACAATAATTATGTATTTGCCATCATGCTAGAGGGTCTGAATAAGTGTCCGAGTGCGGGAACGCAAATGCATGGGAAATTGTGAGTAAACACCATAATTACATATCTCCCATCATGCAAGAGGGTCTGAATAAGTGTCCGAGTTTTCGAACCCTAATGCACGAGAAATAGTAAGCAAACACCATAATTACATATTTGCCATCATGCAAGAGTCCCTGAATAAGTGTCCGAATGTTTGAGCGATAATGCATTGAAAAATGTAAATAAACACCATAATTACATATCTGCCATCATGCAAGAGTGTCCGAATAACTGTCTGAGTGTTCGAACCCTAATGCACAAGAAATTGTAAGGAAATACCGTAATTACATATTTACCATTATGGAAGATGGTCCGTATAATTGTCCAAGTGTTCGAACCCTAATCCATGAGAAAATGTAAGTAAACACCATAATTACATATATGCCATCATGCAACAGGGTCCGAATAAGTGTCCGAACGTTTGATCCCCAATGCATGAGAAATTTTAAGTAAACACCATAATTACATGTCTGCCATCATACTAGCGTGTGCGAATAAGTGTGTGAGTGTTTGAACCCAAATGCATGACAAATTGTAAGAAAACACCGCAATTACATATCCACCATCATTGAAAAGGCTCCGAATAAGTGTCCGAGTGTTCGATCGCAAATGCATTAAAAATTGTATGTAAACACCATAATTATATATCTGTCATGATGCAAGAGGCCTGAATAAGTGTCCGAGTGTTCGAATCCTAATACATGAGAAATTGTAAGTGAACACCGTAATTAAATATCTACCATCATGCAAAAGTCTCCGAATAACTGTCCGACTGTTCAAATCCTAATGCATGAGAAATTGAAAGGAAACACCATAATTACATATCTGCCATCGTGCAAGAGGGTCCGAAAAAGTGTCTGAGTACTCGAACCCTAATCCATGAGAAATTGTAAGTAAGCACCATAATTAGATATATGTAATTATGAAAGTAGGTCCGAATATGTATTCGAGTGCTCGAACCCTAATGCATGAGAAATTGCAAGTAAGCACAGTAATTATGCAGCTGTCATCATGCAAGAGGGTCTGAATAAGTGTTCGAGTATTCGAACGCAAATGCATGACAAATTGTAAGTAAATACAGAAATTACCTATTTGTTATCATGCAAGAGGGTCCGAATAAGTGTCCCAATGTTTGAACCCTAATGCATGAGAAATAGTAAGCAAATTCCATAATTACATATTTGCACCCGTGCAAGAGGGTCCGAATAATTGTCCGAGTGTTTGAACCCTAATGCATGAGAAATAGTAAGTAAACACCCTAATTACATATCAGCCATCATGCAAGAGTCTCCGAATAAGTGTCCAAGTGTTTGAGCGATAACGCATGGGAAATTGTAAGTAAACACCATAATTACATATTTGCCATCATGCAAGAGGGTCTGAATAAGTGTCTGAGTGTTCAAACCTAATGCATGAGAAATTGTAAGGAAACACCGTAATTACATATCTGCCATTGTAAAAGATGGTCTGAATAAGTGTCCAAGTGTTCGAACCATAATGCATGAGAAATTGTTAGTGAACACCATAATTACATATATGTCATCATGCAACAAGGTCCGAATAACTGTCCGAGTGTTCAAACCTTAATACATGAGAAATTTTAAGTAAACACCATAATTACATATTTGCCATCATGCAAGAGTGTCCGAATAAGTGTGTGAGTGTTCGAACCCTAATGTATGAGACATTGAAAGGAAACACCCTAATTACAAATCTACCATCATGCAAGAGGCTCCGAATAAGTGTTCTAGTGTTCGATCCCAAATGCTTGAAAAATTGTACGTAAACATCATAGCTTCATATCTATCATCATGCAAGAGGTTTCAATAAGTGTCCAATTGTTCGAACCCTAATGCATGAGCAATTGTAAGTAAACACCACAATTAAATATCTGCCATCATGCAAAAGTGTCCAAATAAGTGTCCGACTGTTCAAACCCCAATGCATGAGAAATTCAAACGAAACACCATAATTACATATCTACCATCATACAAGATGGTCCGAATAAGTGTCCCTGTGTTTGAACCCTAATGCATGAGAAATTAAAAGTAAACACCATAATTACATAGCTGCCATTATACAACATGGTCCGAATAAGTTTCAGAGTGTTTGCACCCTAATGCATGGGAAATTATAAGTAAACACCATAATTACATATCTGCCATCATGCAGGATGGTCCAAATAAGTGTCCCAGTGTTTGAACCCTAATCCATTAGAAATTGTCAGTAAACACCATAATTATATATCTGTCATCCTGCAAGAGGGTCTTAATAAGTGTTCGATTGCTCGAACCCTAATGCACAAGAAATTATAAGTAAACACTATATCTACATATCTACCATTATGCAAGACGGTCCGACAAAGTTACCGAGTGTTTGAACCCTAATGCATGACAAGTTGTAAGTAACCACCATAATTACATATCTGCTACAAAGCAAGAGGGTCCAAATAGGTGTCCGAGTGTTTAAACCTTAACGCATGAGAAATTGTAAGTAAACACCATAATTACATATATTCCATCGTGCAAGAGTGTCCCAATAAGTGTTCGGGTGCTCGAACGCTAATCCATGAGAAATTTTAAGTAAGCACAATAGTTACATATCTGTCATCGTGCAAGAGGGTCGGAATAATTGTCCGAGTGCTCGAACCCTAATCCATGAGAAATTGTAAATAACACCATAATTACATATATGGCATCATGAAAGATAGTCCGAATAAGTATTCGAGTGCTCAAACGCAAATGCATGAGAAATTGTAAGTAAACACAATAATTACATATCTGACATCATGCAAGAGCGTTCGAATAAGTGTCCGAATGTAAGAACCTTAATGCCCGAGAAATTGTAAGTAAAGAACATAATCGCATATCTGCCATCATGCAAGAGTCTCCAAATAACTGTCCGAGTGTTCGAACCCTAATCCGTGAGAAATTGTGAGTAAACACCATAATTACAACTTTGCCAGCATGCAAGAGGGTCCGAATAACTGTTCAAGTGTTCGAACCCTAATGCACGAGAAATTCAAAGTAAACACTATAACTACATATCTAGCAATATGCAAGACGGTCCGATGATGTTATCGAGTGTTCGACCCGTAATGCATGATAAATTGTAAGTGAACACGATAATTACATATCTGCCATCGTGCAAGAGGGTTCAAATAAGTGTCCAAGTGTTTGAACCTTAACGCATGAGAAATTGCAAGTAGCACCGTAATTACATACCTGCTATCGTGCAAGAGGGTCCAAATAAGTGTCCGAGTGCTTGAACACTAAGCCATGAGAAATTGTAGGTAAACACCATAGTTACATATATGCCATCATGAAAGAGGGTTCGAATAAGTGTTTGAATGTTCGAACCCTAATGCTCGAGAAATTGCAAGAAAACACAATAATTATGTATTTGCCATTGTGGAAGAGGGTCTGAATAAGTGTCCGAGTGCTTGAACGTAAATGCATGAGAAATTGCAAATAAACACCATAATTACATATCTGCCATCATGCAAGAAGGTCCGAAAAAGTGTTCGAGTTTTCGAACCCTAATGCACGAGAGATAGTAAGCAAACACCATAATTACATATCGGCCATCATGCAAGAGTCTCCGAATAGGTGTCCGAGTGTTTGACCGATAATGCATTGGAAATTGTAAGTAAACACCATAATTACATATCTGCTATCATGCAAGACGGTCCGAATAAGTGTTTGAGTGTTCGAACCCTAATGCACAAGAAATTTTAAGGAAACGTCGTAATTACATATCTGCCATTATGGAAGACGATCTGAATAAGTGTCCAAGTGATAGAACCCTAATGCAAGAGAAATTGTAAGTAAACACCATAATTACATATATGCCATCATGCAACAAGGTCCAAATAAGTGCCCGATCATTCGATCCCTAATGCATGAGAAATTTTAAGTAAACACCACAATTACATATCTGCCATCATACAAGAGTGTGCGAATAAGTGTGCGAGTGTTCAAACCCTAATACATGACAAATTGTAAGTAAACACCGGAATTACATATCCACCATCCTGCAAAAGGCTCCGAATAAGTGTCCGAGTGTTCGATCCCAAATGCATTAAAATTGTACGTAAACACCATAATTGTCACACCCCGAACTTGCCCCTAAAAGTTCGGGCATGACCCGTTCAAAAACAGACATATAACCTGGTATATGTAGCATATGGGGCCTTGACGGATGCCAGGATCTCAAACAAACCCCATTGAGCTATTTCTAACATGCCGGGATCTCATACATTACATGCACCATAAGGTTGATAGAGTCCAAAAATATTACTTAACAGTACTTATATATAGACACATATACAGACCCAGCCCTGTAGTCGGGCGTGTAACAAGAAAACTATTGAAGTTACATACATTCAACCTTGGAAGGATAGCCAAGAAGTAAGCTAATTATCTTAATAAACTTCACAAAATAAGTGGCCTCGTGAGTGCTTGGATACATGAAGGTTGACAAAAGAAACCGGGCGTCATGGGTTAGGATTGACCACCTGGTTGGTTGCCTACAGAAAGAGACATAACAGAGAGTGAGCCGAGCTCAGTGAATAGTAATACATAATGAAACAATGCTCAACTTGAAACATGACATATACCAATATATATATATAAGTGCAGAGGTCGCATAATTAGCCTGATTCTGTGTTTATCTTATAAGGGCCTCAGGCCCAATCTTGAACATAGCAGTTGGCATATCACATCTTAAATCATAATGGCTTAAAGCCCTTGAACTTGGTGGCACAAGACCCTTAACACATGATGGCACAAGGGCCTTAAATAGAGTGGCACAAGGCCCTTAAGCATGATGGCACGAGGCCCTTAAACAGAGTGGCACAAGGCCCTTAAGCATGATGGCACGAGGCCCTTAAACAGAGTGGCACAAGGCCCTTAAGCATGATGGCATGAGGCCCTTAAACAGAGTGGCGTTACGCCCTTGGATAATTTGGCATTAAGCCCTTGAATATACTTATGCGAACTCAAGAGGTGTCTCACACAGAGGTGGCTCACGTCGTAGCACTTAGTTCCGTGTAGCACTTTGTTTCATATCGTAACAACTTACATTGAATGGCCGTAGGCCCAGAGTCGTATAGAAGGAAGGTATTTTATCTTTCCCATTTCTTTCTTTTCTTACTTGGAACATACTTGAACATTAACATACATACTTGAATTATGAACATAGTTGCATACTTGAAACATTAATGTAATTGCGTGAACGAAATGCTAATGAACATCATTAGCCATATGTAAAGCAGATAGTGATATTACTACTCACAGTGTTGCGATGATGTGCTTGTTCTTCCCGGAGTGTGCCCTGTACACATTCAACCTTACATAATTTAGTTTCCTTTCCATATTAGATCACTTTCTGCTTCATTTTACTTCGAAGGAATTTATACATATTAAAAGGCATCAAATACATATTCCGACAACATTAGAGGGTTCTACATGCAAAACGGAGCAAACAGTATTTTTCAGCATGGGTCGCACGTGCGGCTGTGAGCCCCGCACGTGCGGCAAGCTCTCCCGCACATGCGGCAAAATGCCCCGCACGTGCCTTTTAGACAGTGGCCAAGCCCCTGTTTTTCACCATTTCCCGCACGTGCAGCCATGACTCCCGCACGTGCGGCAGCACCTCCCGCACGTGCAGCTATGACCCCCGCACGTGCGGCGATTCTGCTAAAAAATGTCTGAAAATTCTTACAAAATCCCTCCTTTTGACAAGATGATGGCAATTACATCAATCTAATTTAGTTCTATAAATTATACATACAACACACCAAAATTCATCTAACTTGAATTGGGCTCATGAATATAACTCAATTGATTTGGAGCAACCATAGAAGTTCATCCACATATCATTGTTCTTGAAGCTCCTAACTTTATACCCACATACATAAATATACAAAACATGGCATAAACATGGATATCAATTGATAAATAAGGAGCAAGAGGATGGTCTTAATCAAATAACTTGAATTGGTCCAACATGCACAAATAGTAGGATTATCATATCAAGTCTTCAACATACACATGTTTCCAAACTTTTATCACACTTAGCTCATACCATAGCCAAATCTTACTACTTCAAATTGAGGAGGAGAATAGACTAGGGAAGTTGAATTCACCTTAGCTTCAATCTCAATTCCTCCTTGCTCTCATCCCCTTTTCCCTTTTCTCCCAAGAAGATGCTATGAAAAAATTGCTAAGTCTTACTTAATGAGGGCTTTATAAGTATATATATGTATAGGTTGACTAAGGACAAAAATTTAATCGTTTAAACATCTGAAATTGAAATTTCCTAAAAATGCTTAATATTACCCAAAAATTATGCTAATTACTTATGTAAAATCAATTTCAGATAATGAAGCCTCTAAGGCGCCCAATTTCTGATCTAAGCATTCTCATGTAACAGATACTTTTCTTGTTGAACAGATAGACATTCTTCATCATATGGTTCACTTACTTAATTTAAATTTCCCATAGGATTTCACAATAAGCATTCAAATCAACAAAATAGGATCCGAAAATATGACAAAGAACATGTACGAGGGTCGGGTTATTACAATAATTACGTATCTGTCATCAAGAAAGAGATCTGAATAGGTGTCCGAGTGTTCGAACCCAAATGCATGAGAAATTGTAAATAAACACCATAATTAAATGTCTGCCATCATGCAAAAGTGTCCGAATAACTGTCCGACTGTTCAAACCCTAATGCATGAGAAATTGAACGGAAACACCATACTTACATATCTACCACCATGCAAGAGGGTCCGAATAAGTGTCCTAGTGTTTGAACCCTAATGCATGAGAAATTGTAAGTAAACACAATAATTACATTTCTGCTACCATGCAAAAGGGTCCAAATAAGTGTCCCAGTGTTTGAAGCCTATTGTGTGAGAAATTGTAAATAAACACCACAAATACATATCTGTCATACTGCCAGATGATCCGAATAAGTGTCCGAATGTAAGAACCTTAATGCACGACAAATTGTAAGTAAACAACATAATCATATATCTGCCATCATGCAAAAGTCTCCAAATAAGTTTCTGAGTGCTCGAACTCTAATCCATGAGAAATTGTATGTAAACACCATAATTACATATCTGTTATTATGCAAGAGGGTCTGAATAAGTGTTCGAGTGTTCGAACCCTAATGCACGAGAACTTCTTAGTAAACACTATAATTACATATTTGCCATTATGCAAGACGGTCCGACGAAGTTAACGAGTGTTCGAATCCAAATGTAAGAGAAATTGTAAGTAAACACCATGACTACATATCTGCCATCATGCAAGAGGGTCCAAATATGTGTCTGAGTGTTCAAACCTTAACGCATGAGAAATTGTAAGTAAGCACCATAATTATATATCTACCATCGTACAAGAGGGTCCAAATAAGTGTCTGAGTGCTCGAATCCTAATCCATGAGAAATTGTAAGTAAGCACCATAATTACATATATTCCATCATGAAAGTTGGTCCAAATAAGTGTCCAAGTATTCTAACCCTAATGCATGAGAAATTGCAAGTAAACACAATAATTATGTATCAATCATCATGCAAGAGGGTCTGAATAAGTGTTCGAGTGCTCGAACGCAAATGCATGAGAAATTGTAAGTAAACACCATAATAACCTATCTGTTATCATGCAGGAGGGTCCAAATAAGTGTCCCAGTGTTTGAACCCTAATGCATGAGAAATATTGAGCAAAGTCCGTAATTACTTATCTGCCATCATGCAAGAGGGTCCGAATAATTGTCCGAGTGTTTGAACCATAATGCATGGGTAATTGTAAGTAAACACCATAATTACATATCTGCCATCATGCAAGAGGGTCCGAATAAGTGTCTGAGTGTTCGAACCCTAATGCACGAGAACTAGTAAGGAAACACTACAATTACATATCTGCCATTATGAAAGATGGTCCGAATATGTGTGCAAGTGTTCGAACCCTATAGCATAAGAAATTATATGCAAACAATATAATTACATATATGCCATCATGCAACTGGGTCCGAACAAGTGCCCGAGTGTTCGAACCCTAATGTATTAGAAATTGTACGAAATCACCCTAATTACATATCTACCATCTTGCAAGTGGCACCGAAAAAGAGTCCTAGTGTTCAATCCCAAATGCATGAAAAATTGCACGTAAACACCGTAATTACATATCTGTCTTCATGCAAGAGGTCTGAATAAGTGTCCGAGTGTTCGAACCCTAATGCATGAGAAATTGTAAGTAAACACCGTAATTAAATATCTGCCATCATGCAAAAGTGTCCGAATAAGTGTCCGACTGTTCAAACCCTAATGCATGAGAAATTCAAACGAAACACCATAATTACATATCAACCATCATGCAAGAGGGTCCGAATAAGTGTCCCTGTGTTTGAACCCTAATGCATGAGAAATTGTAAGTAAACACCATAATTACATATCTGCCATTATACAACACGGTTCGAATAAATTTCAGAATGTTCAAACCCTAATGCATGAGAAATTATAGGTAAATACCATATATGCATATCTGTCATCATGTAAGAGGGTCTGAATAAGTGTCCAAATGTAAGAACCTTAATGCACGAGAAGTTGTAAGTATACAACATAACTACATATATGCCATCATGTAAGAGTCTCAAAATAAGTGTCCGAGTGTTCGAACCCTAACCCATGAGAAATTGTAAGTGAACACCATAATTACATATCTGTCATCATGGAAGAGGGTCCGAATAAGTGTTCGATATTTCGAACCCTAATGCACGAGAAATTCTAGGTAAACACTATAATTACATGTCTGCCATTATGCAAGACGGTCCGACAAAGTTACCTGGTGTTCGAACCCTAATGCATGATGAATTGTAAGTAAACACCATAATTACATATCTACAATCATGCAAGAGGGTCCCAGTAAGTGTCCGAGTGTTCGAACCTTAATGCGTGAGAAATTGTAAGTAAATACCATAGTTACATATCAGCCATTGTGCAAGAGGGTCCAAATAAGTGTCCAAGTGCTCGAACCCTAATCCAGGAGAAATTGTAAGTAACACCATAATTACATATATGCCATCAAGAAATAGGGTCCGAATAAGTGTCCGAGTGTTCGAACATTAATGCATGACAAATTGCAAATAAACACAATAATTATGTATTTGCCATCATGCAAGAGGGTCTGAATAAGTGTCCGAGTGCTCAAACGCGAACGCATGAGAAATTGTAAGTAAACACCATAATTACATATCTAACATCATGCAAAAGGGCCCGAAAAAGTGTCCCTGTGTTTGTCCCATAATGCATGAGAAATTGGAAGTAAACACCATAATTACCTATCCGCCATCATGCAAGAGGGTCAGAATAAGTATCCGGGTGTTCGAACCCTAATGCACGAGAAATAGGAAGTAAACACCATAATTACATATCCGTCATCATGCAAGAGTCTCTGAATAAGTGTCCGAGTGTTTGAGCGATAATGCATGGGAAATTGTAAGTAAACACCATAATTACATATCTGCCATCATGCAAGAGGGTCCGAATAAGTATCTGAGTGTTCGAATCCTAATGCATGAGAAATTGTAAGGAAACACCATAATTACATGTCGGTCATTATGCAAGACGGTCCGTATAAGTGTCCAAGAGTTTGAACCTAATCCATGAGAAATTGTAAGTGAACACCATAACTACATATATGCCATCATGGAACAGGGTCCGAATATGTGCCCGAGTGCTCGAACCCTATTGCATGAGAAAATATAAGTAATATCTGCCATCATGCAAGAACGTCCGAATAAGTGTGCGAGTGTTCGAACCCTAATGCATGACAAATTGAAAGTAAACACCCTAATTACATATCTACCATGATGCAAGAGGCTCTGAATAAGTGACCCAGTGTTCGATCCAAAATGCACGAAAAATTGTATGTAAACACCGTAAGTACATATCTGTCATCATGGAAGAGGGTCAGAATAAGTGTCCGATTGTTCGAACCCTAATGCATGAGAAATTGTAGGTACACACCGTAATTACATATCTGCTATCATGCAAAAGTGTCCGAATAAGTATCCGACTGTTCAAACGCTAATGCATAAGAAATTGAAAGGAAACATCATAATTACATATCTACCGTCATGCAAGAGGGTCCGAATAAGTGTCCCAGTATTTGAACCCTAATGAATGAGAAATTACAAGTAAACACTGTAATTGCATATCTGCCATTATACAAGATGGTCCGACGAAGTTACCGAGTGTTCGAACACTAATGCATGAGAAATTGTAAGTAAACACCATAATTACATATGTTCCATTATACAAGTGTGTTCGAATAAGTGTGCGAGTGTTTGAACCCTAATTCATGACAAATTGTACGTAAACACCAGAATTACATATCCACCATCATGCAAAAGGCTCTGAATAAGTGTCCGAGTGTTCGATCCCAAATGCATGAAAAATTGTACGTAAACACCATAATTACATATCTGTCATCATGAAAGATGTCTGAATAGGTGTCCGAGTGTTCGAACCCAAATACATGAGAAATTGTAAGTAAACACCGTTATTAAATATCTGCAATCATGCAAAAGTGTCCGAATAACTGTCCGACAGTTCAAACCGTAATGCATGAGAAATTGAAAAGAAACTCCACAATTACATATCTACCACCATGTAAGAGGGTCTGAATAAGTGACCTACTGTTTGAACCCTAATGCATGAGAAATTGTATGTAAACACCATAATTACATATCTTCCATTACACACGGCGGTCCGAATAAGTTTCAGAGTGTTCGAACCCAAATGCATGAGAAATTGTATGTAAACACTCTAATTACATATCGGCCATCATGCAAGAGGGTCCGAATAAGTGTCCCAGTGTTTGAACCCTAATGCGTGAGAAATTGTAAGTAAATACCATAAATACGAATCTGTCATCATACAAGACGGTCTGAATAAGTGTTTGAATGTAAGAACCTTAATGCACGAGAAATTGTTAGTAAAGAACATAATCACATATCTGCCATCATGCAAGAGTCTCTGAATAACTGTCTGAGTGTTCGAACCCTAATCCGTGAGAAATTGTGAGTAAACACCATAATTACACATCTTCCATCACGCAAGAGGGTCCAAATAACTATTCAAGTGTTCGAACCCTAATACACGAGAAATTCTAAGTAAACACTATAATTACATATCTGCCATTCTGCAAGACGGTCTGACGAAGTTACCGAGTGTTCGACCCCTAATACAAGAAATTGAAAGTAAACAGCATAATTACATATCACATATCATGCAAGAGGGTCCGAATAAGTGTCCTAGTGTTCGAACCTTAACGCATGAGAAATTATAAGTAAAGACCATAATTACATATTTGCTATCGTGCAAGAGGGTCCGAATAAGTGTTCGAGTGCTCGAACCCTAATCCATGAGAAATTGTAAGTAACACCATAATTACATATATGCCATCACGAAAGAGGGTCCGAATAAGTGTCCGAGTGTTCGAACCCTAACGCATGAGAAATTGCATGTAAACACAATAATTATGTACTTACCATCATGCAAGAGGGTCTGAATAAATGTCCGAGTGCTCAAACGCAAATGCATGAGAAATTGTAAGTAAACACTACAATTACATATCTGACATCATGCAAGAGCATCCGAATAAGTGTCCGAATGTAAGAACCTTCATGCACGAGAAATTGTAAGTAAAGAACGTAATCACATATCTGTCATCATGCAAGAGTCGCCGAATAACTGTCCGAGTGTTTGAACCCTAATCCGTGAGAAATTGTGAGTAAACACCATAATCACACATCTGCCATCATGCAAGAGGGTCTGAATAACTATTCAAGTGTTCGAACCCTAATGCAGGAGAAATTCTAAGTAAAAACTATAATTACATATCTGCCATTATGCAAGACGGTCCGGCGAAGTTACCAAGTGTTCGACCCCTAATGCATGATAAATTGTAAGTAAACACCATAATTGCATATTTGCCATCGTGCAAGAGGGTCCAAATAAGTGTCCAAGTGTTCGTTGTAAGTAAACACCATAATTACATATCTGCCATCATGCAAGAGGGTCCAAATAAGTGTCCGAGTGTTCAAACATTAACGCATGAGAAACTCTAAGCAAACACCATAATTACATGTCTGCCATCGTGCAGGAGGGTCCAAATAAGTGTCTGAGTGCTTGAACCCTAATCCATGAGAAATTGCAAGTAAATACCAAAATTACATATATGCCATCATGAAAGAGGGTCCGATTAAGTGTCCGAGTGTTCGAACCCTAATGTATGAGAAATTGCAAGAAAACACAATAATTATGTATTTGCCATAGTGCAAGTGGGTCTGAATAAGTGTCCGAGTGCTTGAACGCAAAAGCATGAGAAATTGCAAATAAACACCATAATTACATATCTGCCATCATGCAAGAGGGTCCGAATAGGTGTCCGAGTTTTCGATCCCTAATGCGCGAGAAATAGTAAGCAAACACCATAATTACATATCGGCCATCATGCAAGAGTCTCCGAATAGGTGTTCGAGTGTTTGAGCGATAATGCATTGGAAATTGTAAGGAAACACCGTAATTACATATCTGCCATTATGGAAGACGGTCCGAATAAGTGTCCAAGTGTTCGAACCCTAATGCAAGAGAAATTGTAAGTAAACACCATAATTACGTATATACCATCATGCAACAGGGTCTGAATAAGTGCCTGACTATTTGATCCCTAATGCATGAGAAATTTTAAGTAAACACCATAATTACATATCTTCCATTATACAAGACTGTTCGAATAAGTGTGCGAGTGTTCGAACCCTAATGCATGACAAATTGTAAGTAAACCTCAGAACTACATATCAACCATCCCTAATGCATGACAAATTGTAAGTAAACCTCAGAATTACATATCAACCATCATGCAAAAGGCTCTGAATAAGTGTCCGAGTGTTCGATCACCAAATGCATGAAAAATTGTACGTAAACACCATAATTACATATCTGTCATCAAGAAAGAGGTCTGAATAGGTGTCCGAGTGTTCGAACCCAAATGCATGAGAAATTGTAAGTAAACACCGTTATTAAATATCTGCCATCATGCAAAAGTGTCTGAATAACTGTCCGACAGTTCAAACCGTAATGCATGAGAAATTGAAAAGAAACACCATAATTACATATCTACCACCATGTAAAAGGGTCTGAATAAGTGTCTTAGTGTTTGAACCCTAATGCATGAGAAATTGTACGTAAACACCATAATTACATATCTGCCATTACACAAGGCGGTCCGAATAAGTTTCAGAGTGTTCGAACCCTAATGCATGAGAAATTGTATGTAAACACTCTAATTACATATCTGCCATCATGTAAGAGGGTCTGAATAAGTGTCCCAATGTTTGAACCCTAATGCGTGAGAAATTGTAAGTAAATACCATAAATACATATCTGTCATCATGCAAGAGGGTCTGAATAAGTGTCTGAATGTAAGAACCTTAATGCACGAGAAATTGTAAGTAAAGAACATAATCACATATCTGCCATCATGCAAGAGTCTCTGAATAACTGTCTGAGTGTTCGAACCCTAATCCGTGAGAAATTGTGAGTAAACACCATAATTACACATCTTCCATCACGCAAGAGGGTCCAAATAACTATTCAAGTGTTCGAACCCTAATACACGAGAAATTCTAAGTAAACACTATAATTACATATCTGCCATTCTGCAAGACGGTCTGACGAAGTTACCGAGTGTTCGACCCCTAATACTAGAAATTGTATGTAAACAGCATAATTACATATCACACATCATGCAAGAGGGTCCGAATAAGTGTCCTAGTGTTCGAACATTAACGCATGAGAAATTATAAGTAAAGACCCTAATTACATATTTGCTATCGTGCAAGAGGGTCCGAATAAGTGTTCGAGTGCTCGAACCCTAATCCATGAGAAATTGTAAGTAACACCATATTACATATATGCCATCATGAAAGAGGGTCCGAGTAAGTGTCTGAGTGTTCGAACCCTAATGCATGAGAAATTGTAGGTAAAGACATTAATTACGTATCTGCCATCATGCAAGAGGGTTTGAACAAGTGTCCGAATGTTCTAACGCAAATGCATGAGAAATTGTAAGTAAACACCACAATTACATATCTGACATCATGCAAGAGCGTCCGAATAAGTGTCCGAATGTAAGAACCTTCATGCACGAGAAATTGTAAGTAAAGAACGTAATCACATATCTGTCATCATGCAAGAGTCGCCGAATAACTGTCCGATTGTTTGAACCCTAATCCGTGAGAAATTGTGAGTAAACACCATAATTACACATCTGCCATCATGCAAGACGGTCCGAATAACTATTCAAGTGTTCGAACCCTAATGCAGGAGAAATTCTAAGTAAACACTATAATTACATATCTGTCATTATGCAAGACGGTCCGACGAAGTTACCGAGTGTTCGACCCCTAATGCATGATAAATTGTAAGTAAACACCATAATTGCATATTTGCCATCGTGCAAGAGGGTCCAAATAAGTGTCCAAGTGTTCGTACCTTAACGCATGAGAAATGTTAAGTAACACAGTAATTACATATCTGCTATCGTGCAAGAGGGTCGGAATAAGTGTCCGAGTGCTTGAGCCCTAATCCATGAGAAATTGCAAGTAAATACCAAAATTACATATATGCCACCATGAAAGAGGGTCCGATTAAGTGTCCGAGTGTTCGAACCCTAATGTATGAGAAATTGCAAGAAAACACAATAATTATGTATTTGCCATCGTGCAAGTGGGTCTAAATAAGTGTCCGAGTGCTTGAACGCAAATGCATGAGAAATTGCAAATAAACACCATAATTACATATCTGCCATCATGCAAGAGGATCCGAATAGGTGTCCGAGTTTTCGATCCCTAATGCACGAGAAATAGTAAGCAAACACCATAATTACATATTGGCCATCATGCAAGAGTCTCCGAATAGGTGTCCGAGTGTTTGAGCGATAATGCATTGGAAATTGTAAGGAAACACCGTAATTACATATCTGCCATTATGGAAGACGGTCCGAATAAGTGTCCAAGTATTCGAACCCTAATGCATAAGAAATTGTAAGTAAACCCTATAATTACGTATATGCTATCATGCAACAGGGTCCGAATAAGTGCCTGACCGTCTGATCCCTAATGCATGAGAAATTTTAAGTAAACACCATAATTACATATCTTCCATTATACAAGAGTGTTCGAATAAGTGTGCGAGTGTTCGAATCCTAATGCATGACAAATTGTAAGTAAACACCAGAATTACATATCCACCATCATGCAAAAGGCTCTGAATAAGTGCCCGAGTGTTCGATCCCAAATGCATGAAAAATTGTACGTAAACACCATAATTACATATCTGTCATCATGAAAGAGGTCTGAATAGGTGTCCGAGTGTTCGAACCCAAATGCCTGAGAAATTGTAAGTAAACACCGCTATTAAATATCTGCCATCATGCAAAAGTGTCCAAATAACTGTCTGACAGTTCAAACCGTAATGCATGAGAAATTGAAAAGAAACACCATAATTACATATCTACCACCACGTAAGAGGGTTTGAATAAGTGTCCTAGTGTTTGAACCCTAATGACTGAGAAATTGTATGTAAACATCATAATTACATATCTGCCACCATGCAAGAGGGTCCGAATATGTGTCCCCGTGTTTGAACCTTAATGCGTGAGAAATTGTAAGTAAACACCATAAATACATATCTGTCATACTGCAAGACGATCCGAATAAGTGTTCGAATGTATGAACCTTAATGCATGAGAAATTCTAAGTAATCAACATAATCACATATCTGCCATCATGCAAAAGTCTCCGAATAAGTTTCTGAGTGTTCAAACTCTAATTCATGAGAAATTGTAAGTAAACACCATAATTACATATCTGTCATTATGCAAGAGGGTCCGAAAAAGTGTTCGAGTGTTCGAACCCTACTGCACGCGAAATTGCTAGTAAACACAATAATTATGTATCTGTCATCATGCAAGAGGGCCTGAATAAGTGTTCGAGGGTTCGAACGCAAATGCATGAGAAATTGTAAGTAAACACTATAATTACCTATTTGTCATCATGCAAGAGGGTCCGAATAAGTGTCACAATGTTTGAACCCTAATGCATGAGAAATAGTAAGCAAACTCCATAATTACATATCTGCCATCATGTAAGAGGGTCCGAATAATTGTCCGAGTGTTTGAAACCTAATGCATGGGAAATCGTAAGTAAACACCATAATTACATATCTGCCATCATGCAAGAGGCTCCGAATAAGTGTCTGAGTGTTCGAACCCTAATGCATGAGAAATTGTAAGGAAATACTGTAATTACATATCTGCCATTATGAAAGGCGGTCTGAATATGTGTCCAAGTGTTCGATCCCTAATGCATGAGAAATTGTAAGTAAACATCATAATTACATATCTACCATCATGCAAGAGGCTCCGAAAAAGCGTTCCACTGTTTGATCCCAAATGCATGAAAAATTTTACGTAAACACTATAATTACATATCTGTCATCATGCAAGAGGTCTAAATAAGTGTCTGAGTGTTTGAACCCTAATGCATGAGAAATTGCAAGTAAACACCGCAATTAAATATCTGCCATCATGAAAATTGTCCGAATAAGTGTCCGACTATTCAAACCCTAATGCATGAGAAATTCAAACGAAACACTATAATTACATATCAACCATCATGCAAGAGCGTCCGAATAAGTGTCCCTGTGTTTGAACCCTAATGCATGAGAAATTGTAAGTAAACCCCACACAACACGATCTGAATAAGTTTCAGAGCGTTCGAAACCTAATGTATGAGAAATTATAGGTAAACACCATAATTACATATCTGCCATCATGTAAGATGGTTCGAATAAATGTCCCAGTGTTTGAACCCTAACACATGAGAAATTGCAAGTAAACACCATAAATACATATCTGTCATCATCCAAGAGATTTTGAATATGTGTCCGACTGTAACAACCTTAATACACGAAAAATTTTAAGTATACAACATAACTACATATATGCCATCATGCCAGAGTCTCCGAATAAGTGTCCAAGTGTTCGAACCCTAATCCCTGAGAAATTGTAACTAAACACCATAATTACATATCTGCCATCATGCAAGAGGGTCCAAGTAAGTGTTCGATTGTTCGAACCCTAATGCACGAGAAATTCTAAGTAAACACTATAATTACATATCTACCATTATGCAAGATGGTCCGATGATGTTACCAAGTGTTCGAACCCTAATGCATGCAAAATTGTAAGTAAATACCATAATTACATAGCTGCTATCATGCAAGAGGGTCCAAATAAGTGTCCGTGTGTTCGAACCTTAATGCATGAGAAATTGTACGTAAGCACAATAGTTACATATCTACCATCGTGCAAGAGGGTCCGAATAAGTGTCCGAGTGCCCGAACCCTAATCCATGAGAAATTGTAAGTAACACCATAATTACATATATGCCATCATGAAATAGGGTCCGAATAAGTGTCCGAACGTTCGAACCCTAATGCGTTAGAAATTGCAAATAAACACAATAATTATGTATTTGCCATTATGCAAGAGGGTCTGAATAAGTGTCCGAGTGCTCGAACGCAAATGCATGAGAAATTGTAAGTAAACACCATAATTACATATCTAACATCGTGCAAGAGGGTCCGAAAAAGTCTCCCTATGTTTGTCCCATAATGCATGAGAAATTGGTAGTAAACACCATAATTACCTATCTGCCATCATGCAAGAGGGTCAGAATAAGTATCCGGGTGTTTGAACCCTAATGCACGAGAAATAGGAAGTAAACACCATAATTACATATCCGCCATCATGCAAGAGTCTCTGAATAAGTGTCCGAGTGTTTGAGCGATAATGCATGGGAAATTGTAAGTAAACACCATAATTACATATCTAACATCGTGCAAGAGGGTCCGAAAAAGTCTCCCTATGTTTGTCCCATAATGCATGAGAAATTGGTAGTAAACACCATAATTACCTATCTGCCATCATGCAAGAGGGTCAGAATAAGTATCCGGGTGTTTGAACCCTAATGCACGAGAAATAGGAAGTAAACACCATAATTACATATCTGTCATCATGCAAGAGTCTCTGAATAAGTGTCCGAGTGTTTGAGTGATAATGCATGGGAAATTGTAAGTAAACACCATAATTACATATCTGTCATCATGGAAGGGGGTCCGAATAAGTGTCTGAGTGTTCGAACCCTAATGCATGAGAAATTATAAGAAAACCCCATAATTACATATCGGCCATTATGCAAGACGGTCCGTATAAGTGTCCAAGACTTCGACCCCTAATGCATTAGAAATTGTAAGTAAACACCATAATTGCATATATGCCATCATGCAACAGGGTCCGAATATGTGCCCGAGTGCTCGAACCCTATTTCGTGAGAAAATTTAAATAATATCTGCCATCATGCAAGAGCGTCTGAATAAGTGTGCGAGTGTTCGAACTCTAATGCATGACAAATTGTAAGTAAACACTCAAATTACATATCTACCATCACGCAAGAGGCACCGAATAAGTGTCCCAATGTTCGATCCCAAATGCATGAAAAATTGTATGTAAACACCATAATTACATATATGTTATCATGCAAGAGAGTCTGAATAACTATCCGGTTGTTCGTACCCTAATGCATGAGAAATTGTATGTACACACCGTAATTACATATCTGCCACCATGCAAAAGTGTCCGAATAAGTGTCCGACTGTTCAAACGCTAATGCATAAGAAACTGAAAGGAAACACCATAATTACACATCTACCGTCATGCATGAGGGTCCGAATAAGTGTCCTAGTGTTTGAACCCTAATGAATGAGAAATTACAAGTAAACACCGTAATTGCATACCTGCCATTATACAAGATGGTTCGACGAAGTTACCGAGTGTTCAAATACCAATGCATGAGAAATTGTAAGTAAACACCATAATTACATATCTGTCATCATGCAACAGTCTCCAAATAAGTGACTGAGTGTTCGAATCCTAATGCATGACAAATTGTAAGCTAACACCGTAATTACATATCTACTATCATGCAAGAGGCTCCGAATAAGTGTCCGAGTGTTCGATCCCAAATGCATTAAAAATTGTACGTAAACACCATAATTAAATATCTGTCATCATGCAAGAGGTCTGAATGTGTGTCTGACTGTTTGAACCCTAATGCATGAGAAATTGTTAGTAAACACCGTAATTACATATCTGCCACCATGCAAAAGTGTCCGAATAAGTGTCTGACTGTTCAAACGCTAATGCATAAGAAACGTAAAGGAAACACCATAATTACATATCTACCGTCATGCAAGAGGGTCCGAATAACTGTCCTAGTGTTTAAACCCTAATGAATGAGAAATTACAAATAAACACCGTAATTGCATATCTGCCATCGTACAAGATGGTCCGATGAAGTTACCGAGTGTTCGAATAGTAATGCATGAGAAATTGTAAGTAAACACCATAATTACATATCTGCCATCATGCAAGAGTCTCCGAATAAGTGACGGAGTGTTCGAATCCTAATGCATGAAAAATTGTAAGCTAACACCGTAATTACATGTCTACTATCATGCAAGAGGCTCCGAATAAGTGTTCGAGTGTTCGATCCCAAATGCATTAAAAATTGTACGTAAACACCATAATTACATATCTGTCATCATGTAAGAGGTCTGCATAAGTATCTGACTGTTTGAACCCAAATGCATGAGAAATTACATATCTGCCTTTATGCAAAAGTGTCTGAATAACTGTCCGATTGTTCAAACCCTAATGCACGAGAAATTGAAAGGAAACACCATAATTACATATCTACCATTATGCAAGAGGGTCCGACTAAGTGTCCTAATGTTTGAACCCTAATGAATGATAAATTGTATGTAAACGTCATAATTACATATCTGCCACTATACAAGACGGTCTGACGAAGTTATCGAGTGTTCAAACCCTAATGCATGAAAAATTGTAAGTAAACCACACAATCACATATCTGCCATCAAGCAAGAGTCTCCGAATAAGTGTCCGAGTGTTTGAACCCTAATCAATGAGAAATTGTAAGTAAACACCATAAATACATATATGTCATCAGGTAAGAGGATCTGAATAAATGTCCAAATGTAAGAACCTTAATACACGAGAAATTGTCAGTAAACAACATAATCACATATCTGCCATCATGCAAAAGTCTCCCAATAAATGTCTGAGTGTTCGAGCCCTAATCCTTGAGAAATTGTAAGTAAACACCATAATTACATATCTGCCATCATGAAAGAGGGTTCGAATAAGTGTTCGAGTGTTCGAACCATAATGCACGAGAAATTCTAAGTAAACACTATAATTACATATCTGCCATTATGCAAGACGTTCCGACAAAGTTGCCTAGTGTTCGAACCCTAATGCATGGGAAATTGTAAGTAAACGCCATAATTACATATCTGCCATCATGCAAAAAATTCCAAAGAAGTGTTCGAGTGTTCAAACCTTAATGCATGAGAAATTGTAAGTAAACACCATAATTATATATCTGCCATCAAGCAAAGAGGGTCCAAAGAAGTGTCCGAGTGTTCAAACCTTAACGTATAAGAAATTGTAAGTAAACACCACAATTACAATTCTACCATCGTGCAAGAGTGTCCAAATAAGTGTCCGAGTGCTCGAACCGTAATCCATGAGAAATTATAAGTAAACACAATAATTACATATATGCCATCATGAAAGAGGGTCCGAATATGTGTCCGAGAGTTCGAACACTTATGCATGAGAAATTGCTAGTAAACACAATAATTATGTATCTGTCATCATGGAAGAGGGTCTGAATATGTGTCCAAGTGTTCGAACGCAAATGAATGAGAAATTGTAAGTAAACACCATAATTACATATCTGACATCATACAAGAGGGTCAGATAAAGTGTCCCAGTGTTTGAACCCTAATGCATGAGAAATAGTAAGTAAACTCCATAATTACATATCTGCTATCATGCAAGACGGTCCAAATAAGTGTCCATGTGTTCGAACCCTAATGCATGAGAAATTGTAAGTAAACACCATAATTACATATCTGCCATCATGCAAGAGGGTCCAAAGAAGTGTCCGAGTGTTCAAACCTTAACGCATGAGAAATTGTAAGTAAACACCATAATTACATATCTGCCATCATGCAAGAGTGTCCGAATAAACGTCCGAGTGCTCTAACCGTAATCCATGAGAAATTATAAGTAAACATAATAATTACATATATGCCATCATGAAAGAGGGACCGAATAAGTGTCCGAGTTTTCGTACCCTTATGCATGAGAAATTGCAAGTAAACACAATAATTATGTATCTGTCATCATGCAAGAGGGTCTAAATATGTGTCCGAGTATTCGAACGCAAATGAATGAGAAATAGTAAGTAAACACCATAATTACAAATCTGCCATCATGCAAGAGGGTCCGATTAAGAGTCCCGGTGTTTGAACCCTAATGCAAGAGAAATAGTAAGTAAACTCCATAATTATATATCTGCTATCATGCAAGAGGCTCCGAATAAGTGTCCCAGTGTTCGATCCCAAATGCATGAAAAATTGTATGTAAACACCATAATTACATATCTGTCATCATGCAAGAGGGTCTGAATAAGTGTCCTAGTGTTTGTACCCTAATGCATGAGAAATTGTAAGTAAACACTCTAATTGCATATCTGTCATCATGCAAGAGGGCCCGAATAAGTGTCCCAGTGTTTGAACCGTAATGCATGAGAAATTGTAAGTAAACACCATAAATACATATCTGTCATCATGCAAGAGGGTCCGAATGAGTGTCCGAATGTAAGAACCTTAATGCACGAGAAATTGTAAGTAAAGAACATAATCACATATCTACCATCATGCAGTAGTCTCTGAATAACTGTCCGAGTGTTCGAACCCCAATCCATGTGAAATTGTCAGTAAACACCATAATTACACATTTGCCATCATGCAAGAGGGTCCAAATAACTGTTCAAGTGTTCGAACCCTAATGCACGAGAAATTCTAAGTAAACACTATAATTACATATCTTCCATTATACAAGACGCCTGATGAAGTTACCAAGTGTTCGACCCCTAATGTATGAGAAATTGTTAGTAAACACCATAATTACATATCTGCCATCACGCAAAAGGGTCCAAATAAGTGTCCCATTGTTTGAACCATAACGCATGAGAAATTATAAGTAAACACCATAATTAGATACCTGTCATCGTGCAAGAGGGTCCGACTAAGTGTCCGAGTGCCTGAACCCTAATCCATGAAAAATTGTGAGTAAATACCGCAATTACATATATGCCATCATGAAAGACGGCCCGAATAAATGTCCGAGTGTTCGAACCCAAATGCATGAAAAATTGTACGTAAACACCATAATTACATATCTGTCATCATTCAAGAGGTCCGAATAAGTGTCCGAATATTCAAACCCTCATGCATAAGAAATTGTAAGTAAACACCGCAATTACATATATGCCATCATGCAAAACTTCCGAATAACTGTCCTATTGTTCAAACCCTAATGCATGAGAAATTGAAAGGAAACACCATAATTACATATCTACCATCATTCAAGAGGGTCCGAATAAGTGTCCCAGTGTTTGAACCATAGTGCGTGAGAAACTGTAAGTAAACAGCATAATTACATATCTACTATTATACAAGACGGTCTCAACAAGTTTCAGAGTGTTCGAACCCTAATGCATCAGAAATTGTAAGTAAACCCCATAATTACATATCTGCCATCATGCCAGAGGGTCCGAATAAGTGTCCCAGTGTTTCAACCCTAATGCGCGAGAAATTGTAAGTAAACACCATAAATACATATCTGTCATCATGCAAGGGGGTCCGAAAGGCAGTCCAAGTGTGTGTCCGAATGTAAGAACCTTAATGCACGAGAAATTGTAAGTAAACAACATAGTCAGATATCTGTCATCATGCAAGAGTCTCCGAATAAGTGTCTGAGTGTTCGAACCCTAATCCATGACAAATTCTAAGTAAACACCATAATTACATATCTGCCATCGTGCAAGAGGGTCCGAATAAGTGTCCGAGTGTTCGAACCCTAATGAAGGAGAAATTCCAAGTAAACACAATAATTATGTATCTGTCATCATGCAAGAAGATCTGAATAACTGTCCGAACGCAAATGCATGAGAAATTGTGAGTAAACACCATAATTACATATCTGCCATCATGCAAGAGGGTTCGAATAAGTGACTGGGTGTTCGAGCCCTAATGCTCGAGAAATTGTAAGGAAACACCATAACTACATATCTGCCACTATGCAAGACGGTCCAAATAAGTGTCCAGGTGTTCGAACCCTAACGCATGAGAAATTGTAAGAGACACCATAATTACATATATGTCATCAAGCAACAGGTTCCGAATAAGTGCCCGAGTGTTCGAACCCTAATGCATGAGAAATATTAAGTAAACACCATAATTACATATCTGCCATCATGTAAGAGTATCCGAGTAAGTGTGCGAGTGTTCGAACCCTAATGCATGACAAATTGGAGGTAAACACCCTAATTACATATCTACCATCATGTAAGAGTATACGAATAAGTGTCCGAGTGTTCGATCCCAAATACATGAAAAATTGTACGTAAACACCACAATTACATATTTGTCATCATGCAAGAGGGTCTGAATAAGTGCCCGATTGCTTGAACCCTAAAGCATGAGAAATTGCAAGTAAACACCGTAATTACATATCTTCCGTCGTACAAAAGTGTCCGAATAAGTGTCCGACAGTTCAAATCCTAATGCATGAGAAAATGAAAGGAAACACCATAATTACATGTCTGCCATCATGCAAGAGGGTCAGAATAAGTGTCCTAGTGTTTGAACCCTAATGAATGAGAAATTGTAAGTAAGCACCATAATTACATATCTGCCATTATACAAGACGGTCCGATGAAGTTACCGAGTGTTCGAATCGTAATGCACGAGAAATTGTAAGTAAATACCATAATTACATATCTGCCATCAGGCAAGATTCCTCGAATAAGTGTCCGAGTGTTTGAGCGAAATAAGTGTCCAGGTGTTCGAACCCTAACGCATGAGAAATTGTAAGAGACACCATAATTACATATATGTCATCAAGCAACAGGTTCCGAATAAGTGCCCGAGTGTTCGAACCCTAATGCATGAGAAATATTAAGTAAACACCATAATTACATATCTGCCATCATGTAAGAGTGTCCGAATAAGTGTGCGAGTGTTCGAACCCTAATGCATGACAAATTGGAGGTAAACACCCTAATTACATATCTACCATCATGCTAGAGGCTCCGAATAAGTGTCCGAGTGTTCGATCCCAAATACATGAAAAATTGTACGCAAACACCACAATTACATATTTGTCATCATGCAAGAGGGTCTGAATAAGTGCCCGATTGCTTGAACCCTAAAGCATGAGAAATTGCAATTAAACACCGTAATTACATATCTTTCGTCATACAAAAGTGTTCGAATAAGTGTCCGACAGTTCAAATCCTAATGCATGAGAAAATGAAAGGAAATACCATAATTACATATCTGCCATCATGCAAGAGGGTCAGAATAAGTGTCCTAGTGTTTGAACCCTAATGAATGAGAAATTGTAAGTAAGCACCATAATTACATATTTGCCATTATACAAGACGGTCCGATGAAGTTACCGAGTGTTCGAATCGTAATGCACGAGAAATTATAAGTAAATACCATACTTACATATCTGCCATCAGGCAAGATTCCTCGAATAAGTGTCCGAGTGTTTGAGCGATAATGCATGGGAAATTGTAAGTAAACACCATAATTACATATATGCCATCATGCAAGAGGGTCCGAATAAGTGTCGGAGTGTTCTAACCCTAATCCACGAGAAATTGTAAGGAAACACCAAAATAACATATGTGCCATTATGCAAGACGGTCCGAATAAGTGTCCAAGTGTTTGAACCCTAATGCTTGAGAAATTGTAAGTAAACACCATAATTACATATATGCCATTATGCAACAGGGTCTGAATAAGTGGCCGAGTGTTCGAACCCTATTGCATGAGAAAATTTAAGTAACACCATAATTACATATCTGCCATCATGCAAGAGTGTCCGAATAAGTGAGCGAGTGTTCGAACCCTAATGCATGACAAATTGTAAGCAAACATCCTAATTACATATCTACCATCACGCAAGAGGTTCCGAATAAGTGTCCCGGTGTTCGATCCCAAATGCATGAAAAATTGCACGTAAATACCATAATTACATATCTGTCATCATGCAAGTGGGTCCGAATAAGTGACCCATTGTTCGAATCCTAATGCATGAAAAATATTAAGTAAACACCGTATTTACATATCTGCCATCATGCAAAACTGTCCGAATAATTGTCCAACCATTCAAACCCTAATGCATGAGAAATTGAAAGGAAACAACATAATCACATATCTGCCATCATGCAAGAGTCTCTGAATAAGTGTCCGAGGGTTCGAACCCTAATCAATGAGAAATTGTAAGTGAACACCATAATTACATATCTGCCATCATGGAAGAGGGTTCGAATAATTGTTCGAGTGTTCGAACCCTGATGGACGATAAATTCTAAGTAAGCACTATAATTACATATCTGCCATTATGCAAGACGGTCCGACGAAGTTTCCGAGTGTTTGAACCCTAATGCATGAGAAACTGTAAGTAAACACCATAATTACATATCTGCCATCATGCAAGAGGGTCCAAATAAGTGTCCGAGTGTTCGAACCTTAACGCATGAGAAATTGTTAGTAAATACCATAATTACATATCTGCCATCGTGCAAAAGGGTCCGAATAAGTGTCCGAGTACTCGAACCCTAATCCATGAGAAATTGTAACTAAATACTATAATTACATATATGCTATCAAGAAAGAGGGTCCTAATAAGTGTATGAGTGTTGGAACTCTAATGCATGAGAAATTGCAAGTAAACACCATAATTATGTATCTGCCACCCTGCAAAAGGGTCTAAATAAGTGTCCGAGTGTTTGAACGAAAATGCATGAGAAATTGTAAGTAAACACTATAATTACATATTGTCATCATGAAAGAGGGTCCAAATAAGTGTCCAAGTATTCGAACCCTAATGCACGAAAATTTTTAAGTAAACACCATAATTACATATCTGCCATCATGCAAGAGTGTCCGAATAAGTGTCCGAGTGTTCGAACCCTAATGCGTGACAAATTGTATGTAAACACCCTAATTACATATCTACCATCATGCAAGAGGATCCGAATAAGTGTCCCAGCATTCGATCCCAAATGCAAGAAAAATTGTATGCAAACACCACAATTACATATCTGTCATCATGCAAGAGGGTTGGAATAAGTGTCTGATTGTTCGAACCCTAATGCATGAGAAATTGTAAGTACACACCGTAATTACATATCGGCCATCATGCAAAAGTGTCTGAATAAGTGTCCGACTGTTCAAATGCTAATGCATAAGAAATTGAAAAGAAACACCATAATTGCATATCTACCATCATGCAAGAGGGTCCGAATAAGTGTCCTAGTGTTTGAACCCTAATGAATGAGAAATTATAAGTAAGCACCATAATTACATATCTGCCATTATGTAAGACGGTCCGATGAAGTTACCGAGTGTTCGAATGCTAATGCATGAGAAATAGTAAGTAAACACCATAATTACATATCTGCCATCAAGCAAGAGTCTCTGAATAACTGTCCGAGTGTTTGAGCGATAATGCATGGGAAATTGTAAGTAAACACCATAATTACATGTTTGCCATCATGCAAGAGGGTCCGAATAACTGTCTGAGTGTTCGAACCCTAGTGCACGAGAAATTGTAAGGAAACACCATAATTACATATTGGCCATTATGAAAGACGGTCCGAATAAGTGTCCAAGTATTCGAACCCTAATGCATGAAAAAATTTAAGTAAACACCATAATTACATATTTGCCATCATGCAAGAGTGTCCGAATAAGTGTGCGACTGTTCGAACCCTAATGCATGACAAATTGTATGTAAACACCCTAATTACATATCCACCATCATGCAAGAGGCTCCGAATAAGTGTCCCAGTATTCGATCCCAAATGCAAGAAAAATTGTATGTAAACACCATAATTACATATCTGTCATCATGCAAGAGGGTCGAAATAAGTGTCCAATTGTTCGAATCCTAATGCATGAGAAGTTGTAAGTACACACCGTAATTACATATCTGCCACCATGCAAAAGTGTCCGAATAAGTGTCCGACTGTTCAAACGCTAATGCATAAGAAATTGAAAGAAAACACCCTAATTACATATCTACCATCATGCAAGGGGGTCCGAATAAGTGTCCTAGTGTTTGAACCCTAATGAATGAGAAATTACAAGTAAACACCGTAATTGCATATCTGCCATTATACAAGATGGTCCGACGAAGTTACTGAATGTTCGAACACTAATGCATGAGAAATTGCAAGTAAACAACATAGATACATATCTGCCATCATGCAAAAGACTCTGAGTAAGTGACCGAGTGTTCGAATCCTAATGCGTGACAAATTGTAAGCAAACACCGTAATTACATATCTTCCATCATGCAAGAGGCTCCGAATAAGTGTCCGAGTGTTCGATCCCAAATGCATGAAAAATTGTACGTAAATAGCATAATTACATATCTGTCATCTTGCAAGAGGTCTGAATAAGTGTCCGACTGTTTGAACGCTAATGCATGAGAAATTGTTAGTAAACATCGTAATTACATATCTGACATCATGCAAAAGTGTCCAAATAAGCATCCGATTGTTTAAACCCTAATGCATGAGAAATTGAAACGAAACACTATAATTACATATCTACCATCATGCTGGAGGGTCCGAATAAGTGTCCCAGTGTTTGAACCCTAATGCATGAGAAATTGTAAGTAAACACCATAATTACATATCTGCCATTACACAAGATGGTCCGAATAAGTTTCAGAGTGTTCGAACCCTAATGAATGAGAAATTGTAAGTAAACATTCTAATTACATATCTGCCATCATGGAAGAGGGTCCGAATAAGTGTCCCAGTGTTTGAACCCCAATACGTGAGAAATTGTAAGTAAACACCATAAAAACGTATCTGTCATTATGTAAGATGGTCCAAATAAGTGTCTGAATTTAAGAACCTTAATGCACGAGAAATTGTAAGTAAAGTACATAATCACATATCTGCCATCATGTAGAGTCTCTATATAACTGTTCGAGTGTTCGAACCCTAACCCGTGAGAAATTGTAAGTAAACACCACAATTACACATCTGCCATCACGCAAGAGGGTCCGAAAAACTGTTCAACTGTTCGAACCCTAATGTACGAGAAATTCTAAGTAAACACTATAATTACATATCTGCTATTATGCAAGATGGTCCGACGAAGTTACCGGGTGTTCGACCCCTAATGCATGAGAAATTGTAAGTAAACATCATAATTACATATCTGTCATCATGCAAGTGGGTCCGAATAAGTGTCCGAGTGTTGGAACCTTAACGCATGAGAAATTGTAAATAAACACTATAATTACATACTTGTCATCATGCAAGAGGGTCTGAATAAGTGTCCGAGTTTTCGAACCCTAATGGACGAGAAATAGTAAACAAACACCATAATTACATATCTGCCATCATGCAAGAGTCTCTAAATAAGTGTCTGAGTGTTTGAGCGATAATGCATTGGAAATTTCAAGTAAACACCATAATTACATATCTGCCATCATGCAAGAGGGTCCGAATAATTTTCTAAGTATCCGAACCCTAATGCACAAGAAATTGTACGGAAACACCGTAATTACATATCTGCCATTATAGAAGACAGTCCGAATAAGTGTCCAAGTGTTCGAACCCTAATGCATGAGAAATTGTAAGTAAACACCATAATTACATATATGCCATCACGAAACAGGTCCGAATATGTGCCCGAGCATTCAATCCCTAAGGCATCAGAAATTTTAAGCAAAATCCATAATTACATACCTGCCATCATATAAGAGCGTTCGAATAAGTGTGTGACTGTTCGAACCCTAATGCACGACAAATTGTAAGTAAACACGCTAATGACATATCTAACATCAAGCAAGAGGCTCCGAATAAGTGTCCGAGTGTTCGATCCCAAATGCATGAAAAATTGTACGTAAACACCATAATTACATATCTGTCATCATTCAAGAGGTCTGAATAAGTGTTCGAGTGTTCGAACCCCAATGCATGACAAATTGTAAGTAAACACCATAATTACATATCTGCCATCATGCAAAAGTTTCGAATAACTGTCCGACTGTTCAAACCCTAATGCATGAGAAATTGAAATGAAACACCATAATTGCATATTTACCATCATGCAAGAGGGTTCGAATAAGTGTCCCAGTGTTCGAACCCTAATGCATGTGAAATTGTAAGTAAACACCATAATTATACATCTACTATTATACAAGACGGTCCGAACAAGTTTCAGAGTGTTCGAACCCCAATGCATGAGAAATTGTAAGTCAACCCATAATTACATATCTGCCATCGTGCAAGAGGGTCTGAATAAGTGTCCTAGTGTTTCAATCCTAATGCGTGAAAATTGTAAGTAAACACCATAAATACATATCTGTCATCAGGCAAGATGGTCCGAAAGAGGGTCCGAATATGTGTTCGAATGTAAGAAACATAATGCACGAGAAATTGTAAGTAAACAACATAATCAGATATCTGCCATCATGAGAAATTGTAAGTAAACATTATAATTACATATCTGCAATCGTGCAAGAGGGTCCGAATAAGTGCCCGAGTGCTTGAACCGTAATCCATGAGAAATTGTAAGTAAGCACCATAATTACATATATGCCATCATGAAAGAGGGTCCGAATAAGTGTCCGAGTGTTCAAACCCAAATGCATGAGAAATTGCAAGTTAACACAATAATTATGTCTCTGTCATCACGCAAGAGGATCTGAATAAGTGTCCTAGTGTTCGAACACAAATGCGTGCGAAATTGTAAGTAAACACCATAATTACATATTTGCCATTATGCAAGAGGGTCCGAATAAGTGTCTGGAAGTTCGAACCCTAATGCACGAGAAATTGTAAGGAAACCCTACAATTACATATCTGTCATTATGCAAGATGGTCCAAAAAGTGTCCAAGTGTTCGAACCCTAATGCATGAGAAATTGTAAGAAACACCATAATTACATATATGCCATCAAGCAACAGGGTCCGAATAAGTGGCCGAGTGTTCGAATCATAATGCATGAGAAATTTTAAGTGAGCACCAAAATTACATATTTGCCATCATGGAAAAGTGTCTGAATAAGTGTACGAGTGTTCGAATCCTAATGCATGAGAAATTGTAAGTAAACACCGTAATTACATATCTGCCATCATGCAAAAGTGTCCGAATAAGTGTTCGACTGTTCAAATCCTAATGCGTGAGAAATTGAAAGGAAACACATAATTACATATCTACCATCATGCAAGAGGGTCCAAATAAGTGTCCTAGTGTTTGAACCCTAATGAATGGGAAATTGTAAGTATGCACCATAATTACATATCTGCCGTTGTACAAGACGGTCCAACGAAGTTACGAAGTGTTCGAATCCTAATGCATGAGAACTTTAAGTAAACACCATAATTACATATCTGCTATCAGGCAAAAGTCTCCAAATAAGTGTCCGAGTCTTTTAGCGATAATGCATTGGAAATTGTAAGAAAACACCATAATTACATATCTGCCATCATGCAAGAGTCTCCGAATAAGTGTCCGATTGTTCGAATTTTAGTGCATGAGAAATTGTTTGTAAATAGCACAATTACATATCTTCCATCATGCAAGAGGGTCCGAATAAATGTCCGAGTGTTCGAACCGTAATGCACGAGAAATTGTAAGTAAACCCCAAAATTACATATCTGCCATCATTCAAGAGTGTCTAACTAAGTATTCGACTGTTCAAACCCTAATCCATGAGAAATTGTAAATAAGCAACAAAATTACATATTTGTTATCATACAAGAGGGACCAATAACTGTCCGAGTGTTCGAACTATAATGCATGAGAAATTGTAATTAAACAGCATAATTACATATCTGTCATCATCCAAGAGCGTCTGAATAAGTGTCCGAGTGTGCGATCCCAAATGCATGAGAAATTATACATAAACACCATAATTACATATCTACCATCCTGCATGAGGTTTTGAATAAGTGTTCGAGTGATAGAACCCTAGTGCATGAGAAATTGTAAGTAAACACCACAATTAAATATCAGATATCAATCAAGATGGTCCGAATAAGTGTCTGTGTGTTCGAAGCCTAATGCATGAAAAATTGTTAGTAAACACCACAATGACATATTATCTATCATGCGAGAGGATCCAAATAAGTGTTCGAGTATTCGAAGCCTAATGTGTAGAAATTGTGAGTAAAAACACCATAATGACATAATTGCCATCATGCGAGAAGGTCCGAATAAATGTTCGAGTGTTTGAAACCTAATGCATTAGAAACTGTAAGTAAACATCAGAATTAGATAGTTGACATCATGCAAGAGGCTCCCAAGAAGTGTCCAAGTGTTCGAACCCTAATGCATAAGAAATTGTAAATAAACACCACAATTAGATATCTGCTATCATGCGAGAGGGTCTGAGTAAGTGTCCGAGTGTTCTAATTCTAATGCAAGAGAAATTGTACGAAAGCACCATAATTATATATCTGACATCATGCAATAGGGTCCGAATAAATGTCCAAGTGCTCGAACCCCAGTGCACGAGAAAATGCAAGTAACACCATAATTACATATCTGCTGTCATGTAAAAGGATCCGAATAAATGTCCGAGTGTTCGAACCCTAATGCACAAGAAATTGTTTGTAAACATAATAACTACATATCTGCCACCATGCAAGACGGTCCGAATAAGTGTTCGAGTCTTCAAACCCTAATGCATGAGAAATTGTAAATAAACACCACAATTACATTTTTGCATCATTCAAGAGTGTCTGAATAAGTATCCGACTGTTCGAACCCCAATCTATGAGAAATTGTAAGTAAATACCATAATTACATATCTGTCGCCATCCTAGAGAGTCCGAATAAGTGTCTGAGTCTTTCAACCCTAATTCATGAGAAATTGTAAGTAAAAACCACAATTACATATCTGTCATCGTGTTAGCGGGTCCGAATAAGTGTCGGAGTGGTCGAACCCTAATGCATGAGAAATTTTAAATAAACACCGTAATTAAATGTTTGCCATCACACAAGATTATTCTAATAAGTGTCCGAGTGTTCGAACCCTAATGCATGATAAATTGTGAGTAAACAGCATAATTACGTATCTATCATCACGCAAGAGGGTCCGAATAAGTGTCCGAGTGTTCGAACCCTAGTGCAAGAGAAATTGTAAGTAAACAGCATAATTACATATCTACCATCACGCAAGAGGGTCCAAATAAGTGTCCGAGTGTTCGAACCATAATGCATAAGAAATTGTATGTAAACATCATGATGACATATATGCCATCATGCGAGAGGGTCCGAGTAAGTGTCCGAGTGTTCGATGCCTAATGCATGAGAAATTGTAAGTAAGCACCATAATGACATATCTGCCATCATGCAAGAGGGTCCAAATAAATGTTCGAGTATTTGAAACCTAATGCGTGAGAAATTGTAAGTAAACACCAGAATTAGATATTTGCCATCATGCAAGAGGGTCACAAAAAGTGTCCGAGTGTTCGAACCCTAATGCATGAGAAATTGTAACTAAACACCACAATTACATATCTGCCATCATCAAAGGGGGTCCGAATAAGTGTCCGAGTCTTCAAACCGTAAGGCAGGAGAAATTGTAAGTAAACAACACAATTACATATCTGCCATCATGCAAGAGGGTACAAATAAGTGTACGAGTCATCGAACCCTAATGCATGAGAAATTGTGAGTAAACACCATAATTACATATCTGCCATCATACAAGATGGTCCGAACAAATGTTTGAGTTTTTGAACCCTAATGCATGAGAAATTGTATGTAAACACCATAATTACATATCTGCCATCATGCAAGAGGGTCCGAATAAATGTCGGAGTGTTCAAAGCCTAATGCATGAGAAATTGTACGTAAACATAATAATTACACATCTGCCATCAAGAAAGTGGGTCCGAATAAGTGTCCGAGTCTTTGAACCCTAATGAATGAGAAATTATAAGTAAACACCAAAATTACATAGCTACCATCATGCAAGAGGATCCGAATAAGTGTCCGAGTGTTCGAATCGTAAAGCATGTGAAATTGTAAGTAAAAACGACAATTACATATCTGTCATCATGCAAAGGCCTTCGAATAAGTGTTCGAGTGTTCGAACTCTAATGCATGAGCAGTTGTACGTAAACACCATAATTACATTGCTGCCATCATGGAAGAGGGTCTGAAGAAATGTCCGCGTGTTCGAACCGAAATAAATGAGAAATTGTAAGTAAACAACATAATCACATATCTGCCATCATGCGAGAGGGTCCAAATAAGGGTCCGAGCGTTTTAATCCTAATGCATGTGAAATTGTAAGTAAACAACATAATTACATATCTGCTATCATGCCAGAGGGTCCGAATAAGTGTCTGAGTGTTCGAAACTGAATGCATGAGAAATTGTAAGTAACACCACAATTAGGTATCTACCAGCATGCAAGAGGGTCCGAATAAGTGTCCGAGTGTTCAAACTCTATTGCATGAGAAATTATATGAAAACACCATAATTACAAATTTGCCATCATGCAACAAGGTCCGAATAAATGTTCGAGTGTTCGAACCCCAGTGCACGAGAAATTGTAAGTAACACCATAATTACATATCTGTTATCATGCAAGAGGGTCTGAATAAGTGTATGAGTGTTCGAACCCTAATATATTAGAAATTGTAAGTAAACAGCATAATTACATATCTGCCATTATGCAAGAGGGTTCGAATACGTGTCCGAGTCTTCAAACCCTAATGCATGAGAAATTGTAAGTAACACAACAATTACATATCTGCCTTCATGAAAGAGGTTCCAAATAAGTGTCCGAGTCTGTCAACCCTAATGCATGAGAAATTGTAAGTAAGCATCATAATTACATATCTGTATCTTGCAAGAGTGTTCGAATAAGTATCCAACTGTTCGAACCCTAATCTATGAGAAATTGTAAGTAAACACCATAATTACAAATCTATCACCATGCTAGAGGGTTCGAATAAGTGTCCGAGTGTTCGAACCCTAATGCATGAGAAATTGTAAGTAAAGACCACAATTACATATCTGCCATCATATACGAGGGTTCGAATAGGTGCCCGAGTGTTCGAACCCTAATGCATGAGAAATTGTTTGTAAACACCATAACTAAATATCTGCCATCATGCAAGACAGTCTAAATAAGTGTCCGAGTCTTCAAACCCTAATGCATGAGAAATTGTAAGTAAACACCACAATTACATATCTACCTTCATGCAAGACGGTTCGAATAAGTGTCCGAGTCTTTCAACCCTAATGCATGATAAATTGTAAGTAAGCACTATAATTACATATCTGCATCATGCAAAAGTGTCCGAATAAGTATCCGACTATTCGAACCATAATCTATGAGAAATTGTAAGCAAACACCATAATTAGATATCTGCTACCATTCCAGAGGGTTCAAGTAAGTGTCCGAGTGTTCGAATCCTAATGCTTGAGAAATTGTAAGTAACGACCACAATTACATATCTGCCATCATACACAAGGGTCCGAATAAGTGTCTGATTGTTCGAACCCTAACGCAAGAGAAATTGTAAGTAAACAGCATAATTACATATCTACCATCACGCAAGAGGGTCCGAATAAGTGTTCAAGTCTTCGAACCCTAATGCATGAGAAATTATATGTAAACATCATGATGATATATATGCCATCATGTGAGAGGGTTCAAATAAGTGTCCAAGTGTTCGACGCCTAATGCATGAGAAATTGCAAGTAAATACCATAATGACATATCTGCCATCATGTGAGAGGGTCCGAATAAGTGTTCGAGTGTTCGAAATGTAATGCGTGAGAAATTGTAAGTAAACACAAGAATTAGATATCTGCCATCATGCAAGAGGGTCCCAATAAATGTCCAAGTGTTCAAACCCTAATGCATGAGAAATTGTAAGTAAACACCGCAATTAGATATCTGCCATCATCCAAGAGGGTCTGAATTAGTGTTCGAGTCTTTGAACTGTAAGGCATGAGAAATTGAAAGTCAACACTACAATTACATATCTGCCATCATGCTAGAGGGTACGAATAAGTGTCTGAGTCTTCGAACCGTAATGCATGGGAAATTATGAGTAAACATTATAATTACATATCTGCCATCATACAAGAGGGTCCAAACAAATGATCGGCTGTTCGAACCCTAATGCATGAGAAAATGTACGTGAAGACCACAATCACAAATTTGCCATCATGTAACAGTCTCCGAAAAAGTGTCTGAGTGTTCGAACTCTGACGCATGACAAATTGTACTTAAACACCATAATTACATATCTGTCATCGTGCAAGAGGATCCGAATAAATGTCTGAGTGCTTGAACGCTAATGCATGAGAAATTGTAAGTAAATACCACAATTACATATATGCCATTAGCCAAGGGGTCCGAATAAGTGTCCGAGTCTTCGAACCGTCAGGCATGAGAAATTGTAAGTAAACAACACAATTACATATCTGCCACCATGCAAGAGGGCACGAATAAGCGTACGAGTCGTCGAGCCCTAATGCATGAGAAATTGTGAGTAAACACCATAATTACATATCTACCATCATGCAAGGTGGTCCGAACAAATGTTCGAGTGTCCGAACCCTAATGCATGAGAAATTATAACTGAGCACCATAATTACATATCTGCCATCATGTAACAGTCTCTGAATAAGTGTCTCAGTGTTCGAACTCTAACGTATGAGAAATTGTATGTAAACACCATAATTACATATCTGTCATCATGCAAGAGGATCTGAATAAATGTCGGGGTGTTTGAAGTCTAATGCATGAGAAATTGAAAGTAAACACTTAGTTAAATGTCCGCTATCATGCGAGAGGGTCCGAATAAGTCTCCGAGTGTTCGAAGCCTAATGCATGAGAAATGGTACGTAAACACAATAATTGCATATCTGCCATCATGAAAGAGTAAGTGGGTCCGATTAAGTGTCTGAGTCTTTGAACCCTAATGAATGAGAAATTATAAGTAAACACCAAAATTACATAGCTGCCATCATGCAAGAGGGTCCGAATAAGTGTCCGAGTGTTCGAATCGTAAAGCACGAGAAATTGTAAGTAAAAACCACAATTACATATCTGTCATCATGCAAGGGTCTTCGAATAAGTGTCCGAGTGTTCAAACTCTAATGCATGAGTGGTTGTACGTAAACACCATAATTACATTGCTGCCATCATGCAAGAGGGTCCGAAGAAATGTCCGAGTGTTCAAACCGAAATACATGAGAAATTGTAAGTAAACAACATAATCACATATCTGCCATCATGCGTGAGGGTCAGAATAAGGGTCCGAGTTTTCGAACCCTAATGCATGTGAAATTGTAAGTAAACAGCATAATTACATATTTGCCATCATGCCAGAGGGTCCGAATAAGTGTTTGAGTGTTCGAAACCGAATGCATTAGAAATTGTAAGTAACACCACAATTAGGTATCTGCCAGCATGCAAGAGGGTCCGAATAAGTGTCCGAGTCAATGTTTTAAAAACCGGACCGGTGAACGAACCGAAAAATGGATCGGGTGGACGGGTCACCAGTTCAACCGTCGGGTTGAACCGGAATTGAACCGTGACGTAATAAATATATTAAAATTATATTTAAATAAAAATATAAGTAATAAAATTATAAATTAAAAATATTAAATTATCTTAAATATTTGTCTTAATATTTTTTTTACTGAAAAATATAATAATATATTTTAAAATATTATTAATTTCAATTTTGGAAGATGAAATCAAATATTTAATATTCCCTCCATATGATTTTAATTCAAATAATTTGATTGAAAGGAGAGCAAAAATTTTGGAGGGATATCAAAATTTCAATATTCCCTCCAATACATTTGATTGAATCCCACATTGTAATGCCCTCAAAAATAATACCCAAACCCATCATTTAACAGTTCTATAAACATGATAGCTAAGTCACATTTCCATTCATCAGAGTTAATATTACAAAAGGATATTTCATATAAGTTACAAATGTTTACAAAACAATAAAATGCCCGCGAGCTTACATCTTTCCAAGTTGTTACTTGGTTACACAAAAGAAGAGTTCTAACTCTTTTACAAGTAAAGCCCTCGGCTTAGATTTAGAAAGCAAACCGGACCGGTTCGATCGACCCGTGACCGGGTCAACCGGTTCACCGGTTTAACCGGTGGGTTCACCGGTTTTTAATAAATAGCCCGGTTTTTGCAATTGGCCGGCTTAAGAGGGCTAACCGGACCGGAACCCCATCCGGTCACCGGTTCAACCGGTTGAACCGGCCGGTTCAGTCCGGGTTTTAAAACCTTGGCCCAAGTGTTCAAATTCTATTGCATGAGAAATTATATGAAAACACCATAATTACAAATTTGCCATCATGCAACAAGGTCTAAATAAATGTTCGAGTGTTCAAACCCCAGTGCACGAGAAATTGTAAGTAACACCATAATAACATATCTGTTATCATGTAAGAGGGTCCGAATAAGTGTATGAGTGTTCGAACCCTAATACATTAGAAAAATTAAGTAAATACCATAATTACATATCTGCCATCATGCAAGAGGGTCCGAATATGTGTCCGAGTTTTCAAACCGTAATGCTTGAGAAATTGTAAGTAACACCGTAATTACATATATGCCTTCATGTAGGAGGGTCCAAATAAGTGTCCGAGTCTTTCAACCCTAATGCATGAGAAATTGTAAGTAAGCACCATAATTACATATCTGCATCATGTAAGAGTGTCTGAATAAGCATCCGACTGTTCGAACCCTAATCTATGAGAAATTGTAAGTAAACACCAAAATTACATATCTACCACTATGCTAGGGGGGTCGAATAAGTCTCTGACTGTTCGAACCCCAATGCATGAGAAATTGTAAGTACAGACCAAAATTACGTATCTGCCATCATATACGAGGGTCCGAACTAGTGTCCGAGTGTTCAAACCCTAATGCATAAGAAATTATTTGTAAACACCATAACTAAATATCTGCCTTCATGCAAGATGGTCTGAATAAGTGTCCGAGTCTTCAAACCCTAATGCATGAGAAATTGTAAGTAAACACCACAATTACATATCTGCCTTCATGCTAGAGGGTCCAAATAAGTGTCCAAGTCTTTCAACCCTAATGCATGATAAATTGTAAGAAAGCACTATAATTACATATCTGCATCATGCAAAAGTGTCTGAATAAGCACTCGACTGTTTGAACGCTAATCTATGAGAAATTATAAGCAAACACCATAATTACATATCTGCCACCATGCCAGAGGGTTCGAATAAGTGTCCGAGTGTTCGAACCCTAATGCATGAGAAATGGTAAGTAAAGACCACAATTACATATCTGCCATCATACACAAGGGTCCGAATAAGTGTCCGAGTGTTCGAACCATAACGCAAGAGAAATTATAAGTAAACACCATAATTACGTATCTACCATCACGCAAGAGGGTCCGAATAAGTGCTCGAGTGTTCGAACCCTAATGCATGAGAAATTGTATGTAAACATCATGATGACGTATATGCCATCATGTGAGAGGGTTCGATTAAGTGTCCCAGTGTTCGATGCCGAATGCATGAGAAATTGCAAATAAATACCATAATGACATATCTACCATCATGCGAGAGGATCCGAATAAGTGTTCGAGTGTTCGAAACATAATGTGCGAGAAATTGTAAGTAAACACAAGAATTAGATATCTACCATCATGCAAGAGGGTCCCAATAAGTGTCCAAGGGTTTGAATCCTAATGCATGAGAAATTGTAAGTAAACACCGCAATTACATATCTGCCATCATCCAAGAGGGTCCGAATAAGTGTCCGAGTCTTTGAACTGTAAGCCAAGAGAAATTGTAAGTAAAACACCACAATTACATATCTGCCATCATGCAAGAGGGTACGAATAAGTGTCCGAGTCTTCGAGCCCTAATGCATGAGAAAATGTGAGTAACACAACAATTATATATCTGCTATCACGCAAGAGGGTCTGAACAAATGTTCGAGTGTTCGAACCCTAATGCTTGAGAAATTGTACGTGAAGACCACAATTACAAATTTGCCATCATGTAATAGTCTCCCCGAAAAAGTGTCTGAGTGTTTGAACTCTGACGCATGAGAAATTGTACTTAAACACCATAATTATATATCTATCATCGTGCAAGAGAGTCCGAATAAATGTCAGAGTGTTCGAACCATAATGCATGAGAAATTACAAGTAAACACCATAATTACATATCTGCCATCACGCAAGAGTGTCCAAATAAGTATCCGACTGTTCGAACCCTAATCCATGAGAAATTGAAAGTAACAACTTAGTTAAATGTTTGCCATCATGCGAGAGGGTCCGAATAAGTCTCCGAGTGTTCGAAGCCAAATGCATGAGAAATTGTAAGTAAACACCATAATTACATATCTTCCATCATGAAACAGGGTTAGAATAAGTGTTTGAGTCTTCGAACCCTAATGAATGAAAAATTGTAAGTAAAGACCATCATCACATATCTGCCATCATGCAAGAGGGTTCGAATAAGTGTCTGAGTGTTCGAACCCTAATGCATGAGAAATTGTAAGTAAACAGCATAATTACATGTCTACCATCATGCCAGAGGGTCCGAATAAGTGTCTGAGTGTTCAAAAGCTAATGCATGAGAAACAGCAAGTAAACACCACAATTAGATATCTGCCATCATGTAAGAGGGTCCAAATAAGTGTCCGAGTATTTGAACTCTACTGCATGAGAAATTGTATGAAAACACCATAATTACATATCTGCCATCATGCAACACGATTCGAATAAATGTCCGAGTGTTCGAACCCTGCTACACGAGAAATTGTAAGTAAGCAGCATAACTACATATCTGCTGTAATGCAAGAGGGTCCGAATAAGTGTCCGAGTCTTCGAACCCTAATGCATAAGAAATTGTGAGTAAACACCACAATTACATATCTACCATCATGCAAGAGGGTCCGAACAAATGCTTGAGTGTTCGAACCCTAATGCATGAGAAATTGTAAGTGAAGACCATAATTACATATCTGCCATCATGTAAGAGTCTCCGAATAAGTGTCTGAGTTTTCGAACTCTAAGGCATGAGAAATTGTACTTAAACAACATAATTACATATCTGTCATCGTGCAAGAGGGTATGAATAAATGTCTGAGTGTTCGAACCCTAATGCATGAGAAATTGTAAGTAAACACCATAATTACATATCTACCGTCATACAAGAGTGTCCAAATAAGTAGCCGATTGTTCGAGCCCTAATCCATGAGAAATTGAAAGAAACACCTTAGTTAAATGTTTGCCATCATGCAAGAGGGTCCGAATAAGTCTCCGAGTGTTCGAAGCCTAATGCATGAGAAATTGTAAGTAAACACCATAATTACATATCTGCCATCATGAAAGAGGGTTCGAATAAGTGTTCAAGTGTTCAAACCCTAATGCATGAGAAATTGTAAGTAAAGACCATAATCACATATCTGCCATCATGCGAGAGGGTCCAAATAAGTGTCCGAGTGTTCGAACCCTAATGCATGACAAATTGTAAGTAAGCAGCATAATTACATGTTAGCCATCATGCCAGAGGATCCGAATAAGTGTATGAGTGTTCAAAACCTAATGCACGGGAAATGGTAAGTAAACACCAAAATTAGATATCTGCTATCATGCAGGAGGGTCCAAATAAGTGTCCGAGTATTCGATTTCTAGTGCATGAGAAATTTTATGAAAATAACATAATTACATATCTGGGATCATGCAATAGGGTCCGAATAAATGTCCAGGTGTTCGAACCCCTACTGCACGAGAAATTGTATGTAAACACCATAATTACATATCTGCTATCATACAAGAGGGTCTGAATCAGTGTCCGAGCATTCGAAACCTAATACATGAGAAACTGTAAGTAAACAGCATAATTACATTTCAGTCATCATGCAAGAAGGTCTGAATAAGTATCCGAGTGTTTGAACCCTAATGCATGATAAATTGTTTGTTAACACCATAATTACATAACTGCCATTATGCAAGAGGGTCTGTATAAGTGTCTGAGCCTTCAAACCCTAATACATGAGAAATTATAAGGAAACACCAGAATTACATATCGGCCATTATGCAAGACGGTCCGAATAAGTGTCCAACTGTTCGAACCCTAATGCAGGAGAAATTGCAAGAAACACCATAATTACATATATGCCATCAAGCAACAGGGTCCGAATAATTGACCGAGTGTTCGAACCCTAATGCATTAGAAATTTTAAGTAAACACCCAAATTACATATCTGCCATAATGCAAGAGTGTCCAAATAAGTGAGCGAGTGTTCGAAACCTAATGCACGAAAAATTGTAAGTAAACACCCTAATTACATATATACCATCATGCAAGAGGCTCCGAATAAGTGCCCCAGTGTTCGATCCCAAATGCATGAAAAATTGCACGTAAACATCATGCAAAATTGTTTGAATATGTATCCGACTGTTCAAACCCTCATGCATGAGAAATTTTAAGGAAACACCATAATTACATATCTGCTATCATGCAAAGGGTCTGAATAAGTGTCTGAGTGTTCAACCCGTAATGCATGAGAAATTGTAAGTAAACACAATAATTATATATCTGCCATCTTGCAAGAGAGTCCGAATAAGTGTCTGAGTGTTCGAACCCTAATGCATGAGAAATTGCAAGAAACGCCATAATTACATATATGCCATCATGCAAGATGGCCTGAATAAGTGTCCGAGTGTTAGAACCCTAATGCATGAGAAATTGTAAATAAACATCATAATTACATATCTGCCATCATACAAGGTGGTTCGAATAAGTATCCGAGTGTTCGAACCCTAATGCATGGGAAATTGTACTTAAACAACATAATCACATAGCTGACATCATGCAAGTGGGTTCGAATTTGTGTCCGAGTGTTCGAACCCTAATGCATGAGAAATTGTAAGTAAACACCGTAATTCCATATCTACCATAATGCAAGAGTGTCCGAATAATTTTCCGACTGTTCAAACCCTAATGCATGAGAAATTCTAAGGAAACACCATAATTACATATCTGCCATCATGTAGCAGGGTGCGAAAAACTGTCCAAGTGTTCGAATCCTAATAGAGGAGAAATTGTAAGGAAACATAATAATTACATATCTGTCATCATGCAATAGGGTCCGAATAAGTGTCGAAGTGTTCGAACCCTAATGCATCTGAAGTTGCAAGTAATACCATAATTACATATCTGCCATCAGGCAAGGCAGTCCGAATAAGTGTCCCAGTGTTCGAAACCTCATGCAAGAGAAATTATAAATAAACACCATAATTGCATATCTTCCATCACGCAAGAGGGTCCAAGTAAGTGTCCAGGTTTTCAAACCCTAATGCATGAGAAATGGAAAGTGAACACCATAATTATATATCTGTCGTCATGTGGAAGTCTCCGAATAGGTGTCCGAGCGTTCGAACCCTAATGCATGAGAAACGGCAAGTAAACAGCATAATTACATTTCTAGCATTATGCAGGATGGGTAGAAATGGTGTCCGAGTGTTCGAACCCTGATGCATGAGAAATTTTAAGGAAACGCCATAATTAAATATCAGCCATCATTCAAAAGTCTCTGAATAAGTGACCGAGTGTTTTAGCCCTAATGCAATGAGAAATTGTAAATAAACACCACAAGTACATATCTGCCATCAAGCAAGAGGGTCCAAATAAGTGTCTGAGTTTTCAAACCCTAATGCACGAGAAATTGTAAATAAACACCATAATTACATATCTGCCATTAAGCAAGAGGGTCCGAATAGGTGTCCGAGTATTCGATCAGAAATGTTTGAGAAATTATCTGTAAACACCATAATTACATATCTGTCATCATGCAAGAGGGTCTGAATAAGTGCCTGAATGTTCAAACCCCAATGCAAGAGAAATTGTAAATAAACACCGTAATTACATATCTGCCAACATGCAAAAGTGTCCGAATAAGTGTCTGAGTGTTCGAACCCTAATGCATGAGAAGTTGTAAGGAAACACCATAATTAGAATTCTTCCATCATGCAAGAGTGTCCGAATAAGTGTCTGTGTGTTCAAACCGTAATGCATGAGAAATTGTATGCAAACACAATAATTACATATCTGCCAACGTGCAAGGGGGTCCGAATAAGTGTCTAAGTGTTCGAACCCTAATGCATGAGAAATTGTAAGTAAACACCATAATTACTTATATGCCATCACACAACCGTGTCTGAATAAGTGCCCGATTGTTCGAACCCTAATGCATGAGAAATTGTAAGTAATCACCATAATTACATATCTGCCATCACGTATGAGGGTCCAAATAAGTGTCCGAGTGTTCGAACCTTAACGCATGAGAAATTGGAAGTAAACACCATAATTACATATATGCCATCACGCAAAAGGGTTCAAATAAGTGTCCGTGTGTTCGAACCTTAACGAATGAGAAATTGTAAGTAAACACCATAATTACATATCTGTCATCGTGCAAGATAATCCAAATAAGTATTAGATTGCTCGAACCCTAATCCATGAGAAATTGCAAGTAAACACTATAACTACATATATGCCATCATTAAAGAGGGTCTGAATAAGTGTGTGAGTGTTGTAACCCTAATGCATGAGAAATTCCAAGTAAACACAATAATTATGTATCTGCCACCATGTAAGGGGGTTTGAATAAGTGTCCGAGTGTTCGAACGAAAATACATGAGAAATTGTAAGTAAAAACCATAATTACATATTTGCCATCATGCAAGAGGATCCGAATAAGTGCACAAGTGTTCGAACCCAAATGCATGACTAATTTTAAGTAAACCCCATAATTACATATTTGCCATCATGCAAGATTGTCCGAATAAGTGTGCGAGTGTTCGAACCCTAATGGATGACAAATTGTAAGTAAACACCCTAATTACATATCTGCCACCATGCAAGAGGCTCCGAATAAGTGTCCGAGCTTTCGATTGCAAATGCATGAAAAATTGTACGTAAACACCATAATTACATATATGTCATCATGCAAGAGGGTCTGAATAAGTGTCCGAATATTCGAACCCTAATGCGTGAGAAATTTTAAGGAAACACTATAATTATATATCTACCGCCATGCAAAAGTGTCTGAATATGTGTCCGACTGTTCAAACCCTCATGCATGAGAAATTGTAAGGAAACACCATAATTACATATCTGCCATCATGCAAGAGGGTCCGAATAAGTGTTCGAGTGTTCAAACCGTAATGCATGAGAAATTGTAAGTAAACACAATAATTACATATCTACCATCTTGCAAGAGGGTCCGAATAAGTGTTTTAGTGTTCAAACCCTAATGCACGAGAAATTGCAAGAAACACATAATTACAAATCTGCCAGCAGGCAAGGCGGTCCGAATAAGTGTCCCAGTGTTCGAAACCTAATGCAAGAGAAATTGTAAATAAACACCATAATTACATATCTTCTATCATGCAAGACGGTCCAAGTAAGTGTCTGGGTTTTCAAACCCTAATTAATGAGAAATGGAAAGTGAACACCATAATTATATATCTGCCATCATGTAAAAGTCTCCGAATAGGTGTCCGAGTGATTGAACCCTAATGCATGAGAAATGGTAAGTAAACACTATAATTACATTTCTAGCATTATGCAGGATGGTCAGAATAAGTGTCCGAGTGTTCGAACCTTAATGCATGAGAAATTTTAAGTAAACACCAAAATTACATATCAGCCATCATTCAAGAGGGTCTGAATAAGAGTCCCATTGTTTGAACCATAATGCATGAGAAATTGTAAGTAAACACCATAATTACTTATCTGTCATCACGCAAGAGGGTCTGAATAAGTGTCCGAGTATTCGAACCGTAATGCACGAGAAATTGTAAGTAAACACCATAATTACATATCTACCATCATGCAAAAGTCTCCGAATAAGTGACCGAGTATTTTAGCCCCAATGCATGCGAAACTGTAAATAAACACCATAAGTACATATCTGCCATCATGCAAGAGGGTCTAAATAAGTGTCTGAGTGTTCGAACCCTAATGTACGAGAAATTGTAAGTAAACATCATAATCACATATCTGCCAATATGTAAGACGGTCCGAATAAGTGTCCAAGAGGTCGAATCCTATTGCACGAGAAATTGTAAGTAAACACCATAATTACATATCTAACATCATGCACGAGTGTCCGAATAAGTGTTCGAGTGTTCAAACCATAATGCGTGAGAAATTGTAAACAAACACAATAATTAAATATCTGCCATCTTGCAAGAGGGTCCGAATAAGTGTCTGAGTGTTCAAACCCGAATGCAGGAGAAATTGCAAGAAACACATAATTACATATATGCCATCATGCAAGATGGCTCGAATAAGTGTCCGAGTGTTAGAACCTAATGCATGAGAAATTGTAAATAAACATCATAATTGCATCTCTACCATCATGCAAGATGGTTCGAATAAGTGTCCGAGTATTCGAACCGTAATGCATGAGAAATTGTACGTAAACAACATAATTACATAGCTGACATCATGCAAAAGGGTCCGAATATGTGTTCGAGTGTTCTAACCCTAATGCATGAGAAATTGTAAGTAAACACCGTAATTCCATATCTGCCATCATGCAAGAGTATCCGAATAAGTGTCTGATTGTTCAAACCCTAATGCATGAGAAATTCTATGGAAACACCATAATTACATATCTGCCATCATGTAGTAGGGTGTGAAAAAGTGTCCGAGTGTTCGAATCCTAATGAAGGAGAAATTGTAAGGAAACACAATAATTGCATATCTGTCATCTTGCAATAGGGTCCGAATAAGTGTATGAGTGTTCGAACCTTAATGCAAGAGAAATTACAAGTAATACCATAATTACATATCTGCCATCAGGTAAGGCGGTCCGAATAAGTGTCCCAGTGTTCGAAACCTAATGCAAGAGAAATTGTAAATAAACACCATAATTACATATCTTCCATCATGCAAGAGGGTCCTAGTAAGTGTCCGGGTCTTCAAACCCTGATGCATGAGAAATGGAAAGTGAACACCTGTAGACACCCCATTTTTGACCGTCCTCAAGACTTGGACGTCACCGTTTGAACACTCGGTGATTATCCATGTTTGTGTTCGTTTGGAGTTCCCGGAGGTCTCGGCTCACGCGCCTTGCTCAAGATCTCTCGACTCGACTGTTTTGTGTC
>NW_021026103.1:2805792-2836218 GCF_004153795.1 Camellia sinensis
TTCTAGGCTAACAATTGGTTTAAGAACACATAAAGTTTTCAAAAACGGATATCACAGTTAGTAGAGGCCGGTCTTCGTACCGGGCGAAAGGGGGTGCTCATAGCTGACCTTCCCCAATCGTACCCTAGCTCCCGAGCCGAGACAACTCCGGTGATGACGGACATGTGGCCTTCGGCACCGAGTCAGGGTTTCCTAAATTCCCTCATTTTAAAATATTTAGGTGGCGACTCTGTATCTGGCAAAGCAGTCCACGTTTGGCACTACTTTTTCAAAAATCAGTTTCCCAAAACGATTTGCCAGATTTGGACTCTTTGGTTCAGATTTAGAACCGTGACACAAATCAAGAGTCCGAACTGTAGCGAGGTCCCCTCCACGGGCTTGTTACAACACCATAATTATATATCTGCCATCATGTAGAAGTCTCCGAATAGGTGTCCGAGTGTTCGAACCCTAATGCATGAGAAAGGGTAAGTAAACACCATAATTACATTTCTAGCATTATGTAGGATGGTCAGATTAAGTGTCCGAGTGTTCGAACCCTAATGCATGAGAAATTTTAAGTAAACACCATAATTTCCAATCAGCCATCATTCAAGAGGGTCCGAATAAGAGTCCTATTGTTTGAACCCTAATGCATGAGAAATTGTAATTAAACACCATAATTACTTATCTGTCATCATGCAAGAGGGTCCGAATAAGTGTACGAGTGTTCGAACCGCACTGCATGAGGAATTGTAAGTCAACACCATAATTACATATCTGCCATCATGCAAAAGTCTCCAAATAAGTGACCGAGTGTTTTAGCCCCAATGCATGAGAAATTGTAAATAAACACCATAAGTACATATCTGCCATCATGCAAGAGGGTCCAAATAAGTGTCTGAGTGTTCGAACCCTAATGCACGAGAAATTGTAAGTAAACACCATAATCACATATCTGCCATTATGCAAGACGGTCCGAATAAGTGTCCAAGTGGTCGAATCCTATTGCACGAGAGATTGTAATTAAACATCATAATTACATATATGCCATCACACAACCATGTCCGAGTAAGTGCCCGAGTGTTCGAACCCTAATGCATGAAAAGTTGTAAGTAAACACCATAATTACATATCTGACATCATGCACGAGTGTCCGAATAAGTGTCCAAGTGTTCGAACCTTAATGCATGAAAAATTATAAGTAAACACCATAATAACATATCTGCCACCACACAAGGGGATCCAAATAAGTGTCCGAGTATTCGATCCAAAATGTCTGGGAAATTGTCCGTAAACACCATAATTACATATATGTCATCATGCAAGAGGGCTTGAATAAGTGTCCGAGTGTTCAAACCCCAATGCATGAGAAATTGTAAGTAAACACCGTAATTACATATCTGCCAACATGTAAAAGTGTTCGAATAAGTGTCTGAGTGTTCGAACCCTAATGCATGAGAAGTTGTTAGGAAACACCATAATTACATATCTTCCATCATGCAAGAGTGTCCGATTAAGTGTATGTGTGTTCAAACCGTAATGCATGAGAAATTGTAAGCAAACAGAATAATTACATATCTGCCATCGTGCAAGAGGGTCCGAATTAGTGTCTGAGTGTTCGAACCCTAATGCATGAGATATTGTAAGTAAACACCATAATTACTTATATGCCATCACGCAACTGCGTCTGAATAAGTGCCCAAGTGTTCGAACCCTAATGCATGAGAAATTGTAAGTAATCACCATAATTACATATCTGCCATCATGCAAGAGGGTCTAAATAAGTGTCCGAGTGTTCGAACCTTAACGCATGAGGAATTGTAAGAAACACCATAATTACATATCAGCCATCGTGCAAGATCGTCCGAATAAGTGTCCGATTCCTCGAACCCTAATCCATGAGAAATTGTAAGTAAACACTATAATTACATATATGCCATCATGAAATAGGGTCCGAATAAGTGTATGAGTGTTGGAACCCTAATGCATGAGAAATTGCATCTACCACCATGCAAGAGCGTCTGAATAAATGTCCGAGTGTTCGAACGAAAATGCATAAGAAATTCTAAGTAAACACCGTAATTACATATCTTTCATCATGCAAGAGTGTCTGAATAAGTGCCCAAGTGTTCGAACCCCAATGCATGAGTAATTTTAAGTAAACCCCATAATTACATAATTGTCATCGTGCAAGATTGTCCGAATAAGTGTGCGAGTGTTCGAACACTAATGGATGACAAATTGTAAATAAACACCCAAATTACATATCTGCCATCATGCAAGAGGCTCCGAATAAGTGTCCGAGATGTCGATCCCAAATACATGAAATATTGTACGTAAACACCATAATTAAATATCTGTCATCATGCATGAGGGTCTGAATAAGTGTCCGAGTATTCGAACCCTAATGCGTGAGAAATTTTAAGGAAACACTGTAATTATATATCTACCATCATGCAAAAGTGTCTGAATATGTGTCCGACTATTCAAACCCTCATGCATGAGAAATTGTAAGGAAACACCATAATTACATATCTGCCATCATGCAAGAGGGTCCGAATAAGTGTTCGAGTGTTCAAACCGTAATGCATGAGAAATTGTAAGTAAACACAATAATTACATATCTGTCATCTTGTAAGAGGGTCCGAATAATTGTTCGAGTGTTCAAACCGTAATGCATGAGAAATTGTAAGTAAACACAATAATTACATATCTGTCATCTTGCAAGAGGGTCTGAATAAGTGTCTGAGTGTTCGAACCCTAATGCATGCGAAATTGCAAGAAACACCATAATTACATATATGCCATCATGCTAGATGGCCCGAATAAGTTTCCGAGTATTAGAACCTAATGAATGAAAAATTATAAATAAACATCATAATTACATATCTGCAATTATACAAGATGGTTCGAATAAGTGTCCGGGTGATCGAACCCTAATGCATGAGAAATTGTACGTAAACAACATAATTACATAGCTAACAGCATGCAACAGGGTCCGAATATGTGTCTGAGTGTTCTAACCCTAATGCATGAGGAATTGTGAGTAAACACTGTAATTCCATATCTGTCATCATGCAAGAGTGTCCGAATAAGTGTCCGACTGTTCAAACCCTAATCAATGAGAAATTCTAAGGAAACACCATAATTACATATCTGCCATCATGTAGCAGGGTGTGAAAAAGTGTCCGAGTGTTCGAATCCTAATGGAGGAGAAATTGTAAGGAAACACAATAATTACATATCTGTCATCTTGCAATAGGGTCCGAATAAGTGTCTGAGTGTTTGAACCCTAATGCATGAGAAATTTCGAGTAATACCATAATTACATATCTGTCATCAGGCAAGGCGGTTCGAATAAGTGTCCTAGTGTTCGAAACCTAATGCAAGAGAAATTGTAAATAAACACCATAATTACATATCTTCCATCATGCAAGAAGGTTCATGTAAGTGTCCGCGTTTTCGAACCCTAATGCATGAGAAATGGAAAGTGAACACCATAATTATAGATCCACCACCATGTAGAAGTCTCCGAATAGGTGTCCGAGTGTTGGAATCCTAATGCATGAGAAACGGTAAGTAAACACCATAATTACATTTCTAGCATTATGCAGGATGGTCAGAATAAGTGTCCGAGTGTTCGAACCCTATTGCATGAGAAATTTTAAGTAAACACCAAAATTACATATCAGCCATCATTCAAGAGGGTCCGAATAAGAGTCCCATTGTTTGAACCCTAATGCATGAGAAATTGTTAGTAAACACCATAATTACTTATCTGTCATCACGCAAGACGCTCTGAATAAGTGTCCGAGTGTTCGAACCGTAATGCACGAGAAATTGTAACTAAACACCATAATTACATATCTGCCATCATGCAAAAGTCTCCGAATAAGTGACCGAGTGTTTTGGCCCCAATGCATTAGAAACTGTAAATAAACACCATAAGTACATATCTGCCATCATGCAAGAGGGTCTAAATAAGTGTCTTAGTGTTCGAAACCTAATGCACGAGAAATTGTAAGTAAACATCATAATCACATATCTACCATTATGCAAGACGGTCCGAATAAGTGTCCATGTGGTCGAATCCTATTGAATGAGAAATTGTAAGTAAACACCATAATTACATATATGCCATCACACAACCACGTCCGTGTAAGTGCCCGAGTGTTCGAACCCTAATGCATGAAAAATTGCAAGTAAACACCAGAATTACATATTTGCCATCATGCACGAGTGTCTGAATAAGAGTCCAAGTGTTGGAACCTTAATGCATGAAAAATTGTACGTAAACACCATAATAACATATCTGCCACCATACAAGAGGGTCTGAATAAGTGTCCGAGTATTCGATCCGAAATGTCTGAGAAATTGTCCGTAAACACCATAATTACATATCTGTCATCATGCAAGAGGGTCTGAATAAGTGTCCGAGTGTTCAAACCCCAATGCATGAGAAATTGTAAGTAAACACCGTAATTACATATCTGCAAACATGTAAAAGTGTCCGAATAAGTGTCTGAGTGTTCGAACCCGAATGCATGAGAAGTTGTAAGGAAACACCATAATTACATATCTTCCATCATGCAAGAGTGTCCGAATAAGTGTCTGTGTGTTCAAGCCGTAATACATGAGAAATTGTAAGCAAACACAATAATTACATATCGGCCATCGTGCAAGAGGGTCCGAATCAGTTTCTGAGTGTTCAAACTCTAATGCATGAGAAATTGTAAGTAAACACCATAATTACTTATATGCCATCACGCAACCGCGTCCGAATAAGTGCACGAGTGTTCCAACCCTAATGCATGAGAAATTGTAAGTAATCACCATAATTACATATCTGCCATCATGCAAGAGGGTTCAAATAAGTGTCCGAGTGTTGGAACCTTAACGCATGAGAAATTGTAAGTAAACACCATAATTACATATCTACCCTCGTGCAAGATCGTCCGAATAACTGTTAGAGTGTTCGAACCCGAATGCATGAGAAGTGGTAAGTAAACACAATAATTACATATCAGACATCTTGCAAGAGGGTCCGAATAAGTATCTGAGTGTTCGAACCCTAATGCATGAGAAATTGCAAGAAACACCATAATTACATATATGCCATCATGCAAGATGGCCAGAATAAGTGTCCGAGTGTTAGAACCTAATGCATGGGAAATTGTAAATAAATATCATAATTACATATCTGCCATCTTGCAAGATGGTTCAAATAAGTGTCCGAGTGTTCGAACCATAATGCATGAGAGATGGTACGTAAATAACATAATTACATAGCTGACATCATGCAAAAGGGTCCGAATATGTGTCTGAGTGTTCTAACCCTAATTCATGAGAAATTGAAAGTAAACACCGTAATTCCATATCTGCCATCATGCAAGAGTGTCTGATTAAGTGTCCGACTGTTCAAACCCTAATGCACGAGAAATTCTAAGGAAACACCATAATTACATATCTGACATCAGTTAGCAGGGTGCGAAAAGGTGTCCGAGTGTTCGAATCCTAATGGAGGAGAAATTGTAACGAAACACAAAAATTACATATCTATCATCTTGCAAGATCGTCCAAATAAGTGTCCGATTGGTCGAACCCAAATCCAAGAGAAATTGTAAGTAAACACTATACTTACATATATGCCATCATGAAAGAGGGTCCGAAAAAGTGTGTGAGTGTTGGAATCCTGATGCATGAGAACTTGCAGGTAAACACAATAATTACGTATCAGCCACCATGCAAGAGGGTCTGAATAAGTGTCTGAAGTTCAAATGAAAATGCATGAGAAATTGTAAGTAAACACCATAAATACATATCTGCCATCATGCAAGAGGGTCCGAATAAGTGCACGAGTGTTCGAACCCTAATGCATGACTAATTTTAAGTGAACCCCATAATTACATATTTGCCATCATGCAATATTGTCCGAATAAGTGTGCGAGTGTTCGAACCCTAATGTGTGAGAAATTTTAAGAAAACACTGTAATTATATATCTACTATCATGTAAAAGTGTCTGAATATGTGTCCAACTATTCAAACCCTCATGCGTGAGAAATTGTAAGGAAACACCATAATTACATATTTGCCATCATGCAAGAGGGTATGAATAAGTGTTCGAGTGTTCAAACCGTAATGAGAAATTGTAAATAAACACAATAATTACATATCTGTCATCTTGCAAGAGAGTCCGAATAAGTGTCTGAGTGTTCGAACCCTAATACATGAAAAATTGCAAGAAACACCATAATTACATGTATGACATCATGCTAGATGGCCCGAATAAGTGTCCGAGTATTAGAACCTAATGCATGAGAAATTGTAAATAAATATCATAATTGCATATCTGCCATCATGCAAGATGGTTCGAATAAGTGTCCGAATGTTCGAACCCTAATGCATGAGAAATTGTACGTAAACAACATAATTACATTGTTGACATCATGCAAGAGAGCCCAAATATGTGTCCGAGTGCTCTAACCCTAATGCATGAAAAATTGTAAGTAAACACCGCAATTCTATATCTGCCATCATGCAAGAGTGTTTGAATAAATGTCCGACTGTTCAAACCCTAATGCATGAGAAATTCTAAGGATTGCATATCTGCCATCATGTAGCAGGGTGTGAAAAAGTTTCCGAGTGTTCAAATCCTAATGGAGGAGAAATTGTAAGGAAACACAACAATTACATATCTGTCATCATGCAATAGGGCCCGAATAAGTGTCTGAGTGTTTGAACCCTAATGCATGAGAAATTGCAAGTAATACCATAATTACATATTTCTCATCAGGCAAGGCGGTCCGAATAAGTGTTCCAGTGTTTGAAACCTAATGCAAGCGAAATTGTAAATAAATACCATAATTACATATCTTCCATCATGCAAGAGGGTCCAATTAAGTTCTCGAGTTTTCAAACCCTAATGCATGAGAAATGGAAAGTGAACACCATAATTATATATCTGCCGTCATGTAGAAGTTTTCGAATAGGTGTCCGAGTGTTTGAACCCTAATGCAGGAGAAACGGAAAGTAAACACCATAATTACATTTCTAGCATTATACAGGATGGTCAGAATAAGTGTTCGAGTGTTCGAACCCTAATGCATGAGAAATTTCAAGTAAACACCATAATTACATATCAGCCATCATTCAAGAGGGTCTGAATAAGAGTCCCATTGTTTCAACCCTAATGCATGAGAAATTGTAAGTAAACACCGTAATTACTTATCTGTCATCATGCAAGAGGGTCCGAATAAGTGTCCGAGTGTTCGAACCGTAATGCACAAGAAATTGTAAGTAAACACCATAATTACATATCTGCCATCATGCAAAAGTCTTCGAATAAGTGACCGAGTGCTTTAGCCCCAATGCATGGGAAATTGTAAATAAACACCATAAGTACATATCTGGCATCATGCAAGAGGGTCCAAATAAGTGTCTGAGTGTTCGAACCCTAATGCACGAGAAATTGTAAGTAAACACCATAATTACATATCTGCCATTATACAAGACAGTCCGAATAAGTGTCCAAGTGGTCGAATCCTATTGCACGAGAAATTGTAAGCGAACACCATAATTACATATATGCCATCACACAACGACGTTCGAGTAAGTGCCCGAGTGTACGAACCCTAATGCATGAAAAATTGTAAGTAAACACCATAATTACATATCAGCCATTATGCACGAGTGTCTGAATAAGTGTCCAAGTGTTCGAACCTTAATGCATGAAAAATTGTACGTAAACACCATAATAACATATCTGCAACCATACACAAGGGTCCGAATAAGTGTCCGAGTATTCGATCCGAAATGTTTGAGAAATTGTTCATAAACACCAAAATTACATATCTGTCATCACGCAAGAGGGTCTGAATAAGTGTCCGAGTGTTCAAACCCCAATGCATGAGAAATTGTAAGTAAACACCGTAATTACACATCTACCAACATGCAAAAGTGTCCAAATAAGTGTCTGAGTGTTCGAACCCTAATGCATGAGGAGTTGTAAGGAAACACCATAATTACATATCTTCCATCATGCAAGAGTGTCTGAATAAGTGTTTGTGTGTTCAAACCTTAATGCATGAGAAATTGTAAGCAAACACAATAATTATATATCTGTCGTCGTGCAAGAGGGTCCGAATAAGTGTCTGAGTGTTCGAACCCTAATGCATGAGAAATTGTAAGGAAACACCTGTAGACACCCCATTTTTGACCGACCTTAAGACTCAGACATCACCGATTGAGCGCTCGGTGATATTGCATATTGTGCTCGTTCTGAGGTTGTGGAGTCCCGGCTGCGAGCCTTGCTTCCGGACTTCCGGACTCTTTTGTGCTTTGCTTCGGTTTGCGAACCAAGCCCTGTTTTTTTTTTTTTTCCTGAAGGGAGAGAGAGGTCTCGTAGACCATCTCTCAGTGGCCCGTAGGCTACGTTTCATGGTCGTAGGCCATTTTTCCCGTTTGGAGCCCGGTTTCCGGTTTTTCGGAGCCGACGGCCGTGTTCCTCGGTTCGGGACCGCTTAACCACCTCCGTTTGCTCCGGTTTTTGTCACATACCTTATTTCCTCCCTTTCGAGGGACACTGTGGTCCGAGAGACCGACTTCGTGGTCGAACACCACTTCCGGTGCCTAACAGTCAGTTTTCGGGGCCCCGAACTGCGCATTTTGGTCCCCGAGCCTTACTTGCGAGCATTGTTGGGCTCCGACCCAAACTAGAGGTAGTCATATTTTGAGCTCCTTTTCATGTTTTATTAAGGACCTTTTGCTATTTGAGACCTCCTCCTATCACTTGCTTCTTTAACGCTCTTTTAGGCCTATTTTTGCACGGTATTTTAGGCTTACTTGTGAGCTGTTTCGGACTTGGTCATAAACTACAAAGTGTCTTGTTTGAGCCCCTCTTCAACTTTGTTGAAGGGCTCTCAGCCATTTGGGTCCAGCAGCTACCACATGCCTTTATATCCCACTTTTTGGCCTTTTTGGGGGGAAATTTGAATTTCAATTTCCCCCCCATTTTTCCCCCTCTTTTCCACCTCTTTTGCTTATAAAACCAGCAGCTCCCAGCTGTGTTGGGGGGTCACAAAAAATTGTTTGAAGCATTATTCACACAACCTCCCTCTCCCTATCTTCCAAGCTCCAAAACCCTTTGTTCTTGGACAATTTTTACACTACAACCCCTAGCCTATCACCTCCATTACTCATTTCAGTACCTTGGAGTACATTTGAAGAGGTTGAAAACTCAGATTTTTGGACTAAAAGCTGATGAAAAGTTGTTCTTCAAGGGTGAGTCCCTATTTCCCTTAAACTTGCACTTTTTTGCATGATTGTTTAGCTTTACTTGCAAGTATTTTTGGACTTCGATCCAAACTGAAAAAGATCATATTTTGAGGTCATCTTCATGTTTTATTCAGAACTTTTTTCTGTTTGAAGTCTTCTTCTCCCCCTTTGTTCTTTACCTCTCTTTTAGGGCCTATTCTTGCATGATATGTTAGCCCTATTTTTAAGCATTTATGGGCTCCGAGCTAAACTGTGAAGTGGCTTATTTTGAGCCCTTCTTCAATATTGTTGAAGGGCTCTTCACTGTTTGAGGCTTCCATCTGTCACTTACCTTTTTATCTCACTTTTGGCCATATTTTTGCATGATTTGTTAGCCCCTTGTGTTTGTGTTTCTGGGCTCTGGTCTGAACTATAAATAGCCTTATTTTGACCCCCTCTTCATGTTTCATTAAGGGTATTTTACTGTTTGAGGCATCCTTTTTGTACTTTGTGTTATAGCTCTCTTTTTGGCCTTGTTTTGCATAGTATTTTGAGCATGCTTATGCACTGTTTTGGGTTTGATCATAAAGAGTAAAAGGTCATATTTTGGGCCCCTTTTCAACATTTTTGAAGGGCCCTCATCTGTTTGGGGTCAGCGTCTGTCACTTGCTTCATTAGCTTGCTTTCGGGGCCATTTTTGCATGCTAGTTTAGCCCCATTTGCATTTGCTGTTTCACCTTGCTTAGAACTATAAATGTGCTTATTTTTGGGCTTTCTTGACTCTGTCTTTACATTCCATGTTCAAATAATGCATTCTTTGTATAGCTATAGGTCATTGCATGTGCCCAAATTCATGTTTCGGGTCCCATTCCATGCATCGGGAGCCATGTTTCCATGTTTCGGGATCATTTTGCATCACATTTCAGTGCTGAAACTTGCATGCTTATATGTCATATTCCATGCCTTGCCATGTCTTGTTAGAGTGGCATTTGTGCCTTAGGGTCGGTCCTCGGTTTGCGTGCACGTGTGCACGCATCTCGAGTGTCTCATTTTCATCTAATGGCCTCTTATGTGAGTGTGGCTGAGGTCCACTCATGTTAGTGTAAGTCCATTACCGCATTGTGTATGCCATTTCATTCCATAGCGTTGTGTATGCTAGGTTGTATGTTAGCGCATTGTGTATGCCATGTCATCTCGTGCATTGTGTATGCCATTTCATAGCATTGTGTATGCTAGGTTGCATGTTAGAATTGCATTCATGTATGTCATGCATATTGCATTGTGCTTGGAATAGGAGTTAGCCCGAGCACGGGAAACGAGGGACGTTTCGTACTTCGAGTGACGGAACGTGTCTCAATTCCCTGTCACCGACACTCCGGATTACCCATGATGGAGTTTAGATCTCATTGTGTCTTCATGTGCATTCATTCCATATTGAGTCGTGCAATTCGACTCCTCGGCCATCATGCATCAAGATGCGTGATTGGTGGCACGAGGATCGAGGCATGCATACATTTGTGAAAATACATTGCTATGCCCCTTTCCTGCTCTCTGTTACAGTAAATCAAGAATCAGCAGTCTTCCAGGGCTTGGCGCGCTTTCCAAAAAATTATTACAAAACAGAGGCTAATTGGGGCATCACAGTGGATTTCCGTGCAAAGGTAACCCGGATGTGCATCATTCATCATCTGAAGGAGAGTCAAGGCAGTCCCTGGCTTGCATGCCAGTTTATTGTTTTCCTAGTTAATTTGGTAATTAATTAGGATTTTTGTACAGTATTTGGACTGTATTATTATTTGGACTGTTACTATTATTTGGACTATATATTATTTATTCGGATCCTCTGCGTGAGGGCATAATTGTAATAAGTGTGCGTGCGTGTGATGTATGTCTTCCAACCCCACGTCTTTCTTCCCTTTTATTTTATCTGCTTATGATGGTTAGATTAGGGCATGTTTCATTAGCATACAGTATGACAGCATGTTTGCATCATTATCTGCTTGCATGCACCGGGCTCTGCGCATCATACTAACTTCATTGTATTTTCAATTTCAAGTTGAATACATGTTAGCTGTAGCATTTCATATGCCATGTTTAGAATAGCCGAGCCTGCTATAGTTGCATTCTTGCATGTGTTGCATTAGGCATTTCAGCATATTTAGGATCATGCATGGATTTCTAATTAGCTTTTGTTTTGGCTTGGAGTACTCGGTGAGTTTTATGCTTTAGCATCCTTGCATGTGTTGTGAGTGACTGCCATGAATAGCATGCTTACCATGAGGCTAAATGCTTATGTGACATAACTGCTTGAGTGCCTGTGGGTGAAAGTTGGGTTATTTGAATTGGAGCAATTCATTAAAATGTATGTTAAGCCCACTAGATAGTGGCAAAATCATGTCTTCTTAAGCCCACCCGAGGGTGGCAAATCCACGTCTTAGCCTACTTGCGAGTAGCACCATCAAACCATTTTCAAACAAATAAACATGAAACGTTTTGTTCCAATTCAGCGGACCTAGTCTATACTTGTATGTGTGCGCATCACATAGTAATCTAGGCTAATAACCGGAATAAGAAACACATAATGTTTTCAAAAATAGTAATCATGGTAGTAGAGGCCGATCCTTGATTGGCCGAGCGGGTGCTCACGAAGTGACCTTCCCCAATCGTACCCAAGTTCCTGAGCCGAGGCAACTTTTGGTGATGACGGACACGTGGCCTTAAGCACAACGAGTCAGGGTTTCCTAAATTCCCAAATAAATATTTAGGTGGCGACTCTGTATCTGGCAAAGCAGTCCATGTTTGGCACTTCTTTCAAAATCTGTTTTCTCAAAACGATTTGCCGGATTTGGACTCTTTGGTTCAGATTAAGAACTGTGACACAAATCTTAGAGTCCTGAACTGTAGTGAGCCCAATATCGAACGGAACGGGGGACTCGTTCCTCACCCGGGGCGTTCGGGGACGTCTACAACACCATAATTACTTATATGCCATCACGCAACCGTGTCCGAATAAGTGATCGAGTGTTTGAACCCAAACGCATGAGAAATTGTAAGTAATCACCATAATTACATATCTGCCATCATGCAAGAGGGTCCAAATAAGTGTCCGAGTGTTCGAAGCTTACCGCATGAGAAATTGGAAGTAAACACCATAATCACATATCTGCTATCGTGCAAGATCGTCCGAATAAGTGTCCGATTCCTCGAACCTAATCCATGAGAAATTGTAAGTCAACAGTAGAATTACACATCTGCCATCATGAAAGAAGGTCCGAATAAGTGTGTGAGTGTTGGAAGCCGAATGCATGAGAAATTGCAGGTAAACACAATAATTATGTATCTGCAACCATGCAAGAGGGTCTGAATAAATGTCCGAGTGTTCGAACGAAAATGCATGAGAAATTGTAAGCAAACACCATAATTACATATCTGCCATCATGCAAGTGGGTCTGAATAAGTGTCCTAGTATTCGAACCCTAATGCGTGAGAAATTTTAAGGAAACACTGTAATTATATATCTACTATCATGCAAAAGTGTCTGAATATGTGTCCGACTGTTCAAACCCTCCTGCATGAGAAATTGTAAGGAAACACCACAATTAGATATCTACCATCATGCAAGAGGGATCGAATAAATGTTCGAGTGTTCAAACCGTAATGCATGAGAAGTTGTAAGTAAACACAATAATTACATATCTGCCATCTTGCAAGAGGGTCCGAATAAGTGTCTGAGTGTTCGAACCCTAATGCATGAGAAATTGCAAGAAACACCATAATTACATATATGCCATCATGCAAGATGGCCCGAATAAGTGTCCGAGTGTTAGAACCTAATGCATGAGAGATTGTAAATAAACATCATAATTACATATCTGCCATCATACAGGATGGTTCGAATAAGTGTCTGAGTGTTCGAACCCTAATGCAGGAGAAATTGTACGTAAACAACATAATTACATAGCTGACATCATGCAAAAGGGTCCGAATAAGTGTCCGAGCGTTCTAACCCTAATGCATGAGAAATTGTAAGTAAACACCGTAATTCCATATCTGCCATCATGCAAGAGTGTCCGAATAAGTGTCCCACTATTCAAACCCTAATGCATGAGAAATTCTAAGGAAACACCATAATTACATATCTGCCATCATGTAGAAGGGTGCGAAAAAGTGTCCGAGTGTTCGAATCCTAATGGACGAGAAATTGTAAGAAAACACAATAATTACATATCTGTTATCTTGCAATAGGGTCCGAATAAGTGTCTGAGTTTTCGAACCCTAGTGCACGATAAATTACAAGTAATACCATAATTACATATCTGTCATCAGGCAAGGGGTTCGAATAAGTGTCCTAGTGTTTGAAGCCTAATGGAAGAGAAATTGTAAATAAACAATATAATTATATATCTTCCATCATGCAAGAGGGTCCAAATAAGTGTCCGAGTTTTCGAACCCTAATGCGTGAGAAAAGGAAAGTGAACACCATAATTATATATCTGCCGTCATGTAGAAATCTCAGAATAGGTGTCTGAGTGTTCGAACCCTAATGCATGAGAAATGGTAAGTAAACACCATAATTACATTTCTAGGATTGTGGTGGCCGGTCAGAATAAGTGTCCGAGTGTTCGAACCCTAATGCATGAGAAATTTTAATTAAACAAGATAATTACATATTAGCCATCGTTCAACAGGGTCCGAGTAAGGGTCCCATTGTTTGAACCCTAATGCATGAGAAATTTTAAGTAAACACCATAATTACTTATATGTCATCATGCAAGAAGGTCTGAATAAGTGTCCGAGTGTTCGAACCGTAATGCACGAGAAATTGTAAGCAAACACCATAATTACATATCGGCCATCATGCAAAAGTCTCCGAATAAGTGACCGAGTGTTTTAGCCCTAATGCACGGGAAATTGTAAGTAAACACCATAATTACATATTTGCCATCATGCAAGAGGGTCCAAATAAGTGTCTGAGTGTTCGAATCCTAATGCACGAGAAATTGTAAGTAAATACCATAATTACATATCTGCCATTACGCAAGACGGTCCGAATAAGTGTCCAAGTGGTCGAATACTATTGGATGAGAAATTGTAAGTAAACACCATAATTAAATATATGCCATCACGCAACCACGTCTGAATCAGTGCCCGAGTGTTCGAACCGTAATGCATGAGAAATTGTAAGTAAGCACCATAATTACATATTTGCCTTCATGCAAGAGTGTCCGAATAAGTGTCCAAGTGTTCGAACCCTAATCCATGAAAAATTGTACGTAAACACCATAATAACATATCTGCCACCATACAAGAGGGTCCGAATAAGTGTCCGAGTGTTCGATCCCAAATGCTTGAGAAATTGTCCGTAAACACCATAATTGCATATCTGTCATCATGTAAGAGGGTCTGAATAAGTGTCCGAGTGTTCGAACCCTAATGCATGAAAAATTGTAAGTAAACACCATAATTACACATCTGCCAACAAGCAAAAGTGTTCAAATAAATGTCTAAGTGTTCGAACCCTAATGCATGAGAAATTGTAAGGAAACACCATAACTGCATATCTTCCATCATTCAAGAGCGTCCGAATAAGTGTTCGAGTGTTCAAACCGTAATGCATGAGAAATTGTAAGCAAACACAATAATTACTTATCTCCCATCGTGCAAGAGGGTCCGAATAAGTGTCTGAGTGATCGAACCTTAATGCATGAGAAATTGTAAGTAAACACCGTAATTACTTATATGTCATCACGCAACTACATCCGAATAAGTGCCCGAGTGTTCGAACCCTAATGCATGAGAAATTGTAAGTAAACACCATAATGACATATCTGCCATTATGCAAGAGGGTCCAAACAAGTGTCCGAATGTTCGAACCTTAACGCATGAGAAATTGTAAGTATGTACCATAATTACATATCTTCCGTCGTGAAAGAGAGTCCGAATCGGGGTCCGATTCCTCGAACCCTAATCCATGAGAAATTGTAAGTAAACACTATAATTACATATATGCCATCATGAAATAGGGTCGGAATAAGTGTTTGAGTGTTGGAACCCTAATGCATGAGAAATTACAGGTAAACACAATAATTATGTATCTGCCACCATGCAAGAGGGTCTGAATAAATGTCCGAGTGTTCGAACGAAAATGCATGAGAAATTCTAAGTAAACACCGTAATTACATATCTTCCATCATGCAAGAGGGTCCGAATATGTGCCCGAGTGTTCAAACCCTAATGCATGAGTAATTTTAAGTAAACCCCATAATTACATACTTGTCATCGTGCAAGATTATCCAAATAAGTGTGCGAGTGTTCAAACCCTAACGGATGACAAATTGTAAATAAACACCCTAATTACATATCTGCCATCAAGCAAGAGGCCCCGAATAAGTGTCTGAGCATTCGATCCCAAATGCATGAAAAATTGTACGTAAACACCATAATTACATATCTGTCATCAGGCAAGAGGGTCAGAATAAGTGTCCGAGTGTTCGAACCCTAATGCGTGAGAAATTGTAAGGAAACACTGTAATTGCATATCAGCCATCATTCAAGAGGGTCCGAATAAGAGTCCCATTGTTTGAACCCTAATGAATGAGAAATTGCAAGTAATACCATAATTACATATCTGCCATCAGGAAAGGCGGTCCGATTAAGTGTCCCAGTGTTCGAAACCTAATGGAAGAAAAATTGTAAATAAACACCATAATTATATAACTTCCATCATGCAAGAGGGTCCATGTAAGTGTCCGCATTTTCAAACCCTAATGCATGAGAAATGGAAAGTGAACACCATAATTATATAGTTCTCATCATGTACAAGTCACCGAATAGGTGTCCGAGTGTTCGAACCCCAATGCATGAGAAACGGTAAGTAAACACCATAATTACATTTCTAGCATTATGCAAGATGGTCAGAATAAGTGTCCGAATGTTTGAACCCTAATGCATGAGAAATTTTAAGTAAACACCAAAATTACATATCAGCCATCATTCAAGAGGGTCCGAATAAGAGTTCAATTGTTTGAACCCTAATGCATGAGAAATTGTTAGTAAACACCATAATTACTTGTCTGTCATCACGCAAGAGGGTCCAAATAAGTGTCTGAGTGTTCGAACCGTCATGCATGAGAAATTGTAAGTAAATACCATAATTACATATCTGCCATCATGTAAAAGTCTTCGAATAAGTGACCGAGTGTTTTAGCCCCAATGCATGAGAAACTGTAAATAAACACCATAACTACATATCTGCCATCATGCAAGATGGTCTAAATAAGTGTTTGAGTGTTCGAACCCTAATGCACGAGAAATTGTAAGTAAACATCATAATCACATATCTGCCATTATGCAAGACGGTCCGAATAAGTGTCCAAGTGGTCGAATCCTATTGCACGAGAAATTGTAAGTAAACACCATAATTACATATATGCCATCACACAACCACGTCCGAGTAAGTGCCTGAGTGTTCGAACCCTAATGCATGAAAAATTGTTAGTAAACACCAGAATTACATATCTGCCATCATGCACGAGTGTCCGAATAAGTCTCCAAGTGTTCGAACCTTAATGCATGAAAAATTGTATGTAAAGACCATAATAACATATCTGCCACCATACAAGAGGGTCCGAATAAGTGTCCGAATATTCGATCCGAAATGTCTGAGAAATTGTCCGTAAACACCATAATTACATATCTGTCATCATACAAGAGGGTCTGAATAAGTGTCCGAGTGTTCAAACCCCAATGCATGAGAAATTGTAAGTAAACACCGTAATTACATACTGCCAACATGCAAAAGTGTCCGAATAAGTGTCTGAGTGTTCGAACCCGAATGCATGAGAAGTTGTAAGGAAACACCATAATTACATATCTTCCATCGTGCAAGAGTGTCCGAATAAGTGTCTGTGTGTTCAAACCGTAATACATGAGAAATTGTAAGCAAACACAATAATTACATATCTGCCATCGTGCAAGAGGGTCCAAATTAGTTTCTGAGTGTTCGAACCCTAATGCATGGGAAATTGTAAGTAAACACCATAATTACTTATATGCCATCACGCAACCGCGTCCGAATAAGTGCCCGAGTGTTCCAACCCTAATGCATGAGAAATTGTAAGTAATCACCATAATTACATATCTGCCATCACGCAAGAGGATTCAAATAAGTGTCCGAGTGTTGGAACCTTAACGCATGAGAAATTGTAAGTAAACACCATAATTACATATCTGCCACCGTGCAAGATCGTCGGAATAACTGTTCAAGTGTTCAAACCATAATGCATGAGAAATTGTAAGCAAACACAATAATTACATATCTGACATCTTGCAAGAGGGTCCGAATAAGTGTCTGAGTGTTCGAACCCTAACGTATGAGAAATTGCAAGAAACACCATAATTACATATATGCCATCATGCAAGATGGCCCGAATAAGTGTCCGAGTGTTAGAATATAATGCATGAGAAATTGTAAATAAACATCTTCATTACATATCTGCCATCATGCAAGATGGTTCGGATAAGTGTCCGAGTGTTCGAACCATAATGAATGAGAAATGGTACGTAAATAACATAATTACATAGCTGACATCATGCAAAAAGGTCTGAATATGTGTCGAGTGTTCTAACCCTAATTCATGACAAATAGTAAGTAAACACTGTAATTCCATATCTGCCATCAAGCAAGAGTGTCTGATTAAGTGTCCGACTGTTCAAACCCTAATGCAAGAGAAATTCTAAGGAAAGACCATAATTACATATCTGACATCAGGTAGCAGGGTGCGAAAAAGTGTCCGAGGGTTCGAATCCTAATGGAGGAGAAATTGTAAGGAAACACAATAATTACTTATCTGTCATCTTGCAAGATCGTCCGAATAAGTGTCCGATTGCTCAAACCCAAATCCAAGAGAAATTGTAAGTAAACACTATAATTACATATATGCCATCATGAAAGAGGGTGCGAATAAGTGTGTGAGTGTTGGAACCCTAATGCATGGGAACTTGCAGGTAAACACAATAATTATGTATCAGCCACCATGCAGGAGGGTGTGAATAAGTGTCCGAGTGTTCAAACGAAAATACATGAGAAATTGTAAGTAAACACCATAAATACATATCTGCCATCATGCAAGAGGGTCCAAATAAGTGCACGAGTGTTCGAACCCTAATGCATGACTAATTTTAAGTGAACCCCATAATTACATATTTACCATCATGCAATATTGTCCGAATAAGTGTGCGAGTGTTCGAACCCTAATGGATGACAAATTGTAAATAAACACCATAATTACATATCTGCCATCATGCAATACGCTCCGAATAAGTGTCCGAGCTTTCGATCCCAAATACATGAAAAATTGTACGTAAACACTATAATTACATATCTGTCATCATGCAAGAGGGTCTGAATAAGTGTCCGAGTATTCGAACCCTAATGTGTGGGAAATTTTAAGAAAACACTGTAATTATATATCTACTATCATGTAAAAGTTTCTAACTATGTGTCCAACTATTCAAACCCTCGTGCGTGAGAAATTGTAAGGAAACACCATAATTACATATTTGCCACCATGCAAGAGGGTCTGAATAAGTGTTCAAGTGCTCAAATCGTAAAGCATGAGAAATTGTAAGTAAACACAATAATTACATATCTGTCATCTTGCAAGATGGTCCGAATAAGTGTCTGAGTGTTCGAACCCAAATGCATGAGAAATTGCAAGAAACACCATAATTACATATATGCCATCATGCTAGATGGCCCGAATAAGTGTCCGAGTATTGGAACCTAATGCATGAGAAATTGTAAATAAATATCATAATTACATATCTGCCATCATGCAACATGGTTCGAATAAGTGTCCGAGTGTTTGAACCCTAATGCATGAGAAATTGTACGTAAACAACATAATTACATTGCTGACATCATGCAAGAGGGCCCGAATATCTGTCTAAGTGTTCTAACCCTAATGCATGAGAAATTGTAAGTAAACAACGTAATTCTATATCTGCCATCATGCAAGAGTGTCTGAATAAGTGTCCGACTGTTCAAACCCAAATGCATGAGAAATTCTAAGGATTGCATATCTGTCATCATGTAGCAGGGTGTGAAAAAGTGTCCGAGTGTTCAAATCCTAACGGAGGAGAAATTGAAAGGAAACACAATAATTACATATCTGTCATCTTGCAATAGGGCCCGAATAAGTGTCTAATTGTTTGAACCCTAATGCATGAGCAATTGCAAGTAATACCATAATTACATATCTCCCATCAGGCAAGGCAGTCCGAATAAGTGTCCCAGTGTTCGAAACCTAATGCAAGTGAAATTGTAAATAAACACCTTAATTACATATCTTCCATCATACAAGAGGGTCCAAGTAAGTTCTCGGGTTTTCAAACCCTAATGCATGAGAAATAGAAAGTGAACACCATAATTATATATCTGCCGTCATGTAGAAGTCTCCGAATAGGTGTCCGAGTGTTCGAACCCTAATGCATGAGAAACGGAAAGTAAACACCATAATTACATTTCTGGCATTATGCAGGATGGTCAGAATAGGTGTCCGAGTGTTCGAACCCTAATGCATGAGAGATTTCAAGTAAACACCATAATTACATATCAGCCATTATTCAAGAGGGTCCGAATAAGAGTCCCATTGTTTGAACCCTAATGCATGATAAATTGTAAGTAAACACCATAATTACTTATCTGTCATCATGCAAGAGGGTCCGAATAAGTGTCCGAGTGCTCAAACCGTAATGCACAAGAAATTGTAAGTAAACACCATAATTACATATCTGCCATCATGCAAAAGTCTTCGAATAAGTGACCGAGTGCTTTAGCCCCAATGCATGAGAAATTGTAAATAAACACCATAAGTACATATCTGGCATCATGCAAGAGGGTCCAAATAAGTGTCTGAGTGTTCGAACCCTAATGCACGAGAAATTGTAAGTAAACACCATAATTACATATCTGCCACTATGCAAGACAGTCCGAATAAGTGTCCAAGTGGTCGAATCCTATTGCACGAGAAATTGTAAGTGAACACCATAATTACATATATGCCATCACAGAACGACGTTTGAGTAAGTGCCCGAGTGTACGAACCCTAATGCATGAAAAATTGTAAGTAAACCCCATAATTACATATCAGCCATTATGCACGAGTGTCCGAATAAGTGTCCAAGTGTTCGAACCTTAATGCATGAAAAATTGTACGTAAACACCATAATAACATATCTGCCACCATACAAGAGGGTCTGAATAAGTGTCCGAGTATTCGATCCGAAATGTCTAAGAACTTGTTCGTAAACACCACAATTACATATCTGTCATCATGCTAGAGGGTCTGAATAAGTGTCCGAGTGTTCAAACCCCAATGCATGGGAAATTGTAAGTAAACACCGTAATTACACATCTGTCAACATGCAAAAGTGTCTGAATATGTGTCTGAGTGTTCGAACCCTAATGCATGAGAAATTGTAAGTAAACACCATAATTACATATCTTCCATCATGCAAGAGTGTCCGAATAAGTGTTTGTGTGTTCAAACCTTAATGCATGAGAAATTGTAAGTGTAGACGCCCCATTTTTGACCGTCCTCAAGACTTGGACGTCACCATTAGAACACTTGGTGATTACCCTTGTTTGTGTTCGTTTGGAGTTCCCGGAAGTCTCGGCTACGCGCCTTGTCTCAGGATCTCCGAACTTGACCGTTTTGTGTCTGGTTTTGCACCAAACACTTGTGTTTTTCCTTGGTGGGGCAGGGAATGCCTTGAGAGGCATCCCCACACACCACCGGCCATGGCCGGAGGCCACTGGCTGGTTTTTGTTTCCATCGGCAATCTATTTTGCCGGTCGGCACATTTTGTTGCCGGTCGGCACTTCTTTTTGCCAAAATGGCATCTTTGGCCGGCCGACTACTGTGCATCTGCTTTTGCAGATATTTTATCACAGCTGTCTTGCATTTGGCTCCCCTCCATACACGTGTATGAAGGGATCTCCCGTCATAAGAGGCGGTTAGTGTATGGATCAGGGTAAGATTTCGATGTAGGGAGCTCATTTCCGTACAAAACGGCCATTCAGTGTCCCCCGGATTGGCCTGTGGATAAGCTCATAATGTTTCCCGACTTGCTTAACCTTGGCTCTGCCTTTCTTTTCTTCCCTCTTTCTAATCCAGTCCTCTTTTGTGGGTATATAGCCCAAACCAAAGGCATGTGGATTGTGCGGCACATCTGTTAGTGCATCAACATCTTTCTGGCCACTTCTCTTAAGTCCCATTCCTGGAACATGCCGCAGTTTGTTCATGAAATAGATAAACTGGGCGCTGACGTATATGCCCTCATTTGTAGCAAGAATGGTTTGCACTACTTGGGCTTCAGCTAGTGTGAATCCCGAGAGGAATACATCCTCCTTGCCATAGGTGACCTCCAGCACTCACGTAGTTACTTCTGGTGGCAGATGGATGGATGAATTCCTAAAAACAATCGCCATTCCTCCCCCATGAGAATACTTCAACATCTGATGGAGAGTGGAGGAGACAACCTTTACATGATGCAACTAGAGCCTCCCTAGTAACAAATTGAAGGTAGCCGGCACATCCAAAACATGGAACTCAATCTCTTGTTCATATGGGCCCACCTGAACTCTGACTTGCACTGTGTCCATGACCTCTTTGCTCTAGCTCCCGAGCCGAGACAACTCCGGTGATGACGGACATGTGGCCTTCGGTACCGAGTCCGGGTTTCACCATGCATGCTTAGCATACCTACTTTGTAATGCCATGTTATTGCCTTAATATGCCTTAGGTTGTTAGCCTTTGTTCTAGCATGTTTTAGGCTTAGCCTTGTGAAGGTTTTGTGTTCATTTTGCCATGTTTAAGGTCTGTCCTAGGTTGTTTGGGTCGGATTTGGCATGCTTAGTATAGCTCCTTTGCATTCCGGCTTGTTGGCCTTAAGTGTATGAATGTATAGCATGACATTCTTGCATTGATTTAGTGGTTTGGAACTATCCACCATGTCATTTCAGTCCCCTTTGCATGCCTATATGTTTTCCTTGGATGTCTCCTTAATGCTTTGAAGGCTTGTGTAGCATGTTCCATGTTTTGGCCATTGTACATGCCGTTGAATTTAAGCCACTTAGATGCCATCTAGAGGTTCCCCTTTGCATGGTCTAGGTCTGCCTTGAACCTATTTTAAGTCCTCTTAGCCTTGTTAGGCTTGGTTGGCTTGGTCATGGTTCAAGCCCCTTTGATTTGCTTCAAGCACTTGGGCCATTTGTTGCATGTTTAGCTTGACTTGTTACTTGGTTTGGCCCCATGTTTTAACATGATTTTCAATGCTTACCTTGCATGCCATATATCCATGATTACCTTCTTTCAAATGTGTTTGAGAGTTGTCCCATTTGTGCCTAAGTGTTGGCTCCTTTAACATGTGCATGTGTGTATGTGCCTAGTCCTTTATTTTGGTCACGTTGGTCACTGTTTTAGGCCTATTTAGAGTTGCCTAAATCATGTTTAAGTCCACCTTTCCATCAATTTGCATTGCCTCATGTTTGCTTGTATGCTTGCATAAGTGTCTTGCCATGCCATGTTGCATCCTTAGCTCGCATGCCTAGGTTACATTGCATCTTGCATGCATGCCTTATTCCTTGACTTGGTGATAGGAATTAGGCCTTGGTTTGTTTGTTTGGTTTGCATTTCATTTGACATGAAAGTTGCACACTTGATTCTTTGGGCCGTCATGCATGGAAATGCATGATTGGCGGTCTGAGAATCGAGACATATGTCTTTTTCAGTCACAAACATGATAGGGGACATGATTGGTGCATACATTGCTTGAATTGTATTGCCATGCAAGTTCTGTCCTCTGCTGCTGTGAGTTGCAGGTTCTGCAGGCATTCTCTGCCGACCGGCAGTAAATCACCAGCCGATGGATTCATTTTGTGCCGGTGACCACATACCACTGCCGGTGGTAATTCTACTCAGCCGGTGGTGATTCCCAGTATCCAGAGAGGCATCCTTAAGACTTTGGCAGTCTTCAGAGAGGCAGAACAGGGAAAACAGAGGCAGACTATGCATGGCCGTGCACTTCCGAGCGGGACCCGAACGTGCGCTGCATCTGGCTCTCCTCCCGAGGCGGTTTACTGCTTTTCCTAGCTTAATTAGTTTGTTAACTGATTAGGAAATTTGTAATATTTAATTAGCTTGCGTAGTTAATTAATTTGTATTATTTATTTGGTCCATCCGAGCGAGGGCAAATCTGTAATAAGTGTGTGTGAGTGGTGTGTATGTCTTCCAATCCTCACTTCTTTCTTCCCTTTTATTTACCTGCTTTGATGGTTAGTATTAGGGCACGTTTAAATTAGCATACCTCATGCAATGCATGCGTGCATTCATTCATTTGTCTTACATGCACCGGGCTCGGCGCATCATTCTAACTGCATCTGTATTTCAATTTCCAAATTGAATACGTGTTAGTTGTAGCATTTCACATGTCACGTAGATTAGCCGAGCCTATCCTAAACACATTTTGCTTATGTTGCATCAGTCATTTTAACATGAATTAGGACATGCATGTTTGCTAACTAGTTTATTGTTTTGACACGGAGTACGATGTAAGTATTTTTGCTTTGGCATATTGCATGCGTGTGAATGTGGCCATGATAGTATGCTTACCATGTGGCTAGGTGCTTATATGAGATAAATTGTTTGAATGCCTGTGGGTGAAGGTTGGATTGTTTAAGTTGGAAAAACTCGTTGAAATCCGTATTTTAGCCTACTTGCGAGTAGCAAATTCCAAAGTACCTTATTTTAAGACAAACGGATATGCAATGCTTATTTCCAAATTAGGCAATCTAGTCTATACTTGTTTGCTGCGCGCATAACATAGTAACGCTAGGCTAATAATTAGTTTAAGAACACATAACGTTTTCAAAATCGGATATCATGGTTAGTAGAGGCCGGTTTTCGGATTAGGCGAAAGGGGGTGCTCATAGCTGACCTTCCCCGATCGTACCCAAGCTCCCGAGCCGAGACAGCTCCGGTGATGACGGACATGTGGCCTTCGGCACTGAGTCAGGGTTTCCTAAATTCCCCCATAAAAAATATTTAGGTGGCGACTTTGTATCTGGCAAAGCAGTCCATGTTTGGCACAACTTTCCTAAAATATGTTTTCTCAAAACGATTTGTCAGATTTGGACTCTTTGGTTCAAGATTAAGAACTGTGACACAAATCGAGTCCGAACTATAGCGGGGTCCCTCGCGGGCGTGTTACAGTAAGCAAACACAATAATTACATATCTGTCATCGTGCAAGAAGGTCTGAATTAGTGTCTGAGTGTTCGAACCCTAACGCATGAGAAATTGTAAGTAAACACCATAATTACTTATATGCCATCACGCAACCGTGTCCGAATAAGTGCCCGAGTGTTTGAACCCAAATGCATGAGAAATTGTAAGTAATCACCATAATTACATATCTGCCATCACGCAAGAGGGTCCAAATAAGTGTCCGAGTGTTCGAACCTTACCGCATGAGAAATTGTAAGTAAACACCATAATCACATATCTACTATCGTGCAAGATCGTCCAAATAAGTGTCCGATTGCTCGAACCTAATCCATGAGAAATTGTAAGTAAACAGTGTAATTACACATATGCCATCATGAAAGAGGGTCCGAATAAGTGTGTGAATGTTGGAACCCGAATGCATGAGAAATTGCAGGTAAACACAATAATTATGTATCTGCAACCATGCAAGAGGATCTGAATAAATGTCCGAGTGTTCGAACGAAAATGCATGAGAAATTGTAAGTAAACACCATAACTACATATCTGTTATCATGCAAGTGGGTCTGAATAAGTGTCCGAGTATTCGAACCCTAATGCGTGAGAAATTTTAAGGAAACACTGTAATTATATATCTACTATCATGCAAAAATGTCTGAATATGTGTCCGACAGTTCAAACCCTCATGCATGAGAAATTGTAAGGAAACACCATAATTACATATCTACCATCATGCAAGAGGGTCGAATAAGTGTTCGAGTGTTCAAACCGTAATGCATGAGAAATTGTAAGAAAACACAATAATTACATATCTGTCCTCTTGCAAGAGGGTCCGAATAAGTCTCGGAGTGTTCGAACCCTAATGCATGAGAAATTGCAAGAAATACCATAATTACATATATGCTATCACGCAAGATGGCCCGAATAAGTGTCCGACTGTTAGAACCCTAATGGACGAGAAATTGTAAGAAAACACAATAATTACATATCTGTTATCTTGCAATAGGGTCCGAATAAGTGTCTGAGTTTTTGAACCCTAATGCATGATAAATTGCAAGTAATACCATAATTACATATCTGTCATCAGGCAAGGGGTCCGAATAAGTGTCCCAGTGTTCGAAACCTAATGGAAGAGAAATTGAAAATAAAGAATATAATTACATATCTTCCATCATGCAAGTGGGTCCAAATAAGTGTCCGAGTTTTCGAACCCTAATGCGTGAGAAAAGGAAAGTGAACACCATAATTATATATCTGTCGTCATGTAGAAGTCTCCGAATAAGTGTTTGAGTGTTCGAACCCTAATGCATGAGAAACTGTAAGCAAACACCATAATTACATTTCTAGCATTGTGGAGGACGGTCAGAATAAGTGTCCGAGTGTTCGAACCCTAATGCATGAGAAATTTTAATTAAACAAGATAATTACATATCAGCCATCGTTCAACAAGGTCCGAGTAAGGGTCCCATTGTTTGAACCCTAATGCATGAGAAATTGTAAGTAAACACCATAATTACTTATCTATCATCATGCAAGAGGGTCTGAATAAGTGTCCGAGTGTTCGAACCGTAATGCACGATAAATTGTAAGTACACACCATAATTACATATCGGCCATCATGCAAAAGTCTCCGAATAAGTGACCGAGTGTTTTAGCCCTAATGCACGGGAAATTGTAAGAAAACACCATAATTACATATTTGCCATCATGCAAGAGGGTCCAAATAAGTGTCTGAGTGTTCGAATCCTAATGCACGAGAAATTGTAAGTAAATACCATAATTACATATCTGCCATTATGCAAGACGGTCCAAATAAGTGTCCAAGTGGTCGAATCCTATTGGATGAGAAATTGTAAATAAACACCATAATTACATATATGCCATCACGCAACCACGCCCGAATAAGTGCCCGAGTGTTCGAACCGTAATGCATGAGAAATTGTAAGTAAGCACCATAATTACATAGCTGCCTTCATGCAAGAGTGTCCGAATAAGTGTCCAAGTGTTCGAACCCTAATCCATGAAAAATTTAATGCAAACACCATAATAACATATCTACCACCATACAATAGGGTCCGAATAAGTGTCCAAGTGTTCGATCCCAAATGCCTAAGAAATTGTCCGTAAACACCATAATTACATATTTGCCATCATGTAAGAGGGTCTGAATAAGTGTCTGAGTGTTCGAACCCTAATGCATGAAAAATTGTAAGTGAACACCGTAATCACACATCTGCCAACAAACAAAAGTGTCCGAATAAATGTCTGAGTGTTCGAACCCTAATGCATTTGAAATTGTAAGGAAACACCATAATTGCATATCTTCCATCATTCAAGAGCGTCCGAATAAGTGTTCGAGTGTTCAAACCGTAATGCATGAGAAACTGTAAGCAAACACAATAATTACATATCTGCCATCGTGCAAGAGGGTCCGAATAAGTGTCTGAGTGATTGAACCTAAATGCATGAGGAATTGTAAGTAAACACCATAATTACTTATATGCCATCACGCAACCGCATTCGAATAAGTGCCCGAGTGTTCGAACCCTAATGCATGAGAAATGGTAAGTAAACACCACAATGACATATTTGCCATTATGCAAGAGGGTCCAAACAAGTGTCCGAATGTTCGAACCTTAACGCATGAGAAATTGTAAGTATGCACCATAATTACATTTCTTCCGTCGTGTAAGAGCGTCTGAATTAGTGTCTGATTCCTCGAACCCTAATCCATGAGAAATTGTAAGTAAACCCTATAATTACATATATGCCATCATGAAATAGGGTCGGAATAAGTGTATGAGTGTTGGAACCCTAATGCATGAGAAATTGCAGGTAAACACAATAATTATGTATCTGCCACCATGCAAGAGGGTCTGAATAAATGTCCAAGTGTTCGAACGAAAATGCATGAGAAATTCTAAGTAAACACCGTAATTACATATCTTCCATCATGCAAGAGGGTCCGAATAAGTGCCCGAGTGTTCGAACCCTAATGCATGAGTAATTTTAAGTAAACCCCATAATTACATACTTGTCATCGTGCAAGATTGTCCGAATAAGTGTGCGAATGTTCGAACCCGAATGGATGACAAATTGTAAATAAACAACGTAATTACATATCTGCCATCAAGCAAAGGCTCCGAATAAGTGACTGAGCTTTCGATCCCAAATGCATGAAAAATTGTACGTAAACACCGTAATTACATATCTGTCATCAAGCAAGAGGGTCAGAATAAGTGTCCGAGTGTTCGAACCCTAATGCGTGAGAAATTGCAAGGAAACACTGTAATTACATATCTACCATCATGCAAAAGTGTCAAAATATGTGTCTGACTGTTCAAACCTTCATACGTGAGAAATTGTAAGGAAACAACATAATTACATATCTGCCATCATGCAAGAGGGTCTGAATAAGTGTTCGAGTGTTCAAACCGTAATGCATTAGAAATTGTAAGTAAACACAATAATTACATATCTGCCATCTTGCAAGAGGGTCCGAATAAGTGTCTGAGTATTCGAAGCCTAATGCACGCGAAATTACAAGAAACACCATAATTACATCTATGCCATCATGCGTGATGGCCCGAATAAGTGTCCGAGTGTTAGAATCCTAATGCATGAGAAATTGAAAATAAACATCATAATTCCATATCTCCCATCGTGCAAGATGGTTCGAATAAGTGTCCAAGTGTTCGATCCCTAATGCATGAGAAATTGTACATAAACAATATAATTACATAGCTGACATCATTATAGAGGGTCCGAATAAGTGTATGAGTGTTGGAACCTAATGCATGAGAAATTGCAGGTAAACACAATAATTATGTATCTGGCACCATGCAAGAGAGTCTGAATAAGTGTTCAAGTGTTCGAACGAAAACGCAAGAGAAATTGTAAGAAAACACCATAATTACATATCTGCCATCACACAAGGCGGTCCGAATAAGTGTCCGAGTGTTCGATCCCTAATGCATGAGTAATTTTAAGTAAACCCCATAATTACATATCTAGCAGCATGTAAGATTGTCCAAATAAGTGTGCGAGTGTTCGAACCCTAATGGATGACAAATTGTAAATAAACACCCTAATTACATATCTACCATCATGCAAGAGGCTCCGAATAAGTGTCCGAGCTTTTGATCCCAAATGCATGCAAAATTGTACGTAAACACCGTAATTACATATCTGTCATCATGCAAGAGGGTCAGAATAAGTGTTCGAGTGTTCGAACCTGTAACAAGCCCGCGGGGGACCTCGTTACAGCTCGGATTCGACTTTCGTCAGTCACGGTTCTAAATCTGAACCAAAGAGTCCAAATCTGGCAAATCGTTTTGAGAAAACTGATTTTTTGAAAGAAGTGCCAAACATGGACTGCTTTGCCAGATACAGAGTCGCCACCTAAATATTTTATTTTGGAAAATTTAGGAAACCCTGACTCGGTGCCAAAAGGCCACGTGTCCGTCATCACCAAAGTTGCCTCGGCTTGGGAACTTGGGTACGATTGGAGAAGGTCACTTCGTGAGCACCCCCGCTCGCCCGGTCATAGACCGACCTCTACTAACCATGATATCTATTTTTGAAAACATTTTATGTTCTTATCCCGGTTATTAGCCTAGGTTACTATGTGATGGCACGGCATACAAGTATAGACTAGATCGCTTGAATTGGAACAAAACATTTCATGTTTATTTTTGAAAATGGTTTGCTACCCGCAGGTAGGCTTGAAACATTTGATGATTTATTCCAATTCAGATGACCCAACCTTCACCCACAGGCATTCAGGCAGTTGTATCAGATAAGCACATAGCCTCATGGTAAGCATGCTATTCATGGTAGTCACTCACACGCATGCAAGGATGCTAAAGCATAAAACTTACCGGGTACTCCAAGCCAAAATAGAAACTTCATTAGAAATCATGCATGATCCAAATTATACAGAAATGCCTAATGCAACACATGCAAAATGCAACTATAGCAGGCTCGGCTATTCTAAGATGGTATATGAAATGCTACAACTATCATGTATTCAATTTGGAATTGAAAGTACAATGCAGTTAGTATGATGCGCCGAGCCCGGTGCATGCGATACAGATGAATGATGCAAACATGCTGTCATACTGTATGCTAATTTAAATATGCCCTAATCTAACCATCATAAGCGGGTAAATAAAAGGGAGAAAGACGTGGGGTTGGAAGACATACATCACACACACGCACACTTATTACAGTTGTGCCCTCACTCGGAGGGTCCGAATAAATATACAGTCCAAATATTACAGTCCCGAATAAAAGAATATTACAGTCCAAAATATTACAAAATCCTAATTAATTAATGAATTAACTAAGAAAGCAAATAAAACTGGCGTGCAAGCCAGGGACTGCCTTGCTTCTGATGGATGATGCATGTCCGGATTGTCTTGCGCAGAAATCCACCAGAATGCCCCAATTAGCCTCTGTTTACACCTGTTCTTGAAATGCGTGCCAAGCCCCAAAAGGTTGCTGATTCTTCGTTTTGCTGCAACAGAGAGCAGGAAAGGGGCATAGCAATGTATTTGCACAGATATATGCATGTCTGGAACTTCGTGCCACCAATCACGCATACCGAGGCATAATGGCCGAGGAGTCGAAATGCATAACTCAATATAGGATGAATGCACATGAAACTACAGCTAAAACCTAACTCCATCATGGATAATCCGGAGTGTCGGTGACTGGGGAATTGAGACACATTCCGTCACTCGTAGTATGAAATGTACCTCGTTTCCCGTGCCCGAGCTAACTCCTATTCCGGACACGATGCAATATGCATGATATGCATGAAATGCAACTAATATACAATCCTAACACACACAATGCTATGAAAATGAGATGCCTCGAAATGCGTACACACGGGCACGCAAAC
>NW_021026103.1:2838776-2891159 GCF_004153795.1 Camellia sinensis
ACAATTTTTCTAACCCCAAAATACTACAAGGCTTGCTTGCTATATAGGCCAACAAGGGGGTGTAAAGGTGGGGGAAAAGGAGGGTAACTTTCCCCCACAAAATATTCCCCGGATAAAGATCTTTTTTGGGGGATAAAGCCCTACAGCTGTAAAGTGCACAGTGCAAGGAGCACGGCCGGCCTATTACTTTTGCTCCAGGTGGCCGGCCGGCCACACCCCCTAGCCGGCCGGCTAGGGGTCAAAAGGGTCAATCACATTTTCTGGCCGGCCACCAACTGATGGTAACCTCCTATGTGTGTACAACACAACCCTGTGGTTAAAAGTCCAAGAAAGTGGGTCCAGGGGGTTCAACATTAGCTCGGAAAGAGGGGGTCAAAAGGGTCAAGTAGAATTACTGGCCGGCCACCAACTTTTAGGATCCTCCCATGTGTGTACATCACAAATATGTGGTTCAAAGTTCAAGAAAAATAGGCCAAGGGGTTCAACATTAGCCCGGAAGGAGGGGGTCAAAAGGGTCAAGTAACATTATTGGCCGGCCACCACTTTTTAGGATCCTCCCATGTGTGTACATCACAAATATGTGGTTCAAAGTTCGAGAAAATGGGCCCAAGGGGTTCAACATTAGCCCGGAAGTGCGAAAAACGGGCGCCGGAGGGCGTCGGAGGATGTATAACTGGTTGCTGCAACAATTGCTGGCCTCCCACCCTTCAGTGACCTTCCTAGTGATAAAACAGAGGTACCTGCCAAAAATGAACGAAAACCGTTGCAAAATGAATGTTCCGGGGCCAAAACGCGCAGTTCGGGGTCCCGAAAATGGGCTGTTAAGCACCGAAAATGGTATTCGACCACGAAGTGGGTTTCTCAGACCCCAGTGTCCCTCAAAAGGGAGCAAATAGGAAGTATGCCAAAAATCGGAGCAATAGGAGATGGTTAAGCGGTCCCGAACCGAGGCACACGGCCTGACGGCTCCGAAAACCGGAAACCGGAATCCGAAATAGGAAAAATGGCCTACGGCCACCAAATGTAGCCTACGGACATTGAGAGATGGTTTACGGGACCTCTCCCTTCCCTCAGGAAAAGGAACAAAGAAAACCGAGCCTGGTTCGCAAACCGAGGCAAAGTACAAAAGAGGGTTCGGAAGCCCGGAGGCAGGGCTCGCGGCCACAACTCTGAAACTTCTGAACAAGCACATTATGTAACATCACCAAGCGCTCAATCGGTGACGTCTGAGTCTTAAGGTCGGTCAAAAATGGGGTGTCTACAGAACCCTAATGCGTGACAAATTGTAAGGAAACATTGTAATTACATATCTACCATCTTGTAAAAGTGTCTGAATATGTGTCCGACAGTTCAAACCCTCATGCATGAGAAATTGTAAGGAAACACCATAATTACATATCTACCATCACGCATGAGGGTCCGAATAAGTGTTCGAGTGTTCAAACCGTAATGCATGATAAATTATAAGTAAACACAATAATTACATATCTGTCATCTTGCAAGAGGGTCCGAATAAGTGTCTGAGTGTTCGAACCCTAATGCATGAGAAATTGCAAGAAACACCATAATTGCATATATGCCATCATGCAAGATGGGTTGAATAAGTATCCGAGTGTTAGAACCCTAATGCATGTGAACTTGTAAATAAACATCAAAATTACATATCTACCATCATGCAAGATGGTTCGAATAAGTGTCTGAGTGTTCGAACCCTAGTGCATGAGAAATTGTACGTAAACAATATAATTACATAGCTGACATCATGCAAGAGGGTCCGAATATGTGTCCGAGTGTTCAAACCCTAATGCATGAGAAATTCTATGTAAACACCGTAATTCCATATCTGCCATTATGCAAGAGTGTCCAAATAAGTGTCCGGCTGTTCAAACCCTAATGCATGAGAAATTCTAAGGAAACACCATAATTACATATCTGCCATGATTTAGGAGGGTACGAAAAAGTGTCCGAGTGTTCGAATCCTAATTCAGGAGAAATTGCAAGGAAACACAATAATTATATACCTGTCATCTTGCAATAGCGTCAGAATAAGTGTCTGAGTGTTCGAACCCTAATGCATGAGAAATTGCAAGTAATACCATAATTACATATCTGCCATCAGGCAAGGGGTCTGAATAAGTGTCCCAGTGTTCGAAACCTAATGCAAAAGAAATTGTAAATAAACACCATAGTTACATATCTTCTATCATGCAAGAGGGTCCAAATAAGTGTCCAAGTTTTCGAACCCTAATGCATGAGAAGTGGAAAGTGAACACCATAATTACATATCTGCCGTCATGTAGAAGTCTCTGAATAGATGTCTGATTGTTCGAACCCTAATGCATAAGAAACATGAGTAAACACCATAATTACAGTTCTAGCATTATGGAGGATGGTAAGAATAAGTGTCCGAGTGTTTGAACCCTAATGCATGGGGAATTTTAAGCAAACACCATAATTACATATCAGCCATCATTCAAGATGGTCTGAATAAGGGTCCCATTGTTTGAACCCTAATGCATGAGAAATTGTAAGTAAACACCATAATTACTTATCTGTCATCATGCAAGAGGGTCCGAATAAGTGTCCGAGTGTTTGAACCGTAATGCACGAGAAATTGTAAGTAAACACCATAATTACATATCTGCTATCATGCAAAAGTCTCCGAATAAGTGACCAAGAGTTTTAGCCCTAGTGCATGAGAAATTGTAAGTAAACACCATAATTACATATCTGCTATCATGCAAGAGGGTCCGAATAAATGTCTGAATGTTCGAACCCTAATGCATGACAAATTATAAGTAAACACCATAATTACATATTGGCCATTATGCATGACGGTCCGAATAAGTGTCCAAGTGGTCGAATCCTATTGGATGAGAAATTGTTAGTAAACACCATAATTACATATATGCCATCACGCAACCACGTCCGAATAAGTGCCCGAGTGTTCAAACCCTAACGCATGAGAAATTGTAAGTAAACATCATAATTACATATCTGCCATCATGCAAGAGGGTCCCAAAAAATGTCCGAGTGTTCGAACCCTAATGCATGAGAAATTGTAACTAAGCACCATAATTAAATATCTACCATCATACAATAGTGTCCAAATAAGTGTCCGAGTGTTCTATCCCAAATGCCTGGGAAATTTTCCGTAAACACCATAATCACATATCTGTCATCATGCAAGAGGGTCTAAATAAGTGTCCGAGTGTTCGAACCCCAATGCATGAGAAATTATAAGTAAACACCGTAATTACATATCTGCTAACAAGTAGAAGTGTCCGAATAAGTGTCTCAGTGTTCGAACCCTAATGCATGAAAAATTGTAAGGAAACACCACAATTACATATCTTCTATCATGCAAAAGCGTCCGAATAAGTGTCCGAGTGTTCAAATCGTAATGCGTGAGAAATTGTAAGAAAACACAAAAATTGCATATCTGCCAGCGTGCAAGGGGCTTCGAATAAGTGTCTGAGTGTTTGAAACCTAATTCATGAGAAATTGTAAGTAAACACCATAATTACTTATATGCCATCACGCAACCACATCTGAATAAGTGCCCGAGTGTTCGAACCCTAATGAATGAGAAATTGTAAGTAAACACCATAATTACATATCTGTCATCATGCAAGAGGGTCCGAGTAAGTGTTCGAGTGTTCGAACCATAATGCACGAGAAATTGTAAATAAACACCATAATTACATATTTGCCATCATGTAAAAGTCTCTGAATTAGTGACTGAGTGTTTTAGTCCTAATGCATGAGAAATTTTAAGTAAACACCATGATTACATATCTGTCATCACGCAAGTGGGCCCAAATAGGTGTTTGAGTTGTCGAACCGTAATGCACGAGAAATTGTAAGTTAACACCATAATTACATATATGCCATTATGTAAGATGGTCTGAAGATGTGTCAAAGTGGTCGAATCCTATTGTATGGGAAATTGTAAGTAAACACCATAATTATATATATGCCATCATGCAACCACGTTCGAATAAGTGCCCGATGTTCGAAGCCTAATGCGTGAGAAATTGTATGTAAACACCATAATTACATGTCAGCCATCATGCAAGAGTGACCGAATAACTGTCCAAGTGTTCGAACCCTAATGCATGAAAAATTGTACCTAAATACCATAATAACATATGTGCCACCATACAAGAGAGTGTCCGAGTGTTCGATCCTAAATGCATGAAAATTTGTCCGTAAACACCATAATTACACATCTATCATCATTCAAGAGGGTCTGAATAAGTGTCCGAGTGTTCGAACCCTAATGCATGAGAAATTGTAAGTAAACACCATAATTACATATCTGCCAACATGCAAAAGTGTCTGAATAAATGTCTGAGTGTTCGAACCCTAATGCCTGAGAAGTTGTAAGGAAACACCATAATTACATATCTTTCATCATGCAAAAGGGTCTGAATAAGTGTCGGAGTGTTCAAACCGTAATGCATGAGAAATTGTAAACAAACATAATAATTACATATCTGCCATCGTACAAGAGGGTCCGAATAAGTGTCTAAGTGTTTGAACCCTAATGCATGAGAAATTGCAAGTAAACACCACAATTACTTACATGCCATCACACAACCGCTTCCGAATAAGTGCCCAAGTGTTCGAACCCTAATGCATGAGAAATTTTAAGAAAATACCATAATTACACATATGCCATCATGCAAGAGTGTCCGAATAAGTGTCCGAGTGTTCAAACCCTAATGCATGAAAAATTGTTCGTAAACACCATAATTACATATCTGCCATCATGCAAGAGGGTCCGAATAAGTGTCCGTGTGCTTGATCGCAAATGAATGAGAAATTGTTCATAAACACCATAATTGCATATCTATCATCATGCAAGAGAGTCTGAATAAGTGTCCGAGTGTTCAATCCCTAATGCGTGAGAAACTGTAAGTAAACACCGCAATTACATATTTGTCATCATGCAAAAGTATCCAAATAAGTGTCCAATTGTTCAAACCCTAATGCATGGGAAATTGTAAGGAAACACCATAATCACATATCTGCCATCATGCAAGAGTGTCTGAATACGTGTTCGACTGTTCAAACCGTAATGCATGAGAAATTCTAAGTAAACACAATAATTACATATCTGCCATCATGAAAACGGGTCCGAATAAGTGTCTGAGTGTTCGAACCATAATGCGTGAGAAATTATAAGTAAACGCCCTAATTACATATTTGCCATCATGCAAGATGGTCCGAATATGTGTCCGGTGTTAGAACCCTAATGCATGAGAAATTGTAAATAAACATCATAATTACATATCTGCCATCATGCAAGATGGTCTCATTAAGTGTCCGAGTGTTTGAGCCCTAATGCATGAGAAATAGAAAGTAAACACCATAATTACATAACTGCTATTATGCAAGATGATCCGAATAAGTGTCCAAGTGGTCGAACCCTAATGCATGAGAAATTGTAAGTAAATACCATAATTACATATCTGCCATCATGCAAGAGTGTCCGAATAAATGTCTGATTGTTCGAACCCAAATGCATGATAAATTATATGTAAACACCATAATTACATATTTGCCATCATGCAAGAAGGTTCGAATAAGTATCCGAGTGTTCGATCGCAAATGCGTGAGAAAGTGTCCGTAAACACCATAATTACATATCTGTCATCGCGCAAGCGTGTCTGAATAAGTGTCCGAGTGTTCGATCCCAAATACATGAGAAATAGTCTGTAAACACCATAATTACATATCTGTCATCATGCAAGAGGGTCTGAATAAGTGTCTGAGTGTTCGAACTCCAATGCGTGAGAAATTGTAAGCAAACACCGTAATTACATATCGGCCAACAAGCAAAAGTATTCGAATAAGTGTCTGAGTGTTCGAACCCTAATGCATGGGAAATTGTAAGGAAACACCGTAATTACATATCTTCCATCATGCAAGAGTGTCTGATTAAGTGTCCGAGTGTTCAAAGCATAATGCATGAGAAATTGTAAGCAAACACAATAATTATATATCTGCCATCATGCATGAGGGTCCGAATAAGTGTCTGAGTGTTCGAACCCTAATGCATGAGAAATTGTAAGTAAACACCATAATTACTTATATGCATCACACAACTGCGGCCGAATAAGTGCCCAAGTGTTCGAACCCTAATGCATGAGAAATTGTAAGTAAACACTATAATTACTTATCTGCTATCATGCAAGAGGGTCCAAATAAGCGTCCACATGTTCGAACCTCAACGCATGACAAATTGAAAGTAAGCACCATAATTACATCTCTACCATCGTGCAAGAGTGTCCGAATAAGTGTCCGATTGCTCGAACCCTAATCCATGAGAAATTGTAAGTAAACACTATAATTACATATATGCCATCATGAAAGAGGGTCCGAATAAGTATATGAGTGTTGGAACCCTAATGCATGAGAAATTGCAGTTAAACACAATAATTATGTATCTGCCACCATGCAGGAGGGTCTGAATAAATGTCCGAGTGTTCGAACGAAAATGCATGAGAAATTGTAAGTAAACACCATAATTACATATCTGCCATCATGCAAGAGGGTCCGAATACGTACCCGAGTGTTCGAACCCTAATGCATGAGTAATTTTAAGTAAACCCCATAATTACATATCTCTCATCGTGCATGATCGTCCGAATAAGTGTGTGAGTGTTCGAACCCTAATGGATGAAAAATTGTAAATACACACCGTAATTACATATCTGTCATCATGCAAGAGGCTCTGAATAAGTGTTCGAGTGTTCGAACCCTAATGCGTGAGAAATTGTGAGGAAACACTGCAATTACATATCTACCACCATGAAAAAGCGTCTGAATATGTGTCTGATTGTTCAAACCCTCACGCATGAGAAAAATTAAGGAAAGACCATAATTACATATCTGCCTTCATGCAAGAGGATTCGAATAAGTGTTCGAGTGTTCAAACCGTAATGCATGAGAAATTGTAAGAAAACACAATAATTACATATCTACCATCCTTCAAGAGGGTTCGAATAAGTGTCTGAGTGTTCGAACCCTAATGCTTGAGAAATTGCAAGAAACACCACAATTACATATATGCCATCATGCAAGATAGCCCGAATAAGTGTCCGAGTGTTAGAACCCTAATGCATGAGAAATTGCAAATAAACATCATAATTACATATCTACCATGATTCAAGATGGTTCAAATAAGTGTTCGGGTGTTTGAACCCTAATGGATTAAAAATTGTACGTAAACAACATAATTACATAGCTGACATCTTACAAGAGGGTCCGAATATGTGTCCGAGTGTTCGAAACCTAATACATGAGAAAGTGTAAGTAAACACCGTAATTCCCTATCTGCCATCATGCAAGTGTGTCCGAATAAGTGTCCGACTGTTCAAACCCTAATGCATGAGAAATTCTAAAGAAACACCATAATTACATATTTGGCATCATGTAGGAGCGTGCAAAAGAGTGTCCGAGTGTTCGAATCCTAATAGGGTAGAAATTGTAAGGAAACACAATAATTACATATCTGTCATCTACCAATACGGTTCGAATAAGTATCTGAGTGTTCGACCCCTAATGCATGAGAAATAGCAAGTAATACCATAATTACATATCTGCCATCAGACAAGGGGTCCGAATAAGTGACCAGTGTTCGAAACCTAATGCAAGAGAAATTGTAAACAAACACCATAATTACATATCTTCCATCATGCAAGAGGGTCCAAATAAGTGTTCGAGTTTTCGAACCCTAATGCACGAGAAATGGAAAGTGAACACCATAATTATATATCTACCATCATGTAGAAGTCTCCGGATAGTTGTCCAAGTGTTCGAACCCTAATGCATGAGAAACGGTAAGTAAACACCATAATTACATTTCTAGCATTATACAGGATGGTCAAAATAAGTTTCCGAGTGATCGAACCCTAATTCATGAGAAATTTTAAGTAAACACCATAATTACATATCAGCAATCGTTCAAGAGGGTCCGAATAAGGGTCCCATTGTTTGAACCCTAATGCATGAGAAATTGTAAGTAAACACCACAATTACTTATCTGTCATCATGCAAGAGGGTCCGAATAAGTGTCCGAGTGTTCGAACCGTAATGCACGAGAAATTGTAAGTAAAGACCATAATTACATATCTGCCATCCTGCAAAGGTCTCTGAATAAGTGACCGAGTGTGTTAGCCCTAATGCATGAGAAATTGTAAGTAAACACCATAATTACATATCTGCCGTCATGCAAGAGGGTCAGAATATGTGTTTGAGTTTTCGAACCTAACGCACGAAAAATTGTAAGTAAACACCGTAATTACATATCTGCCATTATGCAAGACGGTCCGAATAAGTGTCCAAGCGGTCGAATCCTATTGCATGAGAAATTGTAAGTACACACCATAATTACATATATGCCATCACGCAACCACATCCGAATAAGTGCCCGAGTGTTCGAACCCTAATGCATGAGAAATTGTAAGTAAACACCATAATTACATATCTGCCATCATGCAAGAGGGTCCCAAAAAATGTCGGAGTGTTCGAACCCTAATGCATGAGAAATTGTAACTAAACACCATAATAACATATCTACCACCATACAACAGGGTCCGAATATGTGTCCGATTGTTTGATCCCAAATGTATGAGAATTTGTCCGTAAACACCATAATTATATATCTGTCATCATGCAAGAGAGTCTGAATAAGTGTCCGAGTGTTTGGACCCTAATGCATGAGAAATTGTAAGTAAACACCGTAATTACATGTCTGCCAACATGCAAAAGTATCTGAATAAGTGTCTGAGTGCTCGAACCCGAATGCCTGAGAAGTTGAAAGGAAACACCATAATTACATATCTTCCATCATGCAAAAGGGTCCGAATAAGTGTCCGAGTGTTCAAACCGCAATGGATGAGAAATTGTAAGCAAACACAATAATTACATATCTGCCATCATGTAAGAGGGTCCAATTAAGTGTCTGAGTGTTCGAACCCTAATGCATGAGAAATTGTAAGCAAACACCATAATTACATATATGCCACCACGCAACCGTGTCCGAATAAGTGCTCGAGTGTTCGAACCCTAATGTATGAGAAATTGTAACTAAACACCATAATTACATATCTGCCATCATGCAAAAGTGTCCGAATAAATATCCAAGTGTTCGAACCCTAATGCATGAAAAATTGTACGTAAACACCATAATAACATATCTGCCACCATATTACAGGGTCCGAATAAGTGTCCGAGTGTTCGATCCCAAATGCATGAGAATTTGTCCGTAAACATCATAATTACATATCTGTCATCATGCAAGAGGGTCTGAATAAGTGTCCGAGTGTTCGAACCCTAATGCATGAGAAATTGTAAGTAAACACCGTAATTACATATCTGCCAGCATGCAAAATTGTCCGAATAAATGTCTGAGTACATATCTGCCAACATGCAAAATTGTCCAAATAAGTGTCTGAGTGTTTGAACCCGAATGCCTGAGAAGTTGTAAGGAAACACCATAATTACATATCTTCCATCATGCAAAAGGGTCCGAATAAGTGTCCGAGTGTTCAAACCGTAATGCATGAGAAATTGTAAGCAAACACAATAATTACATATCTGCCAGCGTGCAAGAGGATCCGAATAAGGGTCTAAGTGTTCGTACCCTAATGCATGAGAAATAGTAAGTAAACACCATAATTACTTATATGCCATCACGCAACCGCGTCCGAATAAGTGCCTGAGTGTTCGAACCCTAATGCACAAGAAATTTTAAGTAAATACCATAATTACACATCTGCCATCATGCAAGAGTGTTCGAATAAGTGTTTGAGTGTTCAAACCCTAATGCATGAAAAATTGTTCGTAAACACCATAATTACATATCTGCAATCATGCAAAAGGGTCCGAATAAGTGTCCGAGTGCTCAATCGCAAATGAATGAGAAATTGTTCATCAACACCGTAATTGCATATCTGTCATCAAGCAAAGAGGGTCTGAATAAGTGGCCGAGTGTTTAATCCCTAATGCGTGAGAAATTGTAAGTAAATACCATAATTACATATCAGTCATCATGCAAAAGTATCTGAATAAGTGTCCAACTTTTCAAACCTTAATGCATGAGAAATTGTAAGGAAACACCATAATTACAATTTTCCATCATGCAAGAGTGTCTAAATTTGTGTTCGAGTGTTCATACTGTAATGCATGAGAAATTGTAAGTAAACACAATAATTACATATCTGCCATCACGAAAACGGGTCCGAATAAGTGTCTGAGTGTTCGAACCGTAATGCATGAGAAATTGTTAGTAAACGCCCTAATTACATATTTGCTATCATGCAAGATAGTCCGAATAAGTGTCCAGTGTTAGAACCCTAATGCATGAGAAATTATAAATAATCATCATAATTACATATCCGCCATCATGCAAGATGCACGCAATAAGTGTCCTAGTGTTCAAACCCTAATGCATGAGAAATAGTAAGAGAACACCATAATTACATAACTGCCATTATGCAAGACTATCCGAATAAGTGTCCAAGTGGTCGAACCCTAATGCATGAGAAATTGTAAGTAAACACCATAATTACATATCTGCCATCTTGCAAGAGTGTCCGAATAAGTGTCCGATTGTTCGAACGTAATGCATGAAAAATTATATGTAAACACCATAATTCTGTATCTGCCATCATGCAAGAAGGTCCGAATAAGTGTCCGAGTGTTCGATCGCAAATGCATGAGAAATTATTCGTAAACACTGTAATTACATATCTGTCATCACACAAGAGGGTCTGAATAAGTATCCGAGTGTTCTATCCCAAATGCATGAGAAATTGTCCGTAAACACCATAATTACGTATCTGTCATCATGAAAGAGGGTCTGAATAAGTGTTCGCGTGTTCGAACCCTAATGCGTGAAAAATTGTAAGTAAATGCCATAATTACAGAACTGCTATCATGCAAGAAGGTCCGAATAACTGTTCGAGTGTTCGAACCTTAATGCATGAGAAATTGTAAGTAAACAACATAATTACATATCTGCCATCTTGCAAGAGTGTCCGAATAAGTGCCCGATTGTTCGAACCGTAATGCAAGAAAAATTACACATAAACACCATAATTCCATATCTGCCATCATGCGAGAAGGTCCGAATAAGTGTCCGAGTGTTCGATCGCAAATGCATGAGAAATTGTTTGTAAACACCATAATTACATATCTGTCATCACGCAAGAGGATCTGAATAAGTGTCCGAGTTTTCTATCCCAAATGCATGAGAAATTGTCCGTAAACACCATAATTACGTATCTGTCATCATGCAAGAGGGTCTGAATAAGTGTTCGAGTGTTCGAATCCTAATTAATTAGAAATTGTAAGTAAATACCATAATTACATATCTGCCATCATGCAAGAGGGTTCGCATAAGTGTCAGAGTGTTCGTACCCTAATCCATCAGAAATTGTAAGTGAACAACATAATTACATATCTGCCATAATGCAAGAGCGTCCAAATAAGTGTCCGATTGTTCGGTCCCAAATGCATGAGAAATTGTACGTAAACACCATAATTACTTATCTGCGATCCTGCAAAAGATTTCGAATAAGTGTTCTAGTGGTCGAACCCTTGTGCATCAGAAATTGTAAATAAACACCATAATTACATACCTGCCATCAACGAAGAGGGTCTGAATAAGTATCCGAGTGACCAAAACGTAATGCTTGAGAACTTGTAAGTAAAGACCACAATCACATATCTGCCATCACGTCAGGGGGGCCGAATAAGTGTCCGAGTGTTCGAACCCTAATGCATTTGAAATTGTAAGTAAACACCAGAATTACATATCTGTCACCATGCAAGAGGGTCCGAATCAGTGTTCATGTCTTCGAACCCTAATGGATGAGGAATTATAAGTAAACACCACAATTACATAACTGCTATAATGCAAGGGGGTCCGAATAAGTGTCCGAGTGTTCGAACCCAAATTAATTAGAAATTGGAAGTAAATACCATAATTACATATCTGCCATCATGCATGAGTCTTCGAATAAGTGTCCGAGTGTTCGAACTCTAATGCATGAGAAATTGTACATAAACACCATATTTACATATCTTCCATCAGGCAAAAGTGTCCGAATAAATGTCTGAGTGTTCGAACCGTAGTGCACGAGAAATTGTATGTAAACACCATAATGACATACCTGCCATTATGCAAGAGTGTCCGAATAAGTATTGGACTGTTCGAACCCTAATCCAGGAGAAATTGTAAGTAACACCATAATTCCATATTTGCTATCATGTAAGAGGGTCTGAATAAGTGTTCGAGTGTTCGAACCACAATACATGAGAAATTGTAATTAAACAGCATAATTACATATTTGCCATCAAGCAAGAGGGTCCGAATAAGTATCTAAGAGGTCGAACCCTAATGCATGAGAAATTGTAAGTAACCATCATAATTACATATCTGCCATCATTCAAGAGTCTCTTAATAAGTGTCTGAGAGTTCGAACTCTAATGCATGAGAAATTGTTTGTAAACACCATAATTACATATCTGTAATCATGCAAAAGGGTCCGAATAAGTGTCCCAATATTCAAACCCAAACGCATGAGAAATTGTAAGTAAACACCACAATTACATATTTGCCATCATGCAAGAGGGTCCGAATAAGTGCCCATGTCTTTCAACCCTCATGCATGAGATATTGTAAGTAAACACCATAATTACATATCTGTCATCATGCAAGAGTGTCCGAACAAGTTTCTGACTGTTCGAACCCTAATCTATGAGAAATTGTAAGTAAACACCATAATTACATATCTGCCATCATTCCAGAGGGTCCGAATAAGTCTCCGAGTGTTCGAATTGTAATGCATGAGAAATTGTAAGCAAACACCACAATTACATATCTATCACCATGCAAGAGGATCCGAATAAGTGTCCGAGTGTTTGAACCCTAATGCATGAGAAATTGTAAGTAAACACTATAATTACATATCTGCTATCATGCAAGAGTCTTCGAATAACTGTCCGAGTGTTCGAACTCTAATGCATGAGAAATTGTATGTAAACACCAAAATTATTTATTTGTCATTATGCAAGAGGGTCCGAACAAATGTTCGAGTGTTTGAACCCTAATGCACGAGAAATTGTAAGTACACATCATAATTATATATCTGCCATCATGCAAGAGTGCACGAATAAGTATCCGACTTTTTGAACCCTAATCCGTGAGAAATTGTAAAAAAACATGATAATTACATATCTGCTATCATGCAAAAGGGACCGAATAAGTGTCTGAGTGTTCGAACCATAATGCATGAGATATTGCAATTAAACAACATAATTACATATCTGCCATCATCCAATAGCGTCCGAATATGTGTCCGAGTGTTCGATCCATAGTTACATATCTACCATCCTGCACAAGGTCCGTAATTACATATCGGTCGTCAATCAAGACGATCTGAATAAGTGTCCGAGTGATCGAAGCCTAATGCATGTGAAATTATAAGTAAACATCGTAATGACATATCTGCCATCATGCGAGAGGGTCCGAATAAGTGTTCGAGTGTTCGACGCCTAATGCGTGAGAAATTGTAAGTAAATACTAGAATTAGATATCTGCAATCATGCAAGAGGGCCCCAATAATTGTCCAAGTGTTCGAACCCTAATGTATGAGAAATTGTAAGTAAACACCATAATTACATATCTGTCATCGTATAGGAGGGTCCAAATAAATGTCCGAGTGTTCGAACGCTAATGCACGAGAAATTGTAAGTAAAAACCATAATTACATATCTGCCATCATGAAAGAGTGGTTTGAATAAGTATCCGACTGTTCGAACCCTAATCCATGAGAAATGGAAAGTAAACACCTTAGTTAAATGTCACCCACCATATGAGAGGGTCTGAATAAGTCTCTGAGTGTTTGAAGCCTAATGCATGAGAAATTGTAAGTAAACACCATAATTACATATCTGCCATCATGAAAGAGGGTCCGAACAAGTGTGCGAGTCTTCGAACCCTAATGCATGATAAATTGTAAGTAATCACCAAAATTACATATATGCCATCATGCAAGAGTAACCGAATAAATGTCCGAGTCTTCGAACCCTAATGGATTAGAAATTGTAAGTAAACACTATAATTACATATCTGCTATCATACAAGAGTCTCCGTATAAGTGTCATAGTGTTCGAATTGTAATGCACGAGAAATTGTATCTAAACACCATAATTATATATCTGCCATGATGCAAGAGGGACCGAACAAATGTCCAAGTGTTCGAACCCTAATGCACGAGAAATTGTATGTAAACACCATAATTACATATCTGCCATCATGTAAAAGGGTCTGAATAAGTGTCCGAGTGTTCAAACCCTAATGCATGACAAATTGTAAGTAAACACCACAATTACATATCTTCCATCACGCAAGATGGTCCGGATAAGTGCTCGAGTATTCAAACCTTACTGCATGAGAAATTGTAAGTAAATACCACAATTACATATCTACCATCATGCAAGATGTTCCGAATAAATGTCCAAGTCTTTCAACCCTAATGCATCAGAAATTGTAAGTTAAACGCCATAGTTACATATCTGCCATCATGCATGAGTGTCTGAATAAGTATCCCACTGTTCGAACCCTAATCTATGAGAAATTGTAAGTAGACACCATAATTGCATATCTACCATCATGCCAGACGGTCAGAATAAGTGTCCGAGTGCTTGAACCCAAATACATAAGAAATTGTAAGTAACACCACAATTACATATCTGCCACCATGCAAAAGGATCTGAATAAGTGTCCGAGTGTTCGAACCCTAATGCATGAGAAATTGAAAGTAAACACAAGAATTACATTTCTGCCATCATGCCAGAGTCTCCGAATAAGTGTCCGAGTGTTTGAATTTTAGTGCATTAGAAATTGTATGTAAAAACCATATTAACATATCTGCCATCATGCAAGAGGGTTCGAATAAATGTCCGAGTGTTCGAACCGTAATGCACGAGAAATTGTAAGTAAACCCCATAATTACATATCTACCATCATGCAAGAGTGTCCGAATAAGCTTCCGACTGTTCGAACCCTAATCCATGGGAAATTGTCAATAAACAACATAATTACATATCTTCTATCGTGTAAGAGGGTCCAATAAGTGTCCGAGTGTTCGAACTATAATGCATGAGAAATTGTAATTGAACAGCATAATTACTTATCTGCCATCACCAAAGAGCGTCCAAATAAGTGTCCTAGTGTTCGATCCCAAATGCATGAGAAATTATATGTAAACACCAAAATTACATATCTACCTTCCTGCACGAGGTTTTGAATAGGTGTTCGAGTGATCGAGCACTACTGGATGATAAATTGTAAGTAAACACCATAATTACATATCGGACATCAAGCAAGACGGTCCGAATAACTGTCCGAGTGCTCGAAGCCTAATTCATGAGAAATTGTAAGTAAACACCATAATTACATATCTACCATCATGCAAGAGGGCCCGAATAAATGTCCGAGTTTTCAAACCCTAATGCATGAGAAATTGTAAGTAAACACCACAATTACATATCTGCCATCATGCATGAGTGTTAGAATAAGTATCTCATTGTCCGAACCCTAATCTATGAGAAATTTTAAGTAAACTCCATAATTGCATATCTACCATCATGCCAGAGGGTCTGAATAAGTGTCCGAGTGTTTGAACCCTAATGCATGACAAATTGTAAATAACAACACAATTGCATATCTGCCACCATGCAAAATGATCCAAATAAGTGTCCGAATGTTCGAACCCTAATGCATGAGAAATTGAAAGCAAACTCTATAATAAGTGTCTGAGTGTTTGAATTTTAGTGCATGAGAAATGGTATGTAAAAACCATAATAACATATCTGCCATCATGCAAGAGGGTTCGAATAAATGCCTGAGTGTTCGAACCGTAATGCAAGAGAAATTGTAAGTAAACCTCATAATTACATATCTACCATCATGCAAGAGTGTCCGAATAAGTATCCGACTATTCAAACCCTAATCTATGGGAAATTGTAAATAAACAACATAATTACATATCTGCTATCATGCATGAGGGTCCAATAAGTGTCTGAGGGTTAGAACTATAATGCATGAGAAATTGTAGTTAAACAGCGTAATTAGATATCTGCCATCATCCAAGAGTGTCCGAATAAGTGTCCGAGTGTTCGATCCCAAATGCATGAGAAATTATACGTAAACACCATAATTACGTATCTACCAACCTGCACGAGGTTTCGAATAACTGTTCGAGTGGTCGAACCCTAGTGCATGAGAAATTGTAAGTAAACACCATAATTACATATCGACCTTCAAGCAAAACGGTCCGAATAAGTGTCCGAGTGTTCGAAGCCTAATGCATGAGAAATTATAAGTAAACACCATAATGACATATCTGCCATCATGCGAGAGGGTCTGAATAAGTGTTCGAGTGTTCGAAGCCTAATACATAAGAAATTGTAAGTAAACACCAGAATTAAATATCTGCCATTATGCCAGAGGGCCCCAATAAGTGTCCAAGTGTTCAAACCCTAATGCACGACAAATTATAAGTAAACACCACAATTACATATCTTCCATCATGCAAGAGGGTCCGAATAAGTGTCCGAGTCTTCGAACTATAATGCATGAGAAGTTGTAAGTGAACACCACAATTACATATCTGCTATCATGTAAGAGGGTACGAATTGGTGTTCGAGTCTTCCAATCCTATTGCATGAAAAATTGTGAGTAAACACCATAATTACATATCTGGCATCATGCAAGAGGGTCCGAACAAATGTTCGAGTGTTCGAACCCAAATGCATGAGAAATTGCAAGTGAACAACATAATTACATTTCTGTCACCATGCTAGAGTCTCTGAATAAGTGTCTGAATGTTCGAACTTTAATTTATAAGAAATTGTGTGTAAAAACCATAATTACATATCTGTTATCATGCAAGAGGGTCTGAATATATGTCCAAGTGTTCGAACCTTAATGCAAGAGAAATTGTAAGTAAACACAATAACTACATATCTGCCATCATGCAAGAATGTCCGAACAAGTTTCCGAATGTTCAAACCCTAATCCATGAGAAATTGAAAGTAAACACGTTAATTAAATGTCTGCCATCATGCGAGAGGGTCCGAATAAGTCTCCGAGTGTTCGAAGCATAACACATGAGAAATTGTAAGTAAATACCATAATTACATATCTACTATCATGCATGAGGGTCCAAATAAGTGTCCGAGTGTTCGAACCCTAAAGCATGAGAAATTGTAAGTAACATCACAACTACATATCTGGCATCATGAAAGAGGGTCCGAATAAGTGTCCGAGTCTTCGAACACTAATGCATTAGAAATTGTAAGTAAACCCTAAAATTACATATCAGCGATCATGCAAGAGGGTCCGAATAAGTGTCCAAGTGTTCGAACCCTAATGCATGAGAAATTGTAAGTAACCATCATAATTACATGTCTGCCATTATCCAAGAGTCTCTGAATAAGTGTCTGAGAGTTCTAACTCTATTGCATGAGAAATTTTTTGTAAACAACAGAATTACATATCCACCGTCATGCAAGAGGGTCCAAATAAGTGTCTGAATCTTCAAACCCTAATGCATGAGAAATTGAAAGTAAACACTATAATTTCATATCTGCCATCATGCAAGGGTCTCCGAATAAGTGTCCGAGTGTTCGAATTCTAGTGCATGAGAAACTGTACGTAAACACCATAAGAAAATATCTGCCACCATGCAAGAGACTCCGAATAAGTATCCGAGTGTTCGAACCCTAATGCATGAGAAATTGTTTGTAAAAACCATAATTACATATCTACCATCATGCAAGAGGGTCTGACTAAGTGTCCGAGTCTTCAAACCCTAATGCATGAGAAATTACAAGTAACACCACAATTACATATCTGCCATCATGCAAGAGGGTCTGAATATGCATCCGAGTCTTTCAACCCTAATGCATGAGAAATTGTAAGTAAACACCATAATTACATATTTTCCATCATGCAAGAGTGTCCAAATAAGTATCTAACAGTTCGAACCCAAATCTATTGGAAATTGTCTACAAACACCATAATTACATATCTGCCATCATGCAGAATGTCCGAATATGTGTCCGTGTGTTTGAACCCTAATGCATGAGAAATTGTAATTAAACACCACAATTACATATCTGTCACCGTGCAAGAGGGTCCAAATAAGTGTCTGAGTGTTCGAATCCTAACGCATGAGAAATTGTAAGTAAAGAGCACAATTACATATTTGCCATCATGTAAGAGGGTTCGAATAAGTGTCTGATTGTTCGAATAATAATGCATGAGAAATTGTATGTAAACACCATGATGACATATATGGCATCATGCGAGAGGGTCCGAATAAATGTCTGAGTGTTCGAAGCCTAATGCATGAGAAATTGTAAGTAAAAACACCATAATGACATATCTGCAATCATACGAGAGGGTCCGAATAAGTGTTCGAGTGTTCGAAGTCTAATGCATGAGAAATTGTAAGTAAACACCATAATTATATATCTACCATCAGGCCAGAGGGTCCAAATAATTGTCCAACTATTCAAATCCTAATGCATGAGAAATTATAAATAAAAACCACAATTATATATCTGCTGTCATGTAAAAGGGTCCGAATAAGTATCCGAGTGTTCAGACCCTAATGCATGAGAAATTGTAAGTAAACACCATAATCACATATCTGCCATCATGCAAGAGTCTCTAAACAAGTATCCGACTGATCGAACCCTAATCTATGGGAAATTTTTCGTAAACACCATAATTGCATATCTGCCATCATGCCAGAATGTCCGAATAAGTGTCTGAGTGTTCGAACCCTAATGTATGAGAAATTATAAATAAACACCACAATTACATATCGTCCATCGTGCAAGAGGGTTCGAATAAATGTCCGAGTGTTCGAATCCTAATGCATGAGAAATTGTAAGCAAAGAGCACAATTACATATTTGCCATCATGTAAGAGGGTCTGAATAAGTGTCCGAGTGTTCAAACCTTAATGCATGAGAAATTGTAAGTAAACACCATAATTACATATCTGCCATCACGCAAGAGTGTCCGAATATGTGTCTGAGTGTTCGAACCCTAATGCATGAGAAATTGTATGTAAACACCATGATGACATATATGGCATCATGTGAGAGGGTCTGAATAGGTGTTCGAGTGCTCGAAGCCTACTGCATGAAAAATTGTAAGTAAAAACACCATAATGACATATTTCCAACATTGCGAGAGGGTCTGAATAAGTGTTCGAGTGTTCGAAGTCTAATGCGAGAGAAATTGTAAGTAAACACCATAATTACATATCTACCGTCAGGCTAGAGGGTCCAAATAATTGTCCAAGTGTTCAAATCCTAATGCAAGAGAAATTGTAAGTAAAAACCACAATTACATATCCGCCATCATGCAAAAGGTGTGTCCGAGTGTTCGAACCCTAATGCGTGAGAAATTATAAGTAAACACCATAATTACATATCTGCCATCATGCAAGAGTCTCCGAATAAATGTTCGAGTGTTCGAAGCCTGATACATCAGAAATTGTAAGTAAACACCCGAATTACATATCTGCCATCATGCAAGAGGGTCCCAAAAAGTGTCTGAGTCTTGGAACCCTAATGCATGAGAAATTGTAAGTAAACACCACAATTACATATCTGCCATCGTGCAAGAGGGTCTGAATAAGTGTCCGAGTCTTTCAAGCCTAATGAATGAGAAATTGTAAACAAACACCATAACTACATATCTGCCACTATGCAAGAGTGTCCGAATATGTATCCAACTGTTCGAACCCTAATCTATGAGAAATTGTATGTAAACACCATAATTACATATCTACCATTATGCCAGAGGGTCCGAATAAGTGTCCGAGTGTTCGAACTGTAATGCATGAGAAATTGTAAGCAGACACCACAATTACATATCGGTCACCATGCAAGAGGATCTGAATAAGCGTTCAAGTGTTCAAACCCTAATTCATGAGAAATTGTAAGTAAACACTATAATTACATATCTGCCATCATGCAAGAGTCTTCGAATAACTGTCCGAGTATTCGAACTCTAACGCATGAGGAATTGTATATAAACACCATTATTATATATCAGCCATTATGCAAGAGGGTCCGAACAAATGTCCGAGTGTTCGAACCCTAATGCACGTGAAATTGTAAGTAAACACCATAATTACATATCTGCCATCAAGCAAGAGTGTCCGAATAAGTATCCGACTATTCAAACTCTAATCCATGAGAAATTGTAAATAAACACCATAATCACATATCTGCCATCATGCAAAAGGGACCGAAGAAAGGTTCGACTGTTCGAACCATAATGCTTGAGAAATTGTAATTAAACAACATAATTACATATCTGCCATCATCCAAGAGCGTCCGAATAAGTGTCCAAGTGTTCGATCCCAAATGCATGAGAAATTATACGTAAACACCATAATTACGTATCTACCATCTGGCACGAGATTTCGAATAAGTGCTCAAGTGGTCGAACCCTAGTGCAGGAGAAATTGTAAGTAAACACCATAATTACATATCGGTCCTCAAGCAAGACAGACCGAATAAGTGTCCGAGCGATCGAAGCCAAATGCATGTGAAATTGTAAGTAAACACCATAATGACATATCTGCCATCATGCGAGAGGGTCCGATCATGTGTTCGAGTGTTCGAAGCCTAATGCATGAGAAATTGTAAGTAAACACTAGAATTAGATATCTGCAATCATGCAAGAGGGTCCCAATAAGTGTCCAAGTGTTCGAACCCTAATGCATGAGAAATTGTAAGTAAACACCATAATTATATATCTGTCATCATATAGGAGAGTCCGAATAAATGTCTGAGCGTTCGAACCCTAATGCATGAGAAATTGTATGTAAACACCATAATTACATATCTGCCATCATGCAAGAGTGTCCGAATAAGTATCTGACTGTTCGAACCCTAATCCATTAGAAATTGAAAATAAACACCTTAGTTAAATGTCTGCCATCATGCGAGACGGTCCGAATAAGTCTCCGAGTGTTCGAAGCCAAATGCATGAGAAATTGTAAGTAAACATCATAATTACATATCTGTCATCATGAAAGAGGGTCTGAATAAGTGTCCGAGTCTTGGAACCCTAATGCATGAGAAATTGTAAGTAAACATTATAATTACATATCTATTATCATGCAAGAGTCTCCGAATAAGTGTCCAAGTGTTCGAACTGTAATGAATGAGAAATTGTATGTGAACACCATAATTATCTATTTTCCATGATGCAAGAGGGTCCGAACAAATGTCCGAGTGTTCGAACCTCAATGCATGAGAAATTGTAAGTAAACTCCAAAATTCTATAACTGCCATCATTCAAGAGTGTCTGAATAAGTATCTGATTGTTCAAACCCTAATCCATGAGAAATTGTAAATAAACAACATAATTACATATCTGTTATCATGCAAGAGGGACCAATAAGTATCCGAGTGTTCGAACTATAATGCATGAGAAATTGTAATTAAACAGCATAATTACATATCTGCCATCATCCAAGAGCGTCCGAATAAGTGTCCGAGTGTTCGATCCCAAATGCATGAGAAATTATACATAAACACCATAATTACAAATCTACCATCCGGCATGAGGTTTTGAATAAGTGTTCGAGTGATCGAATCCTAGTGCATGAGAAATTGTAAGTAAACACCATAATTACATATCGGTCGTCAATCAAGACGATCCGAATAAGTGTCCGAGTGATCGAAGCCTATTGCATGTGAAATTATAAGTAAACATCATAATGACATATCTGCCGTCATGCGAGAGGGTCCGAATAAGTGTTCGAGTGCTCGAAGCCTAATGCGTGAGAAATTGTAAGTAAACACCAGAATTAGATATCTACAATCATGTAAGAGGGTCCCAATAAATGTCCAAGTGTTCGAGTGCGAATGCATGAGAAATTGTAAGTAAACACCACAATTAGATAACTGCCATCACGCAAGAGGGTCCGAATAAGTTTCCGAATCTACGAACCGTAATGCATGAGAAATTGTAAATAAACACCATAATCACATATCTGCCATCTCGCAAGAAGGTACGAATAAGTGTTAGAGTCATCGAACCCTAATGCATGAGATATTGCGAGTAAACACCGTAATTACATATCTGCCATCATGCAAGATTGTCCAAACAAATGTTCAAGTTTTCGAACACTAATGCATGAGAAATTGTAAGTGAACAACATAATTACATATCTGCCATCATGCAAGAGTCTCCGAAAAAATGTTCGAGTCTTCGAACTCTAACGCATGAGAAATTGTATGTAAACACCATAATTACATATCTATCATCATGGAAAAGGGTCCGAACAAATATCTGAGTGTTCGAACCCTAATCCATAAGAAACTGTAAGTAAACACCATAATTACATATCTGCCATCATGCAAAAGGGTACGAATAAATATCCAAGTGTTCAAACCGTAGTGCATGATAAATTGTTTGTAAACACCATAATTACATATCTGTCATTATGCAATAGTGTCTGAATAAGTATCCGACTGTTCAAACACTAATCCAGGGAAACTTGTAAGTAAACACCACAATTACATATCTGCTGTCATGCAAGAGGGTCCGAATAAGTGTCCGAGTGTTCGAACCCTAATGCATGAGAAATTGTAAGTAACCATCATAATTACATATCTGCCATCATGGAAGAGTCTCCGAATAAGTGTCCAAGCGTTCGAACTCTAATGCATGAGAAATTGTTTATTAACACCATAATTACATATCTGACATCATGCAAAAGGGTCCGAATAAGTGTGCGAGTCTTCAAACCCTAATGCAAGAAAAATTGTAAGTAAACACCACAATTACATATCTGCCGTCATGCAAGAGGGTCTGAATAAGTGTCCAAGTATTTCAACCCTAATGCATAAGAAATTGTAAATAAACACCATAATTACATATCTGCCGTCATGCATGAGTGTCCGAATAAATATCCCACTGTTCGAATACTAATCTGTGAGAAATTATATGTAAACACCATAATTACATATCTGCCATCATGCAGAGGGTCCGAATTAGTGTCCTACTGTTTGAACCTAATGCGTGAGAAACTGTGAGTAAACACCACAATTACATATCTGCTACCGTGCAAAAGGATCCGAATAAGTGTCCGAGTGTTCGAACCGTAATGCATGAGAAATTGAAAGTAAATACTATAATTACATATCTGCCATCATGCAAGAGTCTCCAAATAAGTGTCCGAGTGTTCGAATTTTAGTGCATGAGAAATTGTATGTAAACATCACAATTACGTATCTGCCATCATGCAAGAGGGTCCGAATAAGTATCTGACTGTGTGAACCATAATCCATGAGAAATTTTAAATAAACAACATAATCACATATCTGCCACCATGCAAGAGGGTCCAATAAGTGTCTGAGTGTTCAAACTTTAATGCATGAGAAATTATAATTAAATAGCATAATTACATATCTGTCATCATCCAAGAGCGTCCGAATAAGTGTTCGAGTGTTCAATCCCAAATGCATGACAAATTATACGTAAACACCATATTTGTATATCTACAGTCCTGCATGAGGTTTCGAATAAGTGTTCGAGTGATTGAACCTTAGTGCATGATAAATTGTAAGTAAACTCCATAATTAAATATCGGATATCAAGCAAGACGGTCCGAATAAGTGTCCGATTGTTCGAAGCCTAATGTATGAGATGAATAAATACCATAATCACATATCAGCCATCATACGAGAGAATCCGAATAATTGTTCGAGTGTTCGAAGCCTAATGCGTGAGAAATTGTAAGTAAACACCATAATGACATACCTGCCATCATGCGAGAGGGTCCGAATAAGTGTTCGAGTGTTCGAAGCTGAATGCGCGAGAAATTGCAAGTAAACACCACAATTATATATCTACCATCCTGCAAGAGTGTCCAAATAAGTATTCGACTGTTCGAACCCTAATCTATGAGAAATTGTAAGTAAACACCATAATTACATATCACCATCATGCCAGAGGGTCCGAATAAGTGTCCGAGTATTCGAACCCTAATGCATGAGAAATTGTAAGTAAACACCACAATTACATATCTGTCACCATGCAAAAAGATCCGAATAAGTGTCCGAGTGTTCGAACCCTAATGTCTGAGAAATTGTAAGTAAACACTATAATTACATATCTGACATCATGTAAGAGTCTCCAAGTAAGTGTCCGAGTGTTCGAACTCTAATGCATGAGAAATTGTATGTAAACACCATAATTATATATCTGCCATCATGCAAGAGGGTCCGAATAAATGTCTGAGTGTTTAAACCCTAGTGCACGAGAAATTGTAAGTATACACCATAATTATATATCTGCCAGCATGCAAGAGTCTTTGAATAAGTGTCCGAGTGTTTGAAAACTTATGCATGAGAAATTGTATGTAAACACCATAATTACAAATCTGTCATCATGCAAAAGGGTTCGAATAAATATCTAAGTGTCCGAACCGTAGTACCGTAGTGCACGATAAGTTTTATGTAAACACCACAATAGCATATCTGCCATTATGCAATAGTGTCCAAATAAGTATCTGACTGTTCGAACCCTAATCTAGGAGAAATTGTAAGTAAACACCAGCATTACATATCTGATATCATTCAAGAGGGTCCGAATAAGTGTCTGAGTGTTCGAACCCTAATGCATGAGAAATTGTTAGTAACCATCATAATTACATATCTGTCACCATGGAAGAGTCTCCAAATAAGTGTCCGAGCGTTCGCCCTCTAATGCATGAGAAATTGTTTGTAAACACTATAATTACATATCTGTCATCATGCAAGAAGGTCCGAATAAGTATCTAAGTATATCAACCCTAATGCATGAGAAATTGCAAGTAAACACCATAGTTACATAGCTGCCGTCATGCGTGAGTGTCCGAATAAGTATCCCACTGTTCGAACCCTAATCTATGAGAAATTATAAGTAAACACCACAATTGCATATCTGCCATCATGCCCGAGGGTACAAATAAGTGTCCCATTGTTTGAACCTAATGCTTGAGAAATTGTAGGCAAACACCACAATTACATATCTGTCGCCATGTAAGAGGATTCGAATAAGTGTTCGAGTGTTCAAACCCTAATGCATGAGAAATTGAAAGCAAATACTATAATTACATATATGCCATCATGCAAGAGTCTCCGAATAAGTGTCCGATTGTTCGAATTTTCGTGCATGAGAAATTGTTTATAAATAGCACAATTACATATCTGCCATCATGCAAGAGGGTCCGAATAAATGTCCGAGTGTTCGAACCGTAATGCACGAGAAATTGTAAGTAAATCGCAAAATTACATATCTGCCATCATTCAAGAGTGTCTGACTAAGTATCCGACTGTTCAAACCCTAATCCATGAGAAATTGTAAATAAACAATATAATTACATATTTGTTATCATGCAAGAGAGACCAATAAGTCTCCGAGTGTTCGAACTATAATGCATGAGAAATTGTAATTAAACAGCATAATTACATATCTGCCATCATCCAAGAGCGTCCGAATAAGTGTCCGAGTGTTCAATCCCAAATGCATGAGAAATTATACATAAACACCATAATTACATATCTACCATCCGGCATGAGGTTTTCAATAAGTGTTCGAGTGATCGAACCCTAGTGCATGAGAAATTGTAAGTAAACACCACAATTAAACATCAGATATCAATCAAGATGGTCCGAATAAGTGTCTGTGTGTTCGAAGCCTAATGCATGAAAAATTGTTAGTAAACACCACAATGACATATCAGCCATCATGCGAGAGGATCCGAATAAGTGTTCGAGTGTTCAAAGCCTAATGTGTGAGAAATTGTGAGTAAAAACACCATATGACATATCCGTCATCATGCGAGAGGGTCCAAATAAGTGTTCGAGTGTTTGAAACCTAATGCGTTAGAAACTGTAATTAAACATCAGAATTAGATATCTGACATCATGCAAGAGGCTCCCAAGAAGTGTCCAAGTGTTCGAACCCTAATGCGTTAGAAATTGTAAGTAAACACCACAATTACATATCTGCCATCATGCAAGAGTGTCTGAATAAGTATCCGACTGTTCTAACCCTAATCTATGAGAAATTGTAAGTAAACACCATAGTTACATATCTGCCATCATGCCAGAGGGTCTGAATAATTGTCCGAGTGTTCGAAATCTAATGCATGAGAAACTGTAAGTAAACACCACAATTACATATCTGTCACCATGCAAAAGATCCGAATAAGTGTCCGAGTGTTCGAACCCAAATGCATGAGAAATTGTAAGTAAACACTATAATTAAATATATTCCATCATACAAGAGTCTCCGACTAAGTGTCCGAGTGTTTGAACTCTAATGCACGAGAAATTGTATGTAAACACCATAATTACATATCTACCATCATGCAAGAGTGTCCGAATAAGTCTCCGATTGTTTGAACCCTAATCCATGACAAACTGCAAACCATAATTATATATTTGTTATCATGCAAGAGGGTCCGAATAAGTGTCCGAGTGTTCGAAGCATAATGCACAAGAAATTGTAATTAAACAGCATAATTACATATCTGCCAACACCCAAGAGCCTCCGAATAAGTGTCCGAGTATTCGACCGCAAATGCATGAGAAATTATATGTAAACACCATAATTACATAGTTACCATCCTGCACGAGGTTTCGAATAAATGTTCGAGTGGTCGAACCCTAGTGCATGAGAAATTGTAAGTAAACACCATAATTACATATCGGACATCAAGCACGACGGTCCGAATAACTGTCTGAGTGTTCGAAGCCTAATGCATGAGAAATTTTAAGTAAACACCACAATGACATATCTGCCATCATGCATGAGGGCCCCATTAAGTGTCCAAGTGTTCGACCCCTAATGCATGAGAAATTATAAGCAAACACCACAATTACATATCTGCCATCAAGCAAAAGGGTCTAAATAAGTGTCTGAATCTTCGAACCATAATGCATGAGAAGTTATAAGTAAACACCACAATTACATATCTGCCATCATGCAAGAGGGCACGAATAAGTGACCGAGTCTTCGAACCCTAATGCATGAGAAATTGTGAGTAAACACCATAATTACATATCTACCATCATGCAAGAGGGTCTGAACAAATGTTTGAGTGTTCGAACCCTAATGCTTGGAAATTGTAAGTGAACACCATAATTACATATCTGCCATCATGCAAGAGTCCTTGAATAGGTGTTAGACTGTTCGAACTCTAACGCATGAGAAATTGTATGTAAACACCATAATTACATATCTGTCATCATGCAAGAGGGTCCAAATAAATGTCCAAGTGTTCGAACCCTAATGCATGAGAAATTGTAAGAAACACCACAATTACATATCTGCCATCAAACAGAGTATCCGAATAACTATCCTACTGTTCGACACCTAATCCATGAGAAATTGAAAGTAAACACCTTAATTAAATGTCTGCCATCATGCGAGAGGGTCCAAATAAGTCTCTAAGTGTTCGACGTCTAATGCATGAGAAATTGTATGTAAACACCATAATTACATATCTACCATCGTTCAAGAGGGTCCGAATAAGTATCCGAGTGTTCGAACCCTAAGGCATGAGAAATTGTATGTAATCACCACAATTACATATCTGCCATCATGCAAGAGGTTCCGGATATGTGTCCAAGTCTTTCAACCCTAATGCATGAGAAATTGTAAGTAAACACCACGATTACATATTTGCCGTCATGCAAAAGTGTTCGAAGAAGTATCCCATTGTTCGAACCCTAATCTATGAGAAATTGTACGTAAATACCATAATTACATATCTGCCATCGTGCCAGAGGTTCCGAATAAGTGTCTGATATTTTGAACCCTAATCCATGGGAAATTGTAAGTAACGCCACAAATACATATCTGCCACCTTGCAAGAGGATCCGAATAACTGTCTGATTGTTCGAACCCTATTGCATGAAAAATTCAAAGTAAACACTCTAATTACATTTCTTCCATCACGCAAGAGTCTCCGAATGAGTGTCCAAGTGTTCGAATTCTACTGCATGAGAAATTGTATGTAAACATCATAATTACATATCTGCCATAACGCAAGAGGGTCCGAATGAGTGCCCGCGTGTTCGAACTCTAACGCATGACAAATTGTATGTAAACATGATAATTACATCTTTGTCATCATGCAAGAGGGACCGAATAAATGACCGAGTGTTCGAACCCTAATGCATGAGAAATTAAAACTAAACACCTTAGTTAAATGTCTGCCATCATGCGAGAGAGTCCGAATAGGTCTTTGAATGTTCGAAGCCTAATGCATGAGAAATTGTAAGTAAACACCATAATTACATATCTGCCATCATGAAAGATCGTCCGAATAAGTGTCCGAGTCTTTGAACCCTAATGCATGAGAAATTGTAAGTGAACTCCAAAATTACATATTTGCCATCATGCAAGAGGGTCCGAATAAGTGTCCCAATGCTTGAACCCTAATGCATGAGAAATTGTAAGTAAATCCCACAATTAAATATCTGACATCATGCAAGGGTCTCCGAATAAGTGTCCGAGTGTTCGAACCCTAATGCATGAGCAGTTGTACGTAAACACCATAATTCCATGGCCGCCATCATGCAAGAGGGTCTAAATAAATGTCCGAGTGTTCGAACCCGAATGCATGAGAAATTGTAAGTAAACACCATAATTACATATCTGCCATTATGCCAAAGGGTCCAAATAAGTGTCTGAGTGTTCGAAACCGAATGCATGAGAAATTTTAAGTAAACAACACAATTAGATATCTGCCATCATGCAAGTGGGTCCGAATAAGTGTCCGAGTGTTCGAACTCTTATGCATGAGAAATTGTATGAAAATACCATAATTACATATCTACCATAATGCAACAGGGACTGCATAAATGTCCGAGTGTTCGAACCCCAGTGCACGAGAAATTATCAATAACACCATAATTACATATCTAATATCTTACAAAAGTGTCCGAAAAAATGTCCGAGTGTTCGAACCCTAATATGTGAGAAATTGTAAGAAAATAGCATAATTACATATCTGCCATCATGCAAGAGGGTCCAAATAAGTGTCTGAGTGTTCGAACCCTAATGCATGAGAAATTGTTTGTAAACACCATAACTACATATCTGCCATCATGCAAGACGGTCCGAATAACTTTCTGAGTCTTCAAACCCTAATTCTTGAGAAATTGTACGTAAACACCACAATTATATATCTGCCTTCATGTAAGAGAGTCCGAAAAAGTGTCCGAGTCTTTCAACCCTAATGCATGAGAAATTGTAAGTAAGCACCATAATTAAATATCTACATCATGCAAGAGTGTCCGAATAAGTATCCGACTGTTCGAATCCTAATCTATGAGAAATTGTAAGTAAACACCATAATTACATATCAGCCATCATGCGAGAGGATCCGAATAAGAGTTCGAGTGTTCGAAGCCTAATGCATGAGAAATTGTAAGCAAACACCATAATGACATATCTGCCATCATGCGAGAGGGTCTGAATAAGTGTTCGATTGTTTGAAACCTAATGCGTGAGAAATTGTAAGTAAACAACAGAATTAGATATATACCATCATTCAAGAGGCTCCCAATAAGTGTCCAAGTGTTCGAATCCTAACGCATGAGAAATTGTAACTAAACACCACAATTACACATCTACCATCATGCAAGAGTGTCCGAATAAGTATCCGACTGTTCGAACCCTAATCTATGAGAAATTGTAAGTAAACACCATAATTACATATCTGCCATCAAGTCAGAGGGTCCGAATAAGTGTCCGAGTGTTCGAACCCTAATGCATGAGAAATTGTAAGCAAACACAACAATTACATATCTGTCACCATGCTAAATGATCCGAATAAGTGTCCGAGTGTTCGACCCCAAATGCATGAGAAATTATAAGTAAACACTATAATTACATATATTTCATCGTGCAAGAGTCTCCGAGTAAGTGTCCAGGTGTTCGAACTCTAATGCATGAGAAATTGTATGTAAACATCATAATTGTATATCTGTCATCATGCAAGAGGGTCCGAATAAATGTCCGAGTGTTCGAACCCTAATGCACGAGAAATTGTAAGTAAACACCATAATTACATATCTGCCATCATCCAAGAGTGTCCGAATAAGTCTCCGATTGTTCGAACCCTAATCCCTGAGAAATTGAAAATAAACACCATATCTGCTATCATGCAAGATGGTCCGAATAAAGGTCTGAGTGTTCGAACCATAATGCATGAGAAATTGTATTTAAATAGCACAATTACATATCTGCAATCATCCAATAGTGCATAAACAAGTGTCCGAGTGTTCGATCCCAAATGCGTGAGAAATTATATGTAAACACCATAATTACATATCTACCTTCCTACACGAGGTTTCGAATAAGTGTTCGAGTGCTCGAACCCTAACGCATGAGAAATTATAAATAAATACCATAATTACATATCTGCCATCATGCAAGAGGGTCCGAGTAAGTGTCCGAGTCTTCGAACCGTAATGCATGAGAAGTTATAAGTAAACACCAAAATTACATATTTGTCGTCATGCAAGAGGGCACGAATAAGTGTTTGAGTGTTTGAACCCTAATGCATGAGAAATTGTAAGTGAACACCATAATTACATATCTGCCATCGTGCAAGAGTCTCTGAATAATTGTCCGACTGTTCGAACTCTAACGCTTGAGAAATTGCATGTAAACACCATAATTACATATATGTCATCACGAAAGAGGATCCAAAAAAATGTCCGAGTGTTCGAACCCTAATGCATGAAAAATTATAAGTAAACACCATAATTACATATCCGTCATAATGCAAGAGTATCTGAGTAAGTATCCGGCTGTTCGAACCCTAATTCATAAGAAATTGAAAGTAAACACCTTAATTAAATATCTGCCATCATGCCAGATGGTCCGAATAAGTCTCCGAGTGTTCGAAGCCTAATGCATGAGAAATTGTAATTAAAAGCACAATTACATATCTGCAATCATCCAATAGCGCATAAACAAGTGTCTGAGTGTTCGATCCCAAATGCGTGAGAAATTATACGTAAACACCATAGTTACATATCTACCTTCCAGCACGAGGTTTCGAATAAGTGTTCGAGTGTTCGAACCCTAATGCATGAGAAATTATAAATAAACACCACAATTACATATCTGCCATCATGCAAGAGGGTCCGAGTAAGTGTCCGAGTCTTCGAACCGTAATGCATGAGAAGTTATAAGTAAACACCACAATTACATATTTGCCCTCATGCAAGAGGGCACGAATAAGTGTTTGAGTGTTTGAACCCTAATGCATGAGAAATTGTAAGTGAACACCATAATTACATATCTGCCATCATGCAAGAGTCTCTGAATAAGTGTCCGACTGTTCGAACTCTAACGCTTGAGAAATTGCATGTAAACACCACAATTGCATATATGTCATCACGAAAGAGGATCCAAAAAAATGTCCGAGTGTTCGAACCCTAATGCATGAAAAATTGTAAGTAAACACCATAATTACATATCTGTCATAATGCAAGAGTATCTGAATAAGTATCCGGCTGTTCGAACCCTAATTCATGAGAAATTGAAAGTAAACACCTTAATTAAATATCTGCCATCATGCCAGATGGTCCGAATAAGTCTCCGAGTGTTCGAAGCCTAATGCTTGAGAAACTGTAAGTAAACACCCTAATTAAATATCTACCATCGTGCAAGAGGGTCTGAATAACTGTCCGAGTGTTCGAACCCTAATGCATGAGAAATTGTAAGTAAACACCATAATTACATATCTGCCATCATGCAACAGAAATTGTAAGTAAACACCACAATTACTACATATTTGTCATCACGCATGAGGGTCCGAATAAATGTCCGAGTGTTCGAACCCTAATGCATGAGAAATTGAAAGTAAACACCTTAGTTATTGTCTGCCATCATGCGACAGGGTCCAAATAAGTCTCCGAGCATTCGAAGCCTAATGCATGAGAAATTGTAAGTAAACATCCTAATTATATATCTGCCATCATGAAAGAAGGTCCGAATAAGTGTCCGAGTCTTCGAACCCTAATGCATGAGAAATTGTAAGTAAAAACCAAAATTACGTATCTACCACCAAGCAAGAGGGTCTGAATAAGTATCCGAGTGTTCGAACCGTAATGCATCAGAAATTGTAAGTAAACCTCACAATTACATATCTACCATCATGCAAGGGTCTCCGAATAAGTGTCCGAGTGTTCGAACTGCAACGCATGGGCTATTGTACATAAACACCATAATTATATAGCTGCCATTATGCAAGAGGGTTCGAAGAAATGTCCGAGTGTTCGAACACTAATGCATGGGAAACTGTAAGTAAACACCATAATAACATATCTGCTATCATATGAGAGGGTACGAACATGTTCCGGAGTGTTCGAACCCTGATGCATGAGAAATTGTAAGTAAACACCATAATTACGTATTAGCCATCAAGCTAGAGGGTCTGAATAAGTGTCTGAGTGTTCGAAACCGAATGCATGACAAATTGTAAGTAAACACCACAACTAGATATCTGCTATCATGCGAGAGGGTCCGAATAAGTGTCCGAGTGTTCTAATTCTAATGCAAAAGAAATTGTACAAAAGCACCATAATTATATATCTACCATCATGCAACATGATCCGAATAAATGTCCAAGTGCTCGAACCCCAGTGCACGAGAAATTGCAAGTAACACCATAATTACATATCTGCTGTCATGCAAGAGTGTCTGAATAAATGTCCGAGTGTTCGAACCCTAGTACATGAGAAATTGTAAGTAAACAGCATAATTACATATCTGCCATCATGCAAGAGGATCCGAATAAATGTCCGAGTGTTCGAACCCTAATGCATAAGAAATTGTTTGTAAACACAATAACTACATATCTGCCACCATGCAAGACGGTCCGAATAAGTGTCCAAGTCTTCAGACCCTAATGTATGAGAAATTGTAAATAAACACCACAATTACATTTTTGCATCATGCAAGAGTGTCTGAATAAGTATCCGACTATTCGAACCCTAATCTATGAGAAATTGCAAGTAAATACCATAATTACATATCTGCCACCATCCTAGAGAGTCCGAATAAGTGTACGAGTCTTTCAACCCTAATGCATGAGAAATTGTAAGTAAACACCACAATTACATATCTGTCATCGTGTTAGTGGGTCCGAATAAGTGTCGGAGTGGTCGAACCCTAATGCATGAGAAATTGTAAGTAAACATTGTAATTAAATGTTTGTCATCACACAAGATTATTCTAATAAGTGTCCGAGTGTTCGAACACTAAGGCATGATAAATTGTAAGTAAACAGCATAATTACGTATCTATCATCACGCAAGAGGGTCCGAATAAGTTTCTGAGTGTTCGAACCCTAATGCATGAGAAATTGTAAGTAAACAATATAATTACATATCTACCATCACGCAAGAGGGTCCAAATAAGTGTCCGACTTTTCGAACACTAATACATGGGAAACTGTAAGTAAACACCATAATCACATATCTGCCATCATATGAGAGGGTTCGAATATGTTCCGGAGTGTTTGAACCCTGATGCATGAGAAATTGTAAGTAAACACCGAAATTACATATTAGCCATCAAGCCAGAGGGTCCGAATAAGTGTTTGAGTGTTCAAAACTGAATGCATGAGAAATTGTAAATAAACACCACAATTAGATATCTGCTATCATGCGAGAGGGTCTGAGTAAGTGTCCGAGTGTTCTAATTCTAATGCATGAGAAATTGTACGAAAACACCATAATTATATAGCTGACATCATGCAACAGGGTCTGAATAAATGTCCAAGTGCTCGAACCCCAGTGCACGAGAAATTGCAAGTAACACCATAATTACATATCTGCTGTCATGCAAGAGGGTCTGAATAAATGTCCTAGTGTTTGAACCCTAATACATGAGAAATTGTAAGTAAACAGCATAATTACATATCTGCCATCATGCAAAAGGATCCGAATAAATGTCTGAGTGTTCGAACCCTAATGCATAAGAAATTATTCGTAAACACAATAACTACATATCTGCCACCACGCAAGACGGTCTGAATAAGTGTTCGAGTCTTCAAACCTTAATGCATGAGAAATTGTAAATAAAAACCATAATTACATTTTTGCATCATGCAAGAGTATCTGAATAAGTATCCGATTGTTCGAACCCTAATCTATGAGAAATTGCAAGTAAATACCATTATTACATATCTGCCACCATCCTAGAGAGTCCGAATAAGTGTTCGAGTCTTTCAACCCTAATTCATGAGAAATTGTAAGTAAACACCACAATTACATATCTGTCATTGTATTAGTGGGTCCGAATAAGTGTCGGAGTGGTCGAACCCTAATGCATGAGAAATTGTAAAGAAACACCGTAATTAAATGTTTGCCATCACACAAGATTATTCTAATAAGTGTCCGACTGTTCGAACCCTAATGCATGATAAATTGTGAGTAAACAGCACAATTACGTATCTATCATCACGCAAGAGGGTCCGAATAAGTGTCCGAGTGTTCGAACCCTAATGCAAGAGAATTGCAAGTAAATAGCATAATTACATATCTACCATCACGCAAGAGGGTCCAAATAAGTGTCTGATTGTTCGAACCATAATGCATAAGAAATTGTATGTAAACATCATCATGACATATATGCCATCGTGCGAGAGGGTCCGAATAAGTGTCTGAGTGTTCGATGCCTAATGCATGAGAAATTGTAAGTAAGTACCATAATGACATATCTGCCATCATGCGAGAGAGTCCAAATAAATGTTTTAGTGTTCGAAACCTAATGCATGAGAAATTGTAAGTAAACACCAGAATTAGATATCTGCCATCATGCAAGAGGGTCACAAAATGTGTCCGAGTGTTTGAACCCTAATGCATGAGAAATTGTAAGTAAACAACACAATTACATAGCTGCCATCATCCAAGGGGGTTCGAATAAGTGTCCGAGTCTTCGAACCATAATGCATGAGAAATTGTAAGTAAGCACCACAATTACATATCTGCCATCATGCAAGAGGGTACAAATAAGTGTACTAGTCATCGAACCCTAATGCATGAGAAATTGTGAGTAAACACCATAATTACATATCTGCCATCATACAAGATGGTCCGAACAAATGTTTGAGTTTCTGAACCCTAATGCATGAGAGAAATTGTAAGTAAACACCAGAATTAGAGATCTGGCATCATGCAAGAGGGTCACAAAATGTGTCCGAGTGTTTGAACCCTAATGCATGAGAAATTGTAAGTAAACACCACAATTACATATCTGCCATCATCCAAGGGGGTTCGAATAAGTGTCCGAGTCTTCGAACCATAATGCATGAGAAATTGTAAGTAAGCACCACAATTACATATCTGCCATCATGCAAGAGGGTACAAATAAGTGTACGAGTCATCGAACCCTAATGCATGAGAAATTGTGAGTAAACACCATAATTACATATCTGCCATCATACAAGATGGTCCGAACAAATGTTTGAGTTTCTGAACCCTAATGCATGAGAAATTGTAAGTGAACACCATAATTACATATCTGGCATCATGTAACAGTCTACGAATAGGTGTTTGAGTGTTCGAACTCTAGCGCATGAGAAATTGTATGTAAACACCATAATTACATATCTGCCATCATGTAAGAGGGCCCGAATAAATGTCGGAGTGTTCGAAGCCTAATGCATGAGAAATTGTACGTAAACACAATAATTACACATCTGCCATCATGAAAGTGGGTCCGAAAAAGTGTCCGAGTCTTCGAACCCAAATGAATGAGAAATTATAAGTAAGCACCAAAATTACATAGCTTCCATCATGCAAGAGGATCCGAACAAGTGTCCGAGTGTTCGAACCGTAATGCATGAGAAATTGTAAGTAAAAACCACAATTACATATATGCCATCATGCAAAGGTCTTCGAATAAGTGTCCGAGTGTTCGAACTCTAATGCATGAGCAGTTGTACGTAAACACCATAATTACATTGCTGCCATCATGCAAGAGGGTCCGAAGAGATGTCCGCGTGTTTGAACCGAAATACATGAGAAATTGTAAGTAAACAACATAATCACATATCTGCCATCATGCGAGAGGGTCCGAATAAGGGTCCGAGTGTTCCAATCCTAATGCATGAGAAAGTGTAAATAAACAGTATAATTACATATCTGCCATCATGCCAGAGGGTCCGAATAAGCGTCTGAGTGTTCGAAACTGAATGCATGAGAAATTGTAAGTAACACCACAATTAGGTATCTACCAGCATGCAAGAGGGTCCGAATAAGTGTCCGAGTGTTCAAACTCTATTGCATGAGAAATTTTATGAAAACACCATAATTACAAATTTGCCATCATGCAACAAGGTCCGAATAAATGTTCGAGTGTTCAAACCCCAGTGCACGAGAAATTGTAAGTAACACCATAATTACATATCTGCCATCATGCAAGAGGGTCCGAATACGTGTCCGAGTCTTCAAACCCTAATGCATAAGAAATTGTAAGTAACACCGCAATTACATATCTGCCTTCATGAAGAGGGTCCAAATAAGTGTCCGAGTCTTTCAATCCTAATGCATGAGAAATTTTAAGTAAGCACCATAATTTCATATCTGTATCTTGCAAGAGTGTCCGAATAAGTATCCGACTGTTCGAACCCTAATCTATGAGAAATTGTAAGTAAATACCATAATTTCAAATCTGCCACCATGCTAGAGTGTCCGAGTGTTCAAATCCTAATGCATGAGAAATTGTAAGTAAAGGCCATAATTACATATCTGCCATCATATACGAGGGTCTGAATAGGTGTCCGAGTGTTCGAACCCTAATGCATGAGAAATTGTTTGTAAACACCATAACTAAATATCTGCCATCATGCAAGACAGTCCAAATAAGTTTCCGAGTCTTCAAACCCTAATGCATGAGAAATTATAAGTAAACACCACAATTACATATTTGCCTTCATGCAAGACAGTCCGAATAAGTGTCCGAGTCTTTCAACCCTAATGCATGATAAATTGTAAGTAAGCACTATAATTACATATCTGCATCATGCAAAAGTGTCTGAATAAGTATCCGACTATTCGAACCATAATCTAAGAGAAATTGTAAGCAAACACCATAATTAGATAACTGCCACCATTCCAGAGGGTTCAAATAATTGTCCGAGTGTTCGAATCCTAATGCTTGAGAAATTGTAACTAAAGACCACAATTACATATCTGTCATCATACACAAGGGTCCGAATAATTGTCCGATTGTTCAAACCCTAATGCAAGAGAAATTGTAAGTAAACACCATAATTACATATCTACCATCACGCAAGAGGGTCCGAATAAGTGTTCGAGTCTTCGAACCCTAATGCATGAGAAATTGTATGTAAACATCATGATGACGTATATGCCATCATGTGAGAGGGTTCAAATAAGTGTCTGAGTGTTCGATGCCTAATGCATGAGAAATTGCAAGTAAATACCATAATGACATATCTGCCATCATGTGAGAGGGTCCGAATAAGTGTTCGAGTGTTCGAAACGTAATGTGTGAGAAATTGTAAGTAAACACAAGAATTAGATATCTGCCATCCTGCAAGAGGGTCCCAATAAGTGTCCAAGTGTTCAAAGCCTAATGCATGAGAAATTGTAAGTAAACACCGCAATTACATATCAGCCCTCATCCAAGAGGGTCTAAATTAGTGTCCGAGTCTTTGAACTGTAAGGCATGAGAAATTGTAAGCAAACACCACAATTACATATCTACCATCATGCTAGAGGGTACGGATAAGTGTCTGAGTCTTCGAACCCTAATGCATGAGAAATTGTGAGTAACCATTATAATTACATATCTGCCATCATACAAGAGGGTCCAAACAAATGATCGGGTGTTCGAACCCTAATGCATGAGAAATTGTACGTGTAGACCACAACTACAAATTTGCCATCATGTAACAGTCTCCGAAAAAGTGTCTGAGTGTTTGAACTCTGACGCATGAGAAATTGTACTTAAACACCATAATTACATATCTGTCATTGTGCAACAGGATCCGAATAAATGTCTGAGTGTTTGAACGCTAATGCATGAGAAATTGTAAGTAAACACCACAATTACATATCTGCCATCATCCAAGGGGTCCGAATAAGTGTCCGAGTCTTCAAACCGTAAGGCATGAGAAATTGTAAGTAAACATCACAATTACATATCTGCCACCATGCTAGAGGGCACAAATAAGTGTACCAGTCATCGAGTCCTAATGCATGAGAAATTGTGAGTAAACACAATAATTACATATATACCATCATGCAAGATGGTCCGAACAAATGTTCGAGTGTCCGAACCCTAATGCATGAGAAATTATAAGTGAACACCATAATTACATATCTGCCATCATGTAACTATCTCTGAATAAGTATCTGAGTGTTCGAACTCTAACGCATGAGAAATTGTATGTAAATACCATAATTACATATCTGTCATCATGCAAGAGGGTCCGAATAAATGTCAGAGTGTCCGAAGTCTAATGCATGAGAAATTAAAAGTAAACACATAGTTAAATGTCTGCCATCATGCGAGAGGGTCCGAATAAGTCTCTGAGTGTTCGAAGCCTAATGCATGAGAAATGGTACGTATACACAATAATTACATATCTGCCACTATGAAAAAGGGTCCGAATAAGTGTCCGTGTCTACGAACCCTAATGAATGAAAAATTATAAGTAAACACCAAAATTACATAGCTGTCATCATGCAAGAGGGTCCGAATAAGTGTCCGAGTGTTCGAATCGTAAAGCACGATAAATTGTAAGTAAAAACCACAATTACATATCTGCCATCATGCAAGGGTCTTCGAATAAGTGTCTGAGTGTTCGAACTCTAATGCATGAGTAGTTGTACGTAAACACCATAATTACATTGCTTCCATCATGCAAGAGGGTCCGAGGAAATGTCCGAGTGTTCGAACCGAAATACATGAGAAATTGTAAGTAAACAACATAATCACATATCTGTCATTATACGTGAGGGTCAGAATAAGGGTCCGAGTTTTCGAACCGTAATGCATGTGAAATTGTAAGTAAATAGCATAATTACATATTTGCCATCATGCCAGAGGGTCCGAATAAGTGTTTGAGTGTTCGAAACCGAATGCATGAGAAATTGTAAGTAACACCACAATTAGGTATCTGCTAGCATGCAAGAGGGTCCGAATAAGTGTCCGAGTATTCAAATTCTATTGCATGAGAAATTATATGAAAACACCATAATTACAAATTTTCCATCATGCAATAAGGTCTGAATAAATGTTCGAGTGTTCGAACCCCAGTGCACGAGAAATTGTAAGTAACACCATAATAACATATCTGTTACCATGTAAGAGGGTCCGAATAAGTGTATGAGTATTCGAACCCTAATACATTAGAAATTGTACGTAAATAGCATAATTACATATCTGCCATCATACAAGAGGGTCCGAATATGTGTCCGAGTTTTCAAACCCTAATGCTTGAGAAATTGTAAGTAATACCATAATTACATATATGCCTTCATGCAAGAGGGTCCAAATAAGTGTCCGAGTCTTTTAATCCGAGTGCATGAGAAATTGTAAGTAAGCACCATAATTACATATCCACATCATGCAAGAGTGTCCAAATAAGTATCTGACTGTTCGAACCCTAATCTATGAGAAATTGTAAGTAAACACCATAATTACATATCTACCACCATGCTAGGGGGGTCGAATAAGTGTCTGACTGTTCGAACCCCAATACATGAGAAATTGTAAGTAAGGACCAAAATTATGTATCTACCATCATATACGAGGGTCCGAATCAGTGTCCGAGTGTCCGAACCCTAACGCATAAGAAATTATTTGTAAACACCATAACTAAATATCTGCCTTCATGCAAGATGGTCTAAATAAGTGTCCGAGTCTTCAAACCCTAATGCATGAGAAATTATAAGTAAACACCATAATTACATATCTGCCTTCATGCAAGTGGGTCTGAATAAGTGTCCGAGTCTTTCAATCCTAATGCATGATAAATTGTAAATAAGCACTATAATTACATATCTGCATCATGCAAAAGTGTCCGAATAAGTACCCGACTGTTCGAACCCTAATCTATGAGAAATTGTAAGAAAACACCATAATTACATATCTGCCACCATGCCAGAAGGTTCGAATAAGTGTCCGAGTGTTCGAACCCTAATGCATGAGAAATTGTAAGTAAAGACCACAATTACATATCTGCCATCATACACAACGGTCCAAATAAGTGTCTGAGTGTTCGAACCATAACGCAAGAGAAATGATAAGTAAACACCATAATTACATATCTACCATCACGCAATAGGGTCCGAATAAGTACTCGAGTGTTCGAACCCTAATGCATGAGAAATTGTATGTAAACATCACGATGACGTATATGCCATCATGTGAGAGGGTTTGATTAAGTGTCCCAGTGTTCGATGCCGAATGTATGAGAAATTGCAAATAAATACCATAATGACATATCTGCCATCATGCAAGAGTGTCCAAATAAGTGTTCGAGTGTTCGAATTGTAATGCGCGAGAAATTGTAAGTAAACACAAGAATTAGATATCTGCCATCATGCAAAAGGGTCCCAATAAGTGTCCAAGGGTTCGAACCCTAATGCATGAGAAATTGTAAGTAAACACCGCAATTACATATCTGCCATCATCTAAGAGAGTCCGAATAAGTGTCCGAGTCTTTGAACTGTAAGCCAAGAGAAATTGTAAGTAAACACCACAATTACATATCTGCCATCATGCAAGAGGGTACGAATAAGTGTCCGAGTCTTCGAGCCCTAATGCATGAGAAAATGTGAGTAACACAGTAATTACATATCTGCCATCATGCAAGAGGGTCCGAACAAATGTTCGAGTGTTCGAACCCTAATGCATGAGAAATTGTACGTGAAGACCACAATTACATGCCATCATGTAACAGTCTCCGAAAAAGTGTCTGAGTGTTTGAACTCTTACGCATGAGAAATTGTACTTAAACACCATAATTACATATCTGTCATAGTGCAAGAGAGTCCGAATAAATGTCAGAGTGTTCGAACCCTAATGCATGAGAAATTATAAGTAAACACCATAATTACATATCTGCCATTATGCAAGAGTGTCTGAATAAGTATCTGACTGTTCGAACCCTAATCCATGAGAAATTGAAAGTAACAACTTAGTTAACTATTTGACATCATGCGAGAGGGTCCGAATAAGTCTCCGAGTGTTTGAAGCCAAATGCATGAGAAATTGTAAATAAACACCATAATTACATATCTTCTATCATGAAACAGGGTTCGAATAAGTGTCCGAGTCTTCGAACCCTAATGAATGAAAAATTATAAGTAAAGACCATCATCACATATCTACCATCATGCAAGAGGGTTCGAATAAGTGTCTGAGTGTTCGAACCCTAATGCATGAGAAATTGTAAGTAAACAGCATAATTACATGTGTACCATCATGCCAGAGGGTCCGAATAAATGTCTGAGAGTTCAAAACCTAATGCATGAGAAATGGCAAGTAGACACCACAATTAGATATCTGCCATCATATAAGAGGGTCTAAATAAGTGTCTGAGTATTCGAACTCTACTGCATGAGAAGTTGTATGAAAACACCATAATTACATATCTACCATCATGCAACAGGGTTCGAATAAATGTTCGAGTGTTCGAACCCTACTGCACGAGAAATTGTAAGTAAGCACCATAACTACATATCTGCTGTAATGCAAGAGGGTCCAAATAAGTGTCCGAGTCTTTGAACCCTAATGCATGAGAAATTGTGAGTAAACACCATAATTACCTATCTACCATCGTGCAAGAGGGTCCGAACAAATGCTCGAGTGTTTGAACCCTAATGCATGAGAAATTGTAAGTGAAGACCATAATTACATATCAGCCATCACGTAAGAGTCTCCGAATAAGTGTCCGAGTTTTCGAACTCCAAGGCATGAGAAATTGTACTTAAACAACATAATTACATATCTATCATCGTGCAAGAGGGTATGAATAAATGTCTGAGTGTTCGAACCCTAATGCATGAGAAATTGTAAGTAAACACCATAATTACATATCTACCATCATACAAGAGTGTCCAAATAAGTACCCGATTGTTCGAGCCCTAATCCACGAGAAATTGAAAGTAACACCTTAGTGAAATGTTTGCCATAATGCAAGAGGGTCCGAATAAGTCTCCGAGTGTTCGAAGCCTAATGCATGAGAAATTGCAAGTAAACACCCTAATTACATATCTGCCATCATGAAAGAGGGTTCGAATAAGTGTTCAAGTGTTCGAAACCTAATGCATGAGAAATTGTTAGTAAAGACCATAATCACATATCTGCCATCATTCGAGAGAATCCGAATAAGTGTCCGAGTGTTTGAACCCCAATGCATGAGAAATTGTAAGTAAACAACATAATTACATGTCTGCCATCATGCCAGAGGATCCGAATAAGTGTATGAGTGTTCAAAACCTAATGCACGAGAAATCGTAAGTAAACACCACAATTAAATATCTGCTATCATGCAAGAGGGTCCAAATAAGTGTCCGAGTATTCGATTTCTAGTGCATGAGAAATTGTATGAAAATAACATAATTACATATCTGGGATCATGCAATAGGGTCCGAATAAATGTCCGGGTGTTCGAACCCCTACTGCACGAGAAATTGTATGTAAACACCATAATTACATATCTGCTATCATATAAGAGGGTCTAAATCAGTGTCCGAGCATTCGAAACCTAATACATGAGAAATTGTAAGTAAACAACATAATTACATTTCAGCCATCATGCAAGAAGGTTCGAATATGTATCCGAGTGTTTGAACCCTAATGCATGATAAATTGTTTGTTAACACCATAATTACATATCTGCCATCATGCAAGAGGGTCCGAATAAGTGTCCAAGTCTTCAAACCCTAATACATGAGAAATTGTAAGTAACACCACAATTACATATCTGCCTTCATGCAAGAGGGTCCGAATAAGTGTCCGAGTCTTTCAACCCTATTGCATGAGAAATTGTAAGTTAGCATCATAATTACATATCTGCCATCATGTAAGAGGGTCTGAATAAGTGTCTGAGTCTTCGAACCATATGGCTTGAGAAATTGTATCTAAACGCCACAATTACATATCTGCCGTCATGCAAGATGGTACGAATAAGTGTCCGAGTTTTCGAACCCTAATGCATGAGAAATTGTAAGTAAACACCATAATTACATATCTGCCATCATGAAAGTGGGTTCGAATAAGTGTTCGAGTCTTAGAACCCTAATGGATGAGAAATTGTAAGCAAAGACCATAATCACATATCAGCCATCATGCGAAAGAGTCCGAATAAGTGTCCGAGTGTTCGAACCCTAATGCATTTGAAATTGTAAGTAAACAGCATAATTACATGTCTGCCATCATGCTAGAGGATCCGAATAAGTGTATAAGTGTTCAAAACCTAACGTATGAGAAATGGTAAGTAAACACCACAATTAGATATCTGCCATCATGCAAGGGGGTCCAAATAAGTGTCCGAGTATTTGAACTCTAGTACAGGGGAGACTGTATGAAAACACCATAATTACATATCTGGCATCATGCAACATGGTCCGAATTCATGTTCGGGTGTTCGAACCCTACTGCACGAGATGTTGTAAGTAACACAATAAGTACATATCTGCTATCAGGCAAGAGGGTCTAAATAAGTGTCCGAGCGTTCGAACCCTAATACATGAGAAATTGTAAGTATACAACATAATTACATATTTGCGAGCATGCAAGAAGGTCCGAATAAGTATCCGAGTGTTCGAACCTTAATGCATGATAAATTGTTTGTAAACACCATAATTAAATATCTGCCATCATGCAAGAGGGTCCGAATAAGTGTTCGAGTCTTCAAACCTTAATGGATGAGAAATTGTAACTAAACAGCACAATTACATATCTACCTTCATGTAAGAGGGTCCGGATAAGTGTCCGAGTCTTTCAACCCTAATGCATAAGAAATTGTAAGTTAGCAGCATAATTACATATCTGCCATCATGCAAGAGGGTCCGAATAAGTGTACGAGTCTTCGAACCATAAGGTATGAGAAATTATAAGTAAACACCACAATTACATATCTGCCAACATGCAAGAGGGTACGAATAAGTGTCCGAGTCTTCGAACCCTTACGCATGAGAAATTGTTAGTAAATACCATAATTACATATCAGCCATCATGCAAGAGGGTTCGAACAAATGTTCGAGTGTTTGAACCCTGATACATGAGAAATTGTAAGTGAAGACCATAATTACATATCTGCCATCACGTAACAGTCTCCGAATAAGTGTCCGAGTTTTTGGACTCTAACGCATGAAAAATTGTACTTAAACACCATAATTACATATCTTTCATCGTGCAAGAGGGTCCCAATAAATGTATGAGTGTTCTAACCCTAATTCATGACAATTTTTAAGTAAATACCATAATTACATATCGGCCATCATGAAAAAGTGTCCGAATAAGTATCCGACTGTTCGAAAACTCATCCAAGAGAAATTTAAAGTAACACCTTAGTTAAATGTTTGCCATCATGCAAGAGCGTCCGAATAAGTCTACATGTGTTCGAAGGCCAATGCATGAGAAATTGTAAGTAAATACCATAATTACCTATTTGCCATCATGAAAGAGGGTTCGAATAAGTGTTCGATTCTTCGAACCCTAATGCATAACAAATTGTAAGTAAAGACCGTAATCAGATATCTGTAATCATGCGAGAGGGTCTGAATAAGTGTCCGAGTGTTCGAACCCTAATGCATGAGAAATTGTAAGTAAACAGCAGAATTACATGCCTGCCATCATGTCAGAGTGTCCGAATAAGTGTATGAGTGTTCAAAACCTAATGCATGAGAAATGGTAAGTAAACACCACAATTAGATATCTGTCACCATGCAAGCTGGTCCAAATAAGTGTCCGAGTATTCGAACTCTAGTGCATGAGAAATTGTATGAAAACACCATAATTACATGTCCGGCATTATGCAACAGGGTCCGAATAAATGTCCCGGTGTTCGAACCCTACTGCACGAGAAATTGTTAGTAAACCCCATAATTACATATCTGCTATGATGCAAGAGCGTCCGAATAAGTGTCCAGGCGTTCGAACCCTAATACATGAGAAATTGTAAGTAAACAACATAATTACATATCTGCCACCACGCAAGAAGGTCCGAATAAGTATCTGAGTGTTCGAACCCTAATGCATGACAAATTGTTTGTTAACACCATAATTACATATCTGCCATTATGTAAGAGGGTCCGAATAAGTGTCTGAGTCTTCAAACCCAAATGCATGAGAAATTGTAAGTAAACACCACAATTACATATCTGCCTTCATGCAAGAGGGTTCGAATAAGTGCCCGAGTCTTTCAACCCTAATGCATGAAAAATTGTAAGTTGGTATCATAGTTACATATCTGCCATCATGTAAGAGGGTTCGAATAAGTGTCTGAGTCTTCGAACCATATGGCATGAGAAATTGTAAGTAAACGCCACAATTATATGTCCACCATCATGCAAGAGGGTACGAATAAGTGTGCGAGTCTTCGAACCCTAATGCATGAGAAATTGTGAGTCAACACTATAATTACATATCTGCCATCATGCAAGAGGGTCCGAACAAATGTTCGAGTGTTCGAACCCTAATGCATGAGAAATTGTAAGTGAAGACCATAATTACATATTTGTGATCACGTAACAATCTCCGAATAAGTGTCCGAGTTTTTGAACTCTAACGCTTGAAAAATTGTACTTGAACACCATAATTACATATCTGTCATCATGCAAGAGGGTCCGAATAAATGTCTGAGTGTTATAACCCTAATAGATGAGAAATTGTAAGTAAACACCATAATTATATATCGGCCATCATGCAAAATTGTCTGAATAAGTATCCGACTGTTCGAACCCTCATCCATGAGAAATTTAAAGTAACACCTTAGTTAAATGTTTGCCATCATGCAAGAGCGTGCGAATAAGTCTTCGAGTGTTCGAAGGCTAATACATGAGAAATTGTAAGTAAACACCATATTTACATATCTGCCATCATGAAAGAGGGTTCGAATAAGTGTTCGAGTCTTCGAACCCTAATGCATGAGAAATTGTAAGCAAAGACCATAATCACATATTTGTCATCATGCGAGAGGGTCCGAATAAGTGTCCGAGTGTTCGAACCCTAATGCATGAGAAATTGTACGTAAACAGCATAATTACATGTTTGCCATCATGCCAGAGGGTTCGAATAAGTGTATGAGTGTTCAAAACCTAATGCATGGGAAATGGTAAGTAAACACCACAATTAGATATCTGCGATCATACAAGGGGGTCCAACTAAGTGTCCGAGTATTCGAACACTTGTGCATGAAAGATTGTATGAAAATACCATAATTACATATCAGACATCATGTAACAAGGTCCGAATAAATGCCTGGGTGTTCAGACCCTACTGCACGAGAAATTGCAAGTAAACACCATAATTACATATCTGCTATAATGCAAGAGGGTCCGAACAAGTGTCCGAGCATTCGAACCCTAATACATGAGAAATTGTAAGTAAACAGCATAATTACATATCTGTCACCATGCAAGAAGGTCCGAATATGTATCCGAGTGTTCGAACCCTAATGCATGATAAATTTTTTGTAAACACAATAGTTACATATCTGCCATCATGCAAGAGGGTCTGAATAAGTGTCCGAGTCTTCAAACCCTAATACATGAGAAATTGTAAATAAACAACACAATTACATATCTGCCTTCATGCAAGAGGGTCTGAATAAGGGTCCGAGTCTTTCAACCATAATGCGTGAGAAATTGTATGTTATCATCATAATTACATATATGCCATCATGCAAGAGGCGCCGAATAACTGTCCGAGTCTTCGAACCATAAGGCATGAGAAAATTGTAAGTAAACACCATAATTACATATTTGCCATCATGCAAGAGGGTACGAATAAGTGTCCGAGTCTTCGAACCCTAATGCAAGGGAAATTGTGAGGAAACGCCATAATTACATATCTGTCATCATGGAAGAGGGTTCAAACAAATGTTCGAGTGTTCGAAATCTAATGCATGAGAAATTGTAAGTGAAGACCAAAATTACATATCTGCCATCACGTGACTGTCTCCGAATAAGTATCCGAGTTTTTGAACTCTAACGCTTGAAAAATTGTACTGAAACATCATAATTACATATCTGCCATCATGCAAGAGTGTTCGAATAAAGGTCCGAGTGTTCTAATCCTAATACATGAGAAATTGTAAATAAACACCATAATTACAAATTGACCATCATGCAAAAGTGTCCGAATAAGTATCCGACAGTTCGAACCCTAATCCATGAGAAATTGAAAGTAACACCTTAGTTAAATGTTTGAAGGCTAATGCATGAGAAAATGTAAGTAAACACCATAATTACATAGCTGGCATCAAGAAAGAGGGTTCGAATAAGTATTCAAGTCTTCGGACCCTAATGCAAGAGAAATTGTAAGTAAAGACCATAATCACATATCTGCCATCATGCGAGAGGGTCCGAATAAGTGTCCGAATGTTCGAACCCTAATGCATGAGAAATTGTAAGTAAATAGCATAATTACATGTTGGTCCTCATGCCAGAGGATCCGAATAAGTGTATGAGTGTTCAACACCTAATGCATGAGAAATGGTAAGTAAACACCACAATTAGATATCTGCCATCATGCAAGAGGGTCCAAATAAGTGTCCTAGTATTCGAACTCTAGTGCATCAGAAACTGTATGAAAATAACATAATTACATATCTGGCATCATGCAACAGGGTCCGAATAAATGTCCCGGTGTTCGAACCCTACTGCATGAGAAATTGTAAGTAAATCCCATAATTACATATCTTCTATCATGCAAGAGCGTCCGAATAAGTGTCCGAGCGTTCGAACCCTAATACATGAGAAATTATAAGTAAACAGCATAATTACATATCTGCCATAATACAAGAAGGTCCGAATAAGTATCCGAGTGTTCGAACCTAATGCATGATAAATTGTTTGTTAACACCATAATTACATATCTGCCATCTTGCAAGAGGGTCTTCGAACCATATGGCATGAGAAATTGTATATAAACGCCACAATTACATATCTGCCATCATGCAAGATGGTACGAATAAGTGTCCGACTCTTCAAACCCTAATGCATGAGAAATTGTAAGTAAACACCATAATTACATATCTGCCATCATGAAAGAGGGTTCGAATAAGTGTTCGAGTCTTCGAACCCTAATGCATGAGAAATATTAAGCAAAGACCATAACCACATGTTTGCCATCATGCGAGAGGGTCCGAATAAGTGTCCGAGTGTTCGAATCCTAAGGCATGAGAAATTGTAAGTAAACAGCATAATTACATGTCTGCCATCATGCCAGTGGGTCCGAATAAGTGTATGAGTGCTCAAAACCTAATGCATGAAAAATGGTAAGTAAACACCACAATTAGATATCTGCCATCATGCAAGAGGGTCCAAATAAGTGTCCGAGTATTCGAACTCTAGTGCATGAGAGATTGTATGAGAATACCATAATTACATATCTGGCATCATGCAACAAGGTCCGAATAAATGCCCAGGTGTTCAAACCCTACTGCACGAGAAATTGCAAGTAAACACCATAATTACATATCTGCTATAATGCAAGAGGGTCCGAACAAGTGTCCGAGTGTTCGAACCCTAACACATGAGAAATTGTAAGTAAACAGCATAATTACATATCTGTCACCAAGCAAGAAGGTCTGAATATGTATCCGAGTGTTCGAACCCTAATGCATGATAAATTTTTTGTAAACACCATAGTTACATATCTGCCATCATGCAAGAGGGTCTGAATAAGTGTCCGAGTCTTCAAACCCTAATGCATGAGAAATTGTAAATAAATAGCACAGTTACATATCTGCTTTCATGCAAGAGGGTCTGAATAAGGGTCCGAGTCTTTCAACCCTAATGCGTGAGAAATTGTATGTTTGCATCATAATTACATATCTGCCATCATGCAAGAGGGTCCGAATAAGTGTCCGAGTCTTCGAACCATAAGGCATGAAAAAATTGTAAGTAAACACCACAATTACATATCTGCCATCATGCAAGAGGGTCCGAATAAGTGTCTGAGTCTTCAAACAATAATGCATGAGAAATTGTAAATAAACACCACAATTACATATCTGCCTTCATGCAAGAGGGTCCGAATAAGTATCTGAGTCTTCGAACCATAAGGCATGAGAAAATTGTAAGTAAACACCACAATTACATATCTGCCATCATGCAAGAGGGTACGAATAAGTGTCCGAGTCTTCAAACCCTAATGCAAGGGAAATTGTGAGGAAACACCATAATTACATATCTGTTATCATGTAAGAGGGTTCAAACAAATGTTCGAGTGTTCGAACCCTAATGCATGAGAAATTGTAAGTGAAGACCAAAATCACATATCTGCCATCATGCGGGAGGGTCCAAATAAGTGTCCGAATATTTGAACGCTAATGCATGAGAAATTGTAAGTAAACAGCATAATTACATGTCTGTCATCATGCCAGAGGGTCCGAATAAGTGAATGAGTGTTCAACACCTAATGCATGAGAAATGGTAAGTAAACACCGCAATTAGATATCTGCCATCATGCAAGAGGGTCCAAATAAGTGTCCGAGTATTCGAACTCTATTGCATGAGAAATATTATGAAAACACCAGAATTACATATCTGGCATCATGCAACAGGGTCTGAATAAATGTCTCGGTGTTCGAACCCTACTGCACGAGAAACTGTAAGTAAATCCCATAATTACATATCTTCTATTATGCAAGAGTGTCCGAATAAGTGTCCGAGCGTTCGAACCCTAATACAAGAGAAATTGTAAGTAAACAGCATAATTACATATCTGTCATCATGCAGGAATGTCCGAATAAGTATCCGAGTGTTCGAACCCTAATGCATGATAAATTGTTTGTTAACACCATAATAACATATCTGCCATCTTGCAAGAGGGTCTGAATAAGTGTCCGAGTCTTCAAACAACAATGCATAAGAAATTGTAAGTAAACACCACAATTACATATATGCCTTCATGCAAGAGGGTCTGAATAAGTGTCCGAGTCTTTCAACCCTAATGCATGAGAAATTGCAAGTTAGCATCACAATTACATATCTACCATCATCTAAGAGGGTCTGAATAAGTGTCTAAGTCTTCGAACCATATGCCATGAGAAATTGCATCTAAACGCCACAATTACATATCTGCCGTCATGCAAGATGGTACGAATAAGTGTCTGAGTCTTCGAACCCTAATGCATGAGAAATTGTAAGTAAACACTATAATTACATATCTGCCATCATGAAAGTGGGTTCGAATAAGTGTTCGAGTCTTCGAACCCTAATGGATGAGAAATTGTAAGCAAAGACCATAATCACATATTTGCCATCATGCGAGAGGGTCCGAATAAGTGTTCGAGTGTTCGAACCCTAATGCATGAGAAATTGTAACAAAACAGCATAATTACATGTCAGTCATCATGCCAGAGGATCCGAATAAGTGTGTGAGTGTTCAACACCTAATGCATGAGAAATGGTAAGTAAACACCACAATTAGATATCTGCCATCATGCAAGAGGGTCTAAATAAGTGTCCGAGTATTCGAACTCCAGTGCATGAGAAATTGTATGAAAACACCATAATTACATATCTGGCATCATGCAACAGGGTCCGAATAAATGTCCCGGTGTTCGAACCCTACTGCACGAGAAATTGTAAGTGAATCCCATTGTCACGACCCGAACCCGCCCCCATGGGTTAAGGACGTAACCGGCCAGTAATCCTAAGATTACCTACGGCCTCAAACCAAAACAGACTTAACACATCAGAGTAAAGGGGCCAATAGGGAAGCAAAATTTAAAACTTTGTCCATAGAGTTGTGCTTACATGCACATCAAGCAAAACATACACGTATATGTTAATAACCCACAAACAAATTACAGTACCATAAAAACTTTACAGACAGGATCATCTAAACTGAGTCAACCCATATCAAAACTATATACGGATATACATAAGTCCTTGCCAACAAGACAACTATGAATGCAAACAAAATGGCAAGGGTGGGTCTCGTGCGTGAGACGCAAGGCTGACTCTTCAAAACTCGTGTTGTTCCTGGTAGACTTCACTGGGGCTGGGTTTGGACTTCTCTTGGCTCACCTACAAACACATGGATGAGCGTGAGCAATGGCCCAGTGAATAATATCAAATACAAAAATTACATAACAATGTAGAACAACGTATTCCAAACGGCCTCTGGCCCAATTCACATAAATATTTAACACATATGTACTTATACCAAATTTAGATCAAGTGACCGTAGTTCCCACACACTGGCCTTTGGCCCGTTCTAGTTTCCATTCCTGTCAAAACGGCCTTCGGCCCATCCATTCGTGTCAAAACGGCCTTCGGCCCATCCATTTATATCAAAACAGCCTTCGGCCCATCCATTTATATCAAAACGGCCTTTGGCCCATTCATTTATATCAAAACGGCCTTTGGCCCATTCATTTATATCAAAACGGCCTTTGGCCCATTCATGCATTCATATCAGACTTACGTCCACAATCCCAATTAGCAATTCATAAAGCTTAAAAGGGAGTAAACAATTGGACATTCGCAAGCATTCAAATATTGATATTACTCACAGTGATCGGCTTGTGGATTCGCCCTGGAGCTTGACCCTACACATTCCATGAACACAGAAAGGTCATTAACAATTCAATCCGTTCCTTAATTCACATATTCCTCTTTAGGCTTTATTCCTATCTCATTAACTCATTTGTAACGCTTAACACATGCCTAAGAGTGATTACAAGTGAAAGAGAAAGGAAAACGAAACACAGAACGCATGAACAAAATTCCAGAAATTAGGGTCCCCGCTCGAGCGTGTACTTACCCGCTCGAGCAGACCCTTAAGGCCTGCAAAAGTACTGGTTGCATGAAAAATACGCTCGAGCGTTAAATAGGGCGCTCGAGCGGAAGTCCTATTAAAACAGCTCCCACGCTCGAGCGTTAATTACCCCGCTCGAGCGGACATCAAGTCTGCAAAAAGGTACTGGGAGCCCGCATTTCCCACTCGAGCGTCAGGTTCCCCGCTCGAGCGGACCTCAAAATTCTGAAAACCCAAAACTATGTTCCTGAGCTTCATTTC
>NW_021026103.1:2891557-2967995 GCF_004153795.1 Camellia sinensis
AACCAGTTTGAGCTTCAAACTTGCATTCAAATTAACATAGCTTGCATTTTATAACCCATGATTCTCATATACAACTACTATCATGCTACAAACACCAATTTACTACCTTATAAAGCTCAAATCTTATGAATCAATCACATGCAAACCCAATTTATACCAAACTTACTTCCAATACATTAAATTCATGCATTTAAGTTTCATATCTTCATCAATCATGCATGCATGTCAATTCTTGACTCCATTTCTATTCCAATCAATGCAAATGGTGTTCATTCTCATGGAACACAACAAAAACATGCTTGATTATGCAAAACCATGGTGATCCTATACATGCATGTGCATTTTAACTTCAAATTCATCAATTAGAGTACAACTCTTGTTCTTGATCACCGATTAACCTTTAATTCACAAAATCACAAGTTCAAACTCATGAATTCATAAACAATCACTTACCTAGAAGCTCAATCTATGGTCGATTCTTGAGTTGGACTTCCAATTCACAACCTTGAGCCAAAAATTACACAACTTTCTCCCTCTCTCTCTAACAGCCGACCTCCCCCCCTTCTTAGAGTTTGATCAGCCAAAAATGAAGGTATAGGAGAGAATGAGAAGTGTAGTGCTCAAATACAAGAAGCCCCACTAGCCACAATTAAAATATTAAACAATTTGAGCACAATGCCATTAAATAATTCAATTTAATCTGGCCCGAATCAATTTTCAATTAAATTTCACCGTAGGCTCCAAAAATTATGCCAACCACAATGGCGTAATCAATTTCGAGTTCTGTGGCCGATAAGGCCCTCAATTTAATTCCAAAGCAGATTATTCAAACAGATATTCCTACAGTGAACAGGTAGAATTCCAAAGTCGCACATATTCACATAATGGCATACAAAAATCATATCAAAACATATAATCACATACGTATTAGGGACCAATTAGCATATTACGGAACAGGGGCATCACACCCATAATTACATATCTTCTATCATGCAAGAGCGTCCGAATAAGTGTCCGGGCGTTCGAACCCTAATACATGAGAAATTGTATGTAAACAGCATAGTTACATATCTGCCATCATGCAAGAAGTTCCGAATAAGTATCCGAGTGTTCGAACCCTAATGCATGATAAATTGTTTGTTAACACCATAATTACATATCTGCCATCTTGCAAGAGGGTCCGAATAAGTGTCCGAGTCTTCAAACAATAATGCATGAGAAATTGTAAATAAACGCCACAATTACATATTTGCCTTCATGCAAGAGGGTCCGAATAAGTGTCCGAGTCTTCGAACCATAAGGCATGAGAAAATTGTAAGTAAACACCACAATTACATATCTGCCATCATGCAAGAGGGTACGAATAAGTGTCCGAGTCTTCGAACCCTAATGCAAGGGAAATTGTGAGGAAACACCATAATTACATATCTGCTATCATGTAAGAGGGTTCAAACAAATGTTCGAGTGTTCGAACCCTAATGCATGAGAAATTGTAAGTGAAGACCAAAATTACATATCTGCCATCACGTGACAGTCTCCGAATAAGTATCCGATTTTTTGAACTCTAACGCATGAAAAATTTAACTGAAACATCATAATTACATATCTGCCATCGTGCAAGAGTGTCCGAATGAAGGTCCGAATGTTCTAATCCTAATGCATGAGAAATTATAAATAAACACCATAATTACAAATCGGCCATCATGCAAAAGTGTCCGAATAAGTATCCGACTGTTCAAACCCTAATCCATGAGAAATTGAAAGTAACACCATAGTTAAATGTTTGCCATCATGCAAGAGCGTCCGAATAAGTTTCCCAGTGTTCGAAGGCTAATGCATGAGAAGTTGTAAGTAAACACCATAATTACATATCCAACATCAAGAAAAAGGGTTCGAATAAGTATTCAAGTCTTCGAACCCTAAAGCATGAGAAATTGTAAGTAAAGACCATAATCACATATCTGCCATCATGCGAGAGGGTCCGAATAAGTGTCCGAATGCTTGAACCCTAATGCATGAGAAATTGTAAGTAAACAGCATAAGTACATGTCTATCATCATGCCAGAGGGTCCGAATAAGTGTATGAGTGTCCAACACCTAATGCATGAGAAATGGTAAGTAAACACCACAATTAGATATCTGTCATCATGCAAGAGGGTCCAAATAAGTGTCCGAGTATTCGAACTCTAGTGCATGAGAAATTGTATGAAAACACCATAATTACATATCTGTCATCGTGCAACAGGGTTTGAATAAATGTCCGGGTGTTCGAACCCTACTGCATGAGAGACTGTAAGTAAAAACCATAATTACATATCTTCTATCATGCAAGAGCGTCCGAATAAGCGTCCAAGCGTTCCAACCCTAATACATGAGAAATTGTAAGCAAACAGCATAATTACAGATCTGCTATCATGCAAGAAGGTCTGAATAAGTATCCGAGTGTTCAAACCCTAATGCATGACAAATTGTTTGTTAACACCATAATTACATATCTGCCATCATGCAAGAGGGTCCGAATAAGTGTCCGAGTCTTCAAACCCAAATGCATGAGAAATTGTAAGTAAACACCACAATTACATATCTGCCTTCACGCAAGAGGGTCCGAATAAGTGTCCAAGTCTTTCAACCCTAATGCATGAGAAATTGTAAGTTAGTATCATAATTACATATCTGCCATCATGTAAGAGTGTCCGAATAAGTGTCTGAGTCTTTGAACCATATGGCATGAGAAATTGTAAGTAAACGCCACAATTATATGTCTGCCATCATGCAAGATGGTACGAATAAGTGTCCGAGTCTTCGAACCCTAATGCATGAGAAATTATGAGTAAACACCATAATTACATATCTGCCATCATGTAAAAGGATCCGAACAAATGTTCGAGTGTTCGAACCCTAATGCATGAGAAATTGTAAGTGAAGCCCATATTTCTGTGATTACGTAACTGTCTTGGAATAAGTGTCCGAGTTTTTGAACTCTAATGTTTGAGAAATTGTACTTAAACACCGTAATTACATATCTGTCATCATGCAAGAGGGTCTAAATAAATGTCCGAGTGTTATAACCCTAACGCGTGAGAAATTGTAACTAAACACCATAATTATATATCGGCCATCATGCAAAAGTGTCCGAATAAGTATCCGACTGTTCGAACCCTAATCCATTAGAAATTGAAAGCAACACCCTAGTTAAATTTTTGTCATCATGCAAAAGCGTCCGAATAATTCTCCGAGTGTTCGAAGGCTAATGCATGAGAAATTCTAAGTAAACACCATAATTACATATCTGCCATCCTGAAAGAGGGTTCGAATAAGTGTTCGAGTCTTCGAACCCTAATGAATGAGAAATTGCAAGCAAAGACCACAATCACATATTTTCCATCATGCGAGATGGTCCGAATAAGTGTCCGAGTGTTTGAACCCTAATGCATTTGAAATTATAAGTAAACAACATAATTGCATGTCTGTCATCATGCCAGAGGGTCCGAATAAGTGTATGAGTGTTCAAAACCTAATGCAAGAGAAATGGTAAGTAAACACCACAATTAGATATCTTCCATCATGCAAGGGGGTCCAAATAAGTGTCCGAGAATTCGAACTCTAGTGCATGAGAGATTGTATGAAAACACCATAATAACATATCAGGCATCATGCAACAAGGTCCGAATAAATGCCCGGGTGTTCGAATCCTACTGCACGAGAAATTATAAATAAACACCATAATTACAAATCTGCTATCATGCAAGAGGGTCCATATAAGTGTCCGAGCGTTCGAACCCTAATACATGAGAAATTGTATGTAAACAGCATAATTACATATCTGCCATCAGGCAAGGAGGTCCGAATATGTATCTGAGTGGTCGAACCCTAATGCATGATAAATTGTTTGTAAACACCATAATTACATATCTACCATCATGCAAGAGGGTCTGAATAAGTGTCTGAGTCTTCAAACCCTACTGCACGAGAAATTGTAAGCAAACACCATAATTACATATCAGCTATCATGCAAAAGGGTCCGAATAAGTGTCCGAGGGTTCGAACCCCAGTACATGAGAAATTGTAAGTAAACAGCATAATTACATATCTGCCATCATGCAAGAAGGTCCGAATAAGTATCCGAGTGTTCGAACCCTAATGCATGATAAATTGTTTGTTAACACCATAATTACATATCTACCATCATGCAGGAGGGTCCGATTAACTGTCCGAGTCTTCAAACACTAATGCATGAGAAATTGTACGTAAACACCACAATTACATATCTGCCTTCATGCAAGAGGGTCCGAATAAGTGTCCGAGTCTTTCAATCCTAATGCATGAGAAATTGTAAGTCAGTATCATAATTACATATCTGCCATCATGTAAGAGGGTCCGAATAAGTGTCCGAGTCTTCGAACCATATGGCATGCAAAATTGTATCTAAACGCCACAATTACATATCTCCCATCATGTAAGATGGTACGAATAAGTGTCCGAGTCTTCGAACCCTAATACATGAGAAATTGTGAGTAAACACCATAATTACATATCTGCCATCATGTAAGAGGGTCTGAACAAATGTTCAAGTGTTCGAACCCTAATGCATGAGAAATTGTCAGTGAAGACCATAATTACATACCTGTGATCACGTAACAGTCTCCGAATAAGTGCCCGAGTTTTTGAACTCTAACACTTGAGAAATTGTACTTAAACACCATAATTACATATTTGTCATCATGGAAGATGGTCCGAATAAGTATCCTACTGTTCGAATCCTAATCCATGAGAAATTGAAAGTAACACCCTAGTTAAATGTTTGTCATCGTACAGGAGTGTCCGACTAAGTCTCCGAATAGGTCGAACCCTGATGCATGAGAACTTGTAAGTAAACACCATAATTACATATCTGCCATCATGAAATAGGGTTCGAACAAGTGTTAGAGTCTTCGAACCCTAATGCATTAGAAATTGTAAGCAAAGACCACAATCACATATTTGCCATCATGCGAGAGAAAAGTGTCTGAGTGTTCGAACCCTAATGCATGAGAAATTGTAAATAAACAGCATAATTACATGTCTGCCATAAAGAAAGAGGGTTCGAACAAGTATTCCAGTCTTTGAACCCTAATGCATGAGAAATTGTAAGTAAAGACCACAATTAGATATCTGCCATCATGCAAGAGGGTCCAAATAAGTGTCCCAGTATTCGAACTCTAGTGCATGAGATATTGTATGAAAACACCATAATTAAATATCTGGCATCATGCAACAGGGTCAGAATAAATGTCCGTGTGTTCGAACCCTACTGCACGAGAAATTGTAAGTAAAAACCATATTTACATATCTGCTATCATGCAAGAGGGTCCGAATAAGTGTTTGAGCGTTCGAACCCTAATACTTGAGAAATTGTAAGTAAACACTATAATTACATATCTTCTATCACGCAAGAAGGTCCAAATAAATATCCGAGTGTTCGAACCCTAATGCATGATAAATTGTTTGTTAACACCATAATTACATATCTGCCATCATGCAAGAGGGTCCGAATAAGTGTCCGAGTCTTCAAACCCTAATGCATGAGAAATTGTATGTAAACCCCACAATTACATATCTGCCTTCACGCAAGAGGGTTCGAATAAGTGTCCGGGTCTTTCAAACCTAATGCATGAGAAATGTTAAGTAACCATCATAATTACATATCTACCATAATCCAAGAGGGTCTGAATAAATGTCTGAGTCTTCGAACCATAAGGCATGAGAAATTGTAAGTAAACACCACAATTACATTTATGCCATCACGCAAGAGGGTCCAAATAAGTGTCCGAGTATTTGAACTCTAGTGCATAAGAAATTATATGAAAGCACCATAATCAAATATCTGCCATCATGCAACAGGGTCTGAATTAATGTCCGAGTGTTCGAACCCTACTGCACGAGAAATTATAAGTACACACCATAATTACATATCTACTATCATGCAAGAGGGTCCGAATAAGTATCCAAGCGTTCGAACCCGAATACGTGAGAAATTGTAAGTAAACAGCATAATTACATATCTGTCATTATACAAGAGGGTCCAAATAAGTATCCGAGTGTTCGAACCCAAATACATGATAAATTGTTTGTAAACACTATAATCACATATCTGCCATCATGAAAGAGGGTCTGAATAAGTGTCCGAGTCTTCAAACCCTAATGCTTGAGAAATTGTAAATAAACAGCACAATTACATATCTGCCTTCATGCAAGAGGGTCCGAATAAGTGTCTGAGTCTTTCAACCCTAAGGCATGAGAAATTGTAAGTTAGCACCATAATTACATATCTGCCATCAATCAAAAGGGTCCGAATAAGTGTCCGAGTCTTCGAACCATAAGGCATGAGAAATTGTAAGTAAACACCACAATTACATATCTGTCATCATGCAAGAGGGTACAAATAAGTGTCCGAGTCTTCGAACCCTAATGCATGAGAAATCGTGAGTAAACACCATAATTACATATCTGCCATCATGCAAGAGGGTCCGAGCAAATGTTCGAGTGTTCCAACACTAATGCATGAGAAATTGTAAGTGAAGACCATAATTATATATTTGTCATCATGTAACAGTCTCCGAATAAGTGTCCGAGTTTTTGAACTCCAATGCATGAGAAATTGTACTGAAACACCATAATTACATATCTGTTATCGTGCGAGAGGGTCTGAAAAAATGTCCGAGTGTTCCAACCCTAATGCATGATAAATTGTAAGTAAACACCATAATTACGTATCGGCCATCATGCAAAAGTGTCCGAATAAGTATCCAACTATTCGAACCCTAATCCTCGAGAAATTAAAAGTAACACCTTAGTTAAATGTTTGCCATCATGCAAGAGGGTCCGAATAAGTCTCCTAGTGTTCGAAGGCAAATGCATGAGAAATTGTAAATAAACACCATAATCACATATCTGCCATCATGAAAGAGGGTTCGAATAAGTGTTCGAGTCTTCGAACCCTAATGCGTGAGAAATTGTAAACAAAGGCCATAATCACATATCTGCCATCATGCGAGAGGGTCCAAATAAGTGTCCGGGTGTTTGAACCGTAATGCATAAGAAATTGTTAGTAAACAGCATAATTACTTGTCTGCCATCATGCCCGAGGGCCCGAATAAGTGTATGAGAGTTCAAAACTTAATGCATGAGAAATGGTAAGTAAACACCACAATTAGATATCTGCCATCATGCAAGAGGGTCCAAATAAGTGTCCGAGTATTCGAACTCTAGTGCATGAGAAATTGTTTGAAAATCCCATAATTACATATCTGGCATCGTGCAACAGGGTCTGAATAAATGTCCGGGTGTTCGAACCCTACTGCACGAGAAACTGTAAGTAAAAACCATAATTACATATCTGCTATCATGCAAGAGGGTCCGAATAATTGTCCGAGCGATCGAACCCTAATACATGAGAAATTGTAAGTAAACAGTATAATTACATATCTGCCATCACGCAAGAAGGTCCGAATAAGTATCCGAGTGTTCGAACCCTAATGCATGACAAATTGTTTGTTAACACCATAATTACATATCTGTCATCACGCAAGAGGATCCGAATAAGTGTCCGAGTCTTCAAACCCTAATGCATGAGAAATTGTATGTAAACACCACAATTACATATGTCACGACCCGAACCCGCCCCCATGGGTTAGGGACGCAACCGGATCTCGAACCTTTCATATTCATACTGTTTTTACCCCAAAAATTCATTTTTCAACATTGTGCCACCCTACATTGAGTTTAAAACAGTGGAACAGTGGAACACATTGGGAGCTGGCCGTAGCTATTGGGAGCCGACCAGCTCTCGATAGCGAGAAACACTGTTCTTGGCGGGAATGGGCCAGCTGTCCATTTTTGAAGATTTTTATGACCTATTTTGTTCAAATTCTATAAATACGAGTGTAGACACCCCATTTTTGACCGCTCGCAAGGCTCAAGCGCTTTGCCCGATACTATAGACACCCCATTTTCGACCGTCCTCAAGACTTGGATGTTCTTGCAGGTACATCCAGTGATAAGTTTGATTGCTCATCGAGCGCTCAAACTCCACGGCGGAGCACCACAGGTTTGAGCTTTCCAAACCCTACATCAGTTCTATCTCATTTTTGGACCATGTTTTGGTCCTTTTATCATGTTGCTTTTGGAGCATTGCCGGCCACTTTTGGGCACTGCCAGCCATGGTTTTTGGCCTGCCGGCCATTGATGTGCCATGCCGGACCACCAGTGTATCAGTAGATATTTTCTGATATTTTGTGCTAGCTGTTTGCACAGGTTGGAGCATCTGCTTGCACGTGGATGGTTGGATCTTTTTGAGAGGATTTTGTATCTTATATATATAGAGGCCTTCCTCTTGCATGCCAAGGGTTGAAATTTTTTTGAAGACAAAAAATTTCTCTCTCTCTCTCTAAATATCTTGCCTTAAAGCTTGAATTCTCTACACTTTTGCTTGTGAGCCCTTGATCAAACTTGATCATCTTTGTGTTGAGGTTGCTTGAGGTCCTATTTGAGCTCAAAAAGAGGGTTTTAGCTTGGTTTGGCTTGCCTTTGTTGCCTATATAGCATTTTCTCTTCAAAGAGGTAGAGCTTCTTACATTTTTAGTTTAATTTAAATACTTGTTTGGCCATCTTTGCATGCTATTTTGAGGCTGGTTTTGACCTCTGAAATCTTTATTTTTATGGTTTAAAATGGTGGTTTGAGGTTTGTTTTGGAGTTAGGGGTGCTTCCCTTTTTTTTTGTAGTTTGTTTGGTTAAGTGTTGTGCCATTTTTCAAAGCTTTTAAAAATAAATTTTTTTGGCTTTTTAGCCACTGAATTCCAGGAAAATTTCAGTGGTAAAAACTTGATTTTGAGGTCCAAAATAGGAGGGGGTGGCCTCCCCTTTTTGTGTCTTGTTTGCAAGTGTAGATGGCCTAGCATGTGAGCATGTTTTTCTATCTTTTTGTGACTTGATCTCAGCTTGTTTTAGCTACTAATTTGGCATGATTTAGCTCTGTTTTGAGCTGTCTTGGTCATATGAGTCTTGCCTTGTATGGTTGTAGTGTAAATGCCTTCACTAGCTTAGTGTTTAAAGGTCTCCAACATGTTGTGCATGTGTTGATTGCATGTTGTAGCATCATTTTACATGTAATTTCAATGCACATAACTCTGTCACACTCTCACTTATTTCACTTTTTCATTGTTTTTGAGAGTTGTGTCATGAGCCTTGTTTGTAACCTAACATGTGAGCATGTTTTTCTTCCCTATTGTACTACCATCTCAGCATGTTTTAGCCATTATTTTGGCATGTTTAAGCTCTGTTTTGAGCTGGTTTGGTCATTTGAACTTGATATTACATGCCTCCAGTGTAGTGTTATTCACTAGTTTAATGCTTTTGGCTTTCGAACATGTTGTGCATGTGTTACTTGCATGTTGTAGTATCATTTTTCATGCCATTTCAGCACTGAAATATCTGCAACCTCCCTTTTTTCTTCACTTTTCATTTGTTTTGAGGGTTGGTTAACCTTAAGGTTGTGTTTAAGCTTGAGATAGAGCTTGTGCTCAATGGTTTTAACCCTCTTTTGAGGGTTCCTCCTAACCAAAGGCATGATCTCTCTCCGTCAGTCACCGTTACATCATCTCTGTTTAGTTCAGCAGACTTATAATGACACAAAATTTAGAGGAAATTGTGGTTATGGCAGCCGCATTGGACCAAGGAATCATCTTTGCAGGATGAGACCAATGTTGAAATACCGCATCCGCCTAGGTCGCCTGTCGCGCACCCAATCTGGATGCCCCAGTTGTTTCAAACTTGTGAGCCCACCACGTTTGAGTTGATGGGAATGATTGGCGACCTCCAAAGGTCTGTGGCTGACCTCGCCTATGGAATGTCGGCTTCGCCACCAACCACATCGTATGCCGGGAACTTCATGCCGCAGGAGCCCCCGCTACTGGGGCGAATTGTAATTGAGCTCAGCCAACCTGAAGCTGTCTCAAGCTTCGACAATGACATGTCGATAACAACAAGGCTTCACCCGGATCAAACAACCCAAACCTTCCACCAAGCTAAGGCTAGTGGAAAGAATAAGATGAAGGTGGACACGGATCCCTACGAATGACTCCAACAAGTTGTTGAGTCCCTGAAAGCCGGAGGGTTGAATAAGCAACAACTACTCGCGATTGTTGCTAAGACTGTGGATGACATATTCCCCACTCAAACCGAGAGTAGTTCAAGCCAGAGGGAAAATCAGGATAAGGACCGTCGCACCGGAACTATTCCTACCAATCCTAACCCTACGCCCAGAAAAAATCAGAGAGCCAAAGCAGCACCTGCCGATCCTTTTGCTAGTGCGTCCAGCAAAAGTCTGCAGACTTCGAAGTATTTGCCCCGAGGTCGCAAAGTCTTCCATTCCCTCTATATGCCTTCGTCTAAGGCACTTCAAATCCTGGCTGAAAATGGGCATCTCAAACCCCTCGAGCCTCGACCTCTCCCAAGTAACCTCCCTCTCTCACATGATGCTACTCAATACTGCGCGTACCACCAGCAAATCGGTCACAGCACCGACAATTGCTTTCGCCTTCACCACGAAGTGCAAGATTTGATTGACAATGAAGTCATCCTTCCGCCGAGCTCAGCAAAGTCTGTCAGCACTGGATTTGTGGATTTCGAGGATAATGCAAGTATGTGATCAGGGGTTGGCCCACCTGCGGGCGGTGCTTGGTTTACTTTAGATGTGGCGTATGGCACGCACTGTTTTGAGCATTTGCGAATGCTAACTTTTGTAGTTTCTGACTCGGGTGTTGAGTCAGTTCTTTGGTTTTATTTCGAGTCTGTCTCTTTGTTTTGAGTCAGTCTTTTTGATTAAGGTCTGTTTTGTTGTATTGAGTCAGTCCTATTTCGTCAAAGTCGGGTGATTTTGGGGGTGTTACCTCGGACATCACTTGCTTGTTTTGGTTTTTATCTTTTACACTCTTTTGAGTCTGTCTCTGTCAAGGAGCCAGTTACACCAGAAGATCTGAATGAAACAATAGCGGTTTTCGCATTTTATGTTTATTTCTGCCTTGAATCAGTTGAATCAGTTGTACCAGAAGATTTGAATGAAACGGCAGTGCATTTCACCTACTCTTCTGCACCTTTAAATCATTACATTGACCTAAGTTTTTTCAAAACTTTCTGAACACTGCGGTGAAAACAAAGAGGAAGGAATTCCTCAGGTTTTGTAAAATTTGATCAACTGAGAGAAAGAGAGGCATGCTAAGCCCTTAATGAATAAAATCATGTTTGTTAATGTGAGTACTGAAAAGGATCCTGAATTGATCCAGATTGGTTCTACATTATCTTCAGCGCGAGCGATTAGTCGTTTTCTTAAAATTTTTCAAAAAATGTTTTGCGCGGTCCTGCGAAGACTTGTGTGGAATCGCTCTTGAGATCGTACAACTTAGGATCGCTCTCAGCCTTGAGGCTCGACCCCCTTTTGCTTTCAAACAATTGAACTTGCATTCATAATGTTCAACGGTCAACCGCAATGTGAGGCTTGCATGGCCAGATCAGAAGCACCTCTCGAACAAGGGGCAAAAGACGTCAAATAATGCACTCGAAGAGTCCAAGACGAAGATCGGCAAGAATACCAAATCTCATAAGGGAGGAAAAAAGAAAACACCGCCGGAGAACAACCGAGTTCCTATCCACAACACTAGGGACAGATTCAGTCCCCATTGGATGGACTCCGACATCATCAGTAAATAACAGTCACTCTCCCGGATTCAGATGACTTCAGGATCTCAAAACCATTTGACATGGACAAAGCTACACTTTTATCCTTGAGAGGCTCGCTGGGCCGAAAACCCGGAAGGGCGACCCAAGCAAAAGTTAGAGCAAAGAAAAAAAGAAAAGGACCAAAAAAAGAGCAAAAGAAAAGTGAAGAAAATGAAAAATTCTAGACAAAAAAAAAAGAGAAAAGAATTGAAAAGAAAAGAAGAACAAAGTTCGCAAGGTTGAAAACCCAGAAGGGCGGCCTTAGCAAAAGTTAGAGCATAAAAGGAGACGTTAATACTCGAGTGTACCTTATCGGAACTACGTAAGGCTTGATTCCCATGTTTGGGATACGTAGGCAACTTCATTTCGAAGTCCAGCCACAAACACTTCCAGATTGATTGTGCCCATGTAATGGTTTTGATCATCTTGGTCTTTTGTGTATCCGAGAGTTTGGTTGTGATCGTCACTTTGAAGACTAATTACAGTGTGCTGCAGCATTATCCAAACAAGGGGCAACTTTCCGTTGCCACACAGTGTGCTGCGGTACTATTCAAACAAGGGGCAACTTGCCGTTGTCGTGCAGTGTCTTTCAGACAAAGGGCAATTTTCCATTGCTTTCGATTCGAGGTTGTGCATCTCAAGAGTAGTTCCGTGCTCGTGGAGCAGTGGTCATTTGGAAAAACAGTTTTTGAGAATTTTTATTGAGGTTGACTAATTTTCTCGAAAAGTATTCAATTTTTCAAAACTGGACCATTTCTTGGACCCAAAAAAGGAAAATTTTCAGTGCTCATAGCCTGACTTGCATGATTTTAAATCAGAAAATTGAACAAGTGTGTTAATCTAACCCTCATATTGGTCAAAACTGTTTTAGTAGAAAGCAAAAACAAAAAATGGTCAAAATAATGAACTAGGGGCACAGTTGAGTCAGGTGTTCTGTCTTTTCCCCGTTGTCAACATACTTGCCAGAAAAGGGCACTCTACTTGCCAGAAAGGGCACTCTACCTGCCAAAAAAGGGCACAACAGAAGCTAACAGAAAAGGACTGAAAGCTCTCATATCCTCCGAGCAGTGAGGTATCAAGCCAAGTGCGAAGCACGAACTAGAATGGGGCAAGATATTCCACTCCCTCATCTGGGCTAGATTTGATCACATCCAAACTCCCCAGCAGAGCATTGTCAACCGATGTCAGCTGCAGATTTGCTACACACCCAGTTGTAGCGCAACCCCTCTATGGGAGAAATTCACTGTTGTGAACAAGAATAAGAATCTGGTAGAATACCAGGGATAAGAGCCCACAATGTCTTAAACCATCTTTTGGTTGACCCCTCTCTCATTAGAGGACACTCATCATGGACTTAACCGGTTAAAGAATGGCTTGGTAATGCTAAAATGTGTAAACAAAACGAATAAATAAAACATGACCAAGATAAGCATGTTGTGTTTGCATTACATGTATTCAATCAGACGTTATATTGAACACAAGGAAGATTGATCCATTTCATACTCAAAGTGATGAAATGAGTCAATCTCCTTTGTCTCCATCACCCTTGATCATGCATGATAGGGTGGTGGTCTAGAGTCTTGTTTTTATGCATTTATTGAAAGTGTATAACTTGGATCTTTGGCCATCATGCATTGAAAATGCTTGATTGGTGGTTTTGGATCCAAGAGTGACACTCCTTTGAAATTTTGAGAAGATAAGGAGGGGCACAGTACAAACATAGTAGCCGCCAGTCAAGATTGATCCATTTCAACCCTTCTTTTTCCTTTGTCTGTGCTCTGTTGCCGTGTGGTAATTCAGCACACTAGTAGCCGCCAGTGGCTCACTGATGGCCGACAGTGCTTCATCTTTGGCTAGCAACACATCTTTTTGGCCGGCAGATGGCCAGCAGCAAGCACTCATGGCCGGCAGGCCACTGGTGCATTCCTCAGCATTGGTTTGGTAAGGTGGAGCAGAAAGTTTTTGGAGTAACCCTGCAAATAGAGCCTCTCAAGAGCAAACCGGTGGGCCTTTTGGGGCGAAAACCGAATGCATGCATCTTCCATTTCCTAAAGTAGAGCTGAGGCAGTGTAGTTAGTGCTTTACATGTTTAGTTAGCATGGTTTTGTAATTTAATTAATTAGTTGCTAATTAGTTAAGTTTTGTAATAATTAAGTAGCTTAGCTTAGCTATTTCTTTATTTTGTAATAATTAGTCTAATTAGTTTAATTAGATTAGTTTGATTAGCTTAGCTTAGCTTAGAGTAGCTTAGCTAATTATTCATTCGAACCCTCCTTCGCGAGGGCATAATGTTGTAATAAGTGTGCGTATGTGTGTACATGTCTTCTAACCCCATGTCTTTCTCCCTTTTACTTATCCGCTTTCGATGGTTAGATTAGGGATCATTTTCAATTAGCATACCTTATGCTCACATGTTTGCATTCATTCATATGTCTTGCATGCACCGAGGCTCGGCGCATCATTCAAACTGTATTATATTTCAATACTTCCTTGAATACATGTTTCAAAGCATGTTATCAAATTGTATTATATGCCATATTAGATAGCCGAACCTGTTTAGTTGCATTATTGCATGTGTTGCATTAGGCATTTTAGCATAGTTAGGATCATGCATATTTCTAACTAGCTTTTGTTTTGGCTTGGAGTACTCGGTAAGTTTTACGCTTTAGCATACTTGCATGAGTGTGAGTGTTGCCATGATAGCATGCTTGCCATGAGGCTATGTGCTTAAATGATTAACTGCATGAATGCTTGTGGATGAAGGCTTTGTTGTTTGAATTGGAACAATTCGATAAATGTGAGTTTTAAGCCCACTTTGCAAAGTGGCAAATCATGTTTTAAGCCCACCTGAGGGTGGCAAATCTACATTTCTAAGCCCACTTGTGGGTGGCAAATTCAAACCATTTTCAAAAACAAACATGAATTGAATTTGTTCCAAGTCTTGCGATTTAGTCTATACTTGCTTTTGTGTGTCACATAATAAAGTTAGCTAATAACCGGAATAAGAATACATGTGTTTATAAAACAACATCTCATGCCTAGTAGAGGCTGATCTTTTGATCGGGTGAGCGGGGGTGCTCATTTCATGACCTTTCCCTCTCGGACCCAAGTTCCCGAGCCGAGGCAACTTTGGTGATGACGGACACGTGGCCTTTGGCACGAGTCAGAGTTTCCTAAATTTTTTAAAAATAAAATATTTAAGTGGCAACTCTGTAATCTGGCAAAGTAGTTCAGCTTTGGCATTATTTAATTTAAAATATGATTTTCCAAAACGATTTGTCGGATTTGAACTCTTTGGTGTTTATCAGTCTCACATTGCACTTTGTGAGATTAGATTTAGAATTGTAACAGGAGTCTGAACTATAGGACCAATTCGATGCTCTCCGAAAGGGGGGCGCGAATAAAGTCGAGTCTACAGGTAGTATAAAGGCTTTCTTGAAATTCTTCAACCCTCAAAATAGAGATATATGTTCGTTTTTATAGAATTTGAGCCAAAAATATCATAAATATCTTCAAAAATGGACAACTGGCGGCCTCCCGCCTAGAACAGTGTTTCTCACTACCAAGGCCCGGCCGGTCCTCAATGCATTTCCCTATTTTTCTATTTCAGCCTCAGCATAGAGTGGCACAATGCGTAAAAATGGATTTATTCTCCCCAAGGTTTTAAAAATTACATCCCGCCTCCTAAAGTTTCTAATTTCTTAACAAATAGATCATTTTATTAATAAATCATCAAGTTAATTAACATTTTTAATAATGTTAAAATTTTATTTCAATTAATAATTCAGATAATTTTATTATTGTATTGGTGAACAGTTAGAAATTACACTTTTTCAATTAATTCTGTTAAATAAAAAATTCTGACGGAGAGATATTTGTAATTTTTCAAATTACAGGGGCAATTCATAATTTAAGTAAATCTCAAAAGGTGTATTTGTAATTTACCCATTAAAAAATGAATGAGAACGGTGTCAGTAAGATGCAAAAATGAGAAGAGTAGGGGTGTAATTTTGGCCCGTGACCCGCGGGCGGTCCGAAGCCCGTCCGCAACCCGATGTGGGCCCAGTCCGTTAAGGCCCGAGCCCAAGCCCAGCCTGAGGCCTTGGGCCTGGACCATTATTTTGAAGCCCGGCCTGCTTGGCCCCGCCCATTGGTCCCGCTCAAGGCCCACCCAAAAGCCCGGCCTGAGGCCCTGCTCGCCCGGGCCACCCGATACCCAATGTTATTTTTAATGAAAAATAATAAAATTTTGGTACAAAAAAATTAAAAACTGTTTAGGCCCGCCCAAAGCCCGAGCCCAGGGGCTCGTCCCGAGGCTCGGCCCACTGGCCCGCCCAAAGCCCGAATATTCATGGGCCTAGTCTTGGGCCTGGGCTTAGTTTTCTGGCCTGTGTCCCGGCTCGACCCGATTTTTTTTTAAGGAACCCGTAAGACCCAACATGAGTCCAGTCCGGCCCGGCCCGAGCTCGGATGGACTGGGCCAAAATTACATCCCAAGAGAAGAGTAATAACAAAGAGTAACAATGGTGGACAGAAAAAATAGATAGAGGGGTGGAAATGGGTTGGGAAAAAAGGTTAGTCATGGACAATGATAAGGATTGAAGGAGATTTTTATTAGAAAAAAAGAAGTTAAATTGTACATTTTTTTATTAGTTATATTTAACTAATAAAAATAAATAGTTAAAAAAAAGAAACTATTTTGATAGTATAAAAATAAATTTAAATAATTTATTAGAGCATATCCAATGTTTTATTCAAAATTTTCATCAAATTTCATTTAAATTTGATTAAAAAAAAAGCTTGATTTGATATCGTGCGTTCCAATGGAGTGATTTGGGATTTGATCAAACTATCAGTCGATCGGGAGGATAACCGAAGATTCTTTGAAAAGTGGGTTAATAGTTGGTTCTCAATTTTTAAGTTAATTTAGGTTATATTACTTCTCATATTTTTTACATATTTAAAAAATAAATAAAAATTAAAACACGCCAAGGAATGAGTCCAAAACAAGGGCATTCAAGGCCACAAAAGGGAGCATTACTCAACACCTCCCCCAAGCAAACAAGGGATGAATTTTTCAATACAAAACAGAGTTTTAGTATGCAAAAAGGGCCCTCAAAACCCACTGATATGGCATGTAACACCCTCAAAATAAACCCATAACATCATACAGTCAAGTTACAGGAAAAAGATATTATATTACAATCATTAGAGTATCCTTACGAAATGTGTTACACGTTGATGACAAAAGTAACTGCCCTATAGGCTTACAAATTTTCAAGTCAACACTTGGTTACAAAGTGAGTGTACTAACTCAAATACATATTAAGCCCTTGGCTTGAATTTACATGAAATACATCCAAAGAAAACAAAACAACAAATAGTCTGTCTGCCTCTAGCCTCCCAAGCTATGTTCTTGGAGGTGGCATACCGTCGGTACCTGAAAATGAAGTCCCATATAGGGTGAGCCACAGCCCAGTAGAAATATACTAAACCAACTATAAACAATGACTAAAATAATAACATTCAATAGATGGTCCACACTTATATTTCAACTTATGTCATATTACAATTTCATGACAATCATGCCCATGCTATATTTCACCTTCCATTCCTTATTCATCATCAAGTTTGAAAACAAGGCTCAGAGTCTGGCCAAATAATTTAATGAGATTATAACTCATCACTAAAATACTTTTAAAATTCATTATGGATACACATTTTGGTGCTGTATCAATAACACATATAACCACTTTCATACTTCACAAATGATAATGATATACATTTTAGTGCTATATCAAATCATACAAACACTTCTATACTTCACAAATGATACACATTTTAGTGCTGTATCAATCTCAAACAAATCCGGTTTAGAGGTCCATCCCCCATCTTCCAATAAACCGTGGAGTACATTATCCATCTCCTCCCACACAATACAATGTATATAAGCAATTATCATATACAAATTTAATCAATCAAGACAAGTGATACACATTTTAGTGCTACATGAATGTCAAACAAAACACTTCTATAATTCATAAATGATACACATTGTAGTGCTGTATCAATCTCAAACAAATCTGGTTTAGAGGTCCATCCCCCATCTTCCAATAAACCGTGGAGTACATCCCCCATCTCCTCCCATACAATACAATGTATATAAACAATTATCATATACAAGTTCAATCAATCAATACAAAATTTGATGTATTATACCAACCGCCGCATTCGATAACATACCCAATTGATTAGTTTTAGTTTGCCTAATCCCCATGCATTGTCTACAACCCTCAAGACTATCCTCCACCGATAGCCTAAAACAGTTATTTCTAAACAGAGGATAAATGCACCAAATGGATAAAATATTAACATTTTGTCTAAGTGAGCGATAAATTAATCCAACTACACCCTTTTAATCCCATACCTTCCTAATTTGAATATTTCCTCTTCAATTTCGCATTTCCCTAAATTAATTATACAAATTAATTGATCATAACAGTTAGGGCTTTTCCCCATATTCTCAACATCAACCCTAAGGCTCCAATATTACTAACAACATCAACAATCTCTATTTTAGACCCAAAACATGTATGGATGAGTCAAATAAACAAAACCCCTCTTTTCAAAATAGCACATTTCAAAACCCTAACTTCCCAAATCAAACCATTTAAACAAAAGCCTAACATCTAGGTTAAAGCTCATAAAGATGAGTAGAAATCCCTACCTCAAATGGAGAGACCGAATGGTGAAGATGAAGGATTTTGAAAGTGCTCCAAACCCAATAATTTTCAAATCAAAATGAAGAGCAAGCCATCCCTTCCTCTTCCTTTCAAGATATCTCTCTTGTTCTCCTTCCTCTCCTCCCTTATGAAAATGCTTACTCTCACTCTAACCACTCTTAATCTAAACTCAAAATATGTATAACAAATGGAGAGAGATATGGGAAAAACCATAGAAAGAAGTTGAGAGGTGAGCTTAATTTATAGGCAACCTTGATGTAGTTGGTATTGAAAGGTTGTTATTAAATCCCATTAATTGGAAAATGAAAGGACAAGTTAGAATTAAATGAACACTAATTGAAATATGAATGAACAAGTTTGAATATGAATGGACCACTAATAAGGGCAGTAACTGAACTACTAATAAGGATATTAAATGAATAAGTTTGTAACCACTAATAAGGATATTAAATGAACCACTAATAAGGATATTAAATGAACAAGTTTATAACCACTAATAAGGATATTAAATGAACCATTATGAAAATTTAATGGACACTAACCCTTGGTTTCCAAACACAACCAACCTATTTTAAACCTACCCAACACGACCCAAGACTCATATACAAAGAGTAAAGGATGGAAACGGGAAAAAAACAACAACACATCCACGGAACCGAGTCTGAAATACAATTAAACAATGAAGGGAAAACTAGGATCGCTATATGGCAGCCTAATGTCTAAACACATAGGCATGCATTATGACCTTATCCAAGGCACAAAAGAACGACCTTTCAAGGCAAGAAAGTGATGATGAATGCGAGCATACAAGCATGGATTAGGGACTGAAATGGCATATGAAATGACTCCAAATCATTGAAACAACCCAACTAAAACATGCTAGTGACTCACACACTCAAGGCTCACGAGCCAAAATACAAAGGGGCTATACCAAACATGGCAAATCTGACTAAAACAGCTCCCAACAGTCCTTGATCATGTTAAAATAATGCCAAGACCTCCATGGAGTTAAGCTAGAGCATGCAAGAATCATGGCCTAAATGCATGGCTTACTTCTAGGAAAAATGGAAGAATGCAAGGTAAGTATACTATGCATGCAAGGGACCACAAATCCGACCAAAAATAGAGGTAAAATATGCCCAAATAACACCAAAAAACCTCTGAAATAGGGCCAAATACAACCAAGCATACATGCTACCCTTATGAGCCAAAACATGAACAAAATGAGAGACCAAGGGAGAGGGTTGTCCCTCCCCTATGAAAGACCTCAAACCCCCTTCTTCACCACTGAAAATCCACTGGATTTCAGTGGTGAGAAGGCTAATACACCAAAGAAATCAAAACTTAATAAAGGAAGCTCAAAAAGGGGCCAAACAAGGCCTAAGAGGGGGAGGTCGACCCCCAATGCCAAAACAACCATAATGAGATATCCTTAGCATGCAAATACAAGCCTCTTTTCAGTTATACACAAAGTCTAAAACAATGAGAAAGATAGGCAAAAGTCTAGTGCAAGATTGGAGAATCTAAAGTAAAAGAGTTACCCTTGAAGAACTCTTGATGAACAACAAGTGCAGCCTCCTTCTTTTGATCAAAACCAGTCCAAAACCTCAAGAACAAACCCCCAAAGCCTCTCAAATTCAAAGTATGGTGTAGTAGTGTGTGTTTATGTGCAAAACTAAGAACAAACACACACTTTTGGCCCTCAAACCACACAAAATGAAGAGAGAGAGGGATATATGGAGAGAGAGGATGATATATATTAGATATATGTGTATAGCTCTGGTTTTTTTGCTCAACCCTAACAAAGGAGGAGGAGAGGCACTTATATAGACAAGGGAAAGCTTTGAAGCTTCTCAAAGAAGCTAAACAAAAAAGAGTCAAAAGGGGCAAGGCTTCCTGAGGAAGCTTGACCCTTTGGCAAAAGGGGACAAAAGGGGCAAAACATCCACATGTATGCCCCGGGGTAGGTTTGGTGCATTCCAGCTGGCACAGCTGGCATGCACCATGCCTGAAGAAGGTAAAAAGGTGTTACCGGCCAGAAAAGGAGGTTACCGGCCATACTTAATGCCGACCGGCGAATGGTACAATTCACCAATGGCCGGTAGCCTCAAAACATAGCCGGTGGCCTCAAACAAGGCCGGTGGGTGTCAGGGGTAGCTAACAAGCTACTTTCCACCCTCAGAAGCAAAAACACAAGTGTTTGGTGCAAAACCAAACACAGAACAGTCGAGTTAAGAGATCCTGAGGCAAGACGCGTAGTCGAGACCTCCGGGAACTCAAAATGAAACACAAACATGAGTAATCACAGAGTGTTCGAGCGGTGACGTCCAAGTCTTGAGGACGGTCAAAAATAGGGTGTCTACAGTTGCCCCTCTTTGACAGAACTCGAAAGTCATAACAATGACGAGAGTGATTGTTGAAACCCAGAGACGACCCATTTTTGATCAGGCCGAAGACTTAGACAAGGCATACAAGCTGCAGATAAAGATATGTGCCCGAGGGCAGGGGCAGAATGCAAGACAATGCACCAAGCCGAGCATAACTTATAATCATGCAAAGAAAGCTATAACGAAGCATAACATGCGACAGTTTTAAGTTAGCATACACCAAACTACACTACAATGCAGAAATGATGTAAGAGAATTATGCAATTCTCGATACGTCTCACTCGGAGAATACAGTACCTGTCCGGTTCGTCTAGTTGCACTAGGCTCAAATGAACCGTACATACAATATCGTGCCTGCAAAGAAAGCAAACTTAACAGGTACAATATTGTTAGCAACATGCCTAATAATGCAATTGAAAGTGCGTGACAACGCAAGTCGAGTGGGGCGCATAACAATGCAGTGAAGGCACAAACATATGTAAGTAAAGAACACGCGACAACGTGCACAATGTGTATGAAGAAATTTGAACACATGTAAGTAAAGCAATGTGTATAAAAAGGAACTTGAGCACATGTAAGTAAAGCACGCGGTCTACGCAAGCAATGTGTATAAAAAGGAACTTGAACACATGTAAGTAAAGCACGCGGTCTACGCAAGCAATGTGTATAAAAAGGAACTTGAACACATGTAAGTAAAGCATGCGGTCTACGCAAGCAATGTGTATAAAAACTTGAAGTTGAACACATGTAAGTAAAGCGATGCACGCATGCATGCAATGTGTATAGAAAGGAACTTGAACACATGTAAGTAAAGCATGCGGTCTACGCAAGCCATGTGTATAAAAACTTGAAATTGAACACATGTAAGTAAAGCAATGCACGTATGCGCGCAATGTGTATAGGAACTTGAAATTGAACACATGCAAGTAAAACAATGCACGTATGCACGCAATGTGTATAGGAACCTGAAATTGAACACATGTAAGTAAAGCAATGCCCATATGCACACAATGTGTATAAAGAGGAACTTGAAATTGAACACATGTAAGTAAAGCAATGCACGTATGCACGCGATGTGTATAGGAACTTGAAATTGACCAAAGACGAGCTATTCATGATGCTGAAATGCAAAGTACTGCAACACAGTATGATTGCAAGGATTCGTGAAGCTCACAAGATACATAAAGGATACGGGAAGGGATGTTTCTTGTATGTACAGAGCATTGCTCATAGCAGACACAACTTGAGGTCAACTCGGAGATCTATGAATGTTCTGAAGGCGTACTTTCTTGCACTGCCTCGAGAAATGAAGGTGCCAAACCATACAATTGATCCAAACAAGGACGCGAGAGATGTATTGACCACAAGGGAGGGGTTACAGGCATCAATCCTGATACTTTGCTGCCTTGCTCCTTCCTTGCTTTACTTTCCTTTTTACTAGTAGTTAAGCACATTGCACTGCCTCAAGCAGGGTTTGTTATCATTTTTTCAAAACTGCACATTTTTGTAAAGCATGTGATGGGAATGAAATTGCTATTTTGTTCAAAAAGGTGTTGCATTTGTACATTCTATGCATTGCATCGCATGGCATCACATAACAATGTGAATGAGATTCGTTTTGAAAATAGAGCACTTGCGTCGTAATAATCAGGTAGTGAGCCAATTTACAACTCGATAAGCAAAACAGAGAGACTCGATATAACCAACCAAGCGTGAGTACAACTTGATAAGCAAATTAAAGACTTGAAGAGGGTGACATACAACTCAATAAGCAAATGTACAACAACTCGATAAGCAAATAGGCGTGACTCTGCAAGAATCGATCACCGGAGGGCATTGGAGGTGGTGGAATTCCCCAATCCTCTGCACAAACAGCTCAGAGAACAAGGAGGAAGACCACCGGCCAGAGATGAAGGCCATCGGCCGTGAGAAATGGCCATCGGCCAGAAACTTTGATCAATCAGCCAAAAGTGGTGGCCGGTCGGCACTATACTCAGCCAGCCAGCCATGAATCGTCAGAATCAGCAGAATGCTGACATCTGTCCTTCACTCAACCTTATCTTTTACAAAAAGGCCTCAGCCTCGTGGTTCTTCCCAATTCAACACTGATTTTCCCCAAATGGAAGCGCTTATTGCCTGAAATCTCACAACTTGGATTAACAACTTGGATGGCTCGGAAAAGCTGAATTTCCGGGGTTTCGGCATAAACGCACTATTCACTCTGGGTCGTACCTCGTTACACCTCCCATTTCTCCATGCGGCGGAAAGGTTTTGGAATCCGGTGACACATGTCTTTAGCTTTAGCGGGCAAGAAGTGTGTCCTACCTTTGAAGATTTTCGAGTTTTACTGGAATCTGAGCGTGACGAGGAGATCCAGCCCCATCTTAATTTTGGCCATGTCCAAGCCTTAGGGTGAATGTGTGGACTCACTATGCGTGACGCTCAGTCTCTGATTTATAACGGAATGCTGGACATTCCCAGCTTGATCTATCGGTTTTCCGATGCCGGTAACTGCGGCGACCATCATTGGCAAGGTTTTCGGCAACACGCCCTTTGTTTGTGCATACTATCTCACTTTTTGCTTGCCCCGGGCTTTAGCGGATCTAGCGTCCGTCTGATTGAAGTTGCTCATGGCTTGAAAGAAGGAAAGAGCTGCATTGCCATGACATTGGCCGAGACGTTGATGGGCTTGGATGCTTTCTATCGCCGAGAGACGACCAGATTCGTGGGGAGTCCACTACTACTGCAGGTAATGTTTCTCACCCTTTCTCACATATACATTGCTCACATCACTCGGCCCTCAGGCTCGGTTTTTCTCACAAAACCCTTTTCTTACTTTTCTCTCATCGTATATCTCTCTATTCTTTATTCTCTCATTTTTCATCCCTCCCCAGGTATGGTTGATGGATAAATTGCAGGTTGTGGACTCTTGCCCAGCCTACTCAGCTCGCGGCTACTTCTTCCGACAACGACTAGTCGATGCCCTTGATGAGGGATGGTGGTTCGACTGGATGTGCAATTTGTCTGCGGATCGCATTGCTTGGCGCTGTCCTTGGCTCAATCTCCCGGCAATGAGCTATAGCATGTCCCGGCTGACCGGGATCTAGTTGATTGGTCTGACTCACTGTGTGTTCTATTTTTCGTTCCGGTTTCGGCGCCAATTTGGTCATGATCAGACTTGCCCGCCAGAGGGGATAGAGTATCCTGCTGGATTCCGGTTCGAGGCGCATAACTTGCCCGGTATGCCGCAGCATGGAGGATTAGAGAGCTCCTGGCCCCTGCTCCACTTTCAGTTGCACCTTATCTGATGAGTGCTTGGATTGGCTCAATGAAGAGGCACAAGAAGGGCCCACTTTGGTATCAGAGGCTTCGACCAGCTCTGGGAGGGGGCGCAGAAACATCTGACTTAGCCATGCCCCAGATTTATTACTTTATTAGAACTTTCAAGTTTTCTTTATGAATGTAATAAAAAGCAACTTCAATTTGTACGCAAGAGTAGGAGAACTCTGTATTGAATTCAATGAAATTGAAGGTTATGGCTACTGAAAATTCTCCGCTTTGGTCCAAAAATGGTCTAAGTTGAAAAAAAGATTAATTTTGAACAAAGTCAACTTTTATTAAAACTTTTCAAAACCATTTTCGATATGGATTAGAACTGGACATGTCTGAAATCTGTCACTGAGGTGCACAACCTCGGATCCCAGCAACTAGAAAGTTGCCCCTAGTCTAAAGAGTACCGCAGCACTGCGCAGCAACGGAAAGTTGCCCCTAGTCTGAAGAGCACTGCACCGGAGATCATAACCGAACCCTTGAATGCTGAATAAACAAAGATGGCCGAGACAATCAAATGGACGAAGTTGATCGGGGAAGTGTTGATGGGAATCAAGCCTTACGTAGTTCAGGCTCAGGTTCACTCGAGTATTTTTACTCTTCTTTTACGCTCTATCATTTGCCAAGGCCGCCCTTTGCGGGTTTTCAACGTTGCGAGCTAAGTTTTTATATTTTCCAATTTTTTTTTTAATGCTCTAACTTTTGCCTAGGTCGTCCTTTCGAGTTTTCAGCCTAGCAAGCCTCTCAGGGGTAATATTTCTTCAACTTGTCCATGTTGATCGGTTGGGAGAACTCTAGGCCATCTAGGTCCATCAAAACGACAGCTCCACCTGACCAGATTGACTTGATGATGTAGGGACCAGTCCAATTGGGTCTGAACTTGCCCCTTGGGTCATGGATGGGGGCTCGGTTATCCTTGAGTACCAAATCTCCTTCTTTTAGATTTCTGGACTTAACTTTCTTGTTGAAAGCCCGGGCAATTCTGCGCTAATAACCTTGAACATGGTACAATGCTTTCAGTCTTCTCTCATCAAAGAGCATGAGTTCCTTGAATCTGCTTTGCTGCCAATCTACTTCGGCTATTTGACACTCAGCCAATACTCGCAATGACAGAACCTCAATTTCGATAGGTAGAACGGCCTCCATCCCATAGACTAATGAATACGGTGTCGCCCCAGTAGAAGTTCTAATTGAAGTCCGGTAGCCCCATAGAGCAAACGGCAACTTATCTGGCCAGTCCCGGTAGGTTTCCACCATCTTCTACAGTATGTGCTTGATTTTCTTGTTGGCGGCCTCAACTGCTCCGTTGGTCTGCGGCCGGTATGTAGACGACTTATTAAAAGCCACATTGTATTTCTTTAACAAATCAATCACCTCCTTCTTGAAATGGGAACCATTGTCTGAAATAATCTCGTTTGGGACCCCATAACGGCAGATGATGTTGTTTCTGATGAATTTCGTAACATGTGAAGCCTTCAACACCGCATAAGATTGGGCCTCGACCCACTTCGTAAAGTTATCTATCGCGACCAGGATGAACTCATGCTCATTCGACCGTTTCGGAGTAACAGCCCCGATCACATCAATTCCCCAAACTGAAAATGGCCATGGCGAAGTCATATTGTACAGCTTTGACGGCGGAATGTTCATGCGATTTGCATGGATCTGGCATTTCTGGCATCGCCAAACAAAGCCGATACAATCCTCCTCCATGGTGGACCAGTAGTAACCCTATCTGAGGATCTTCCGCGCTAGCATTACCCCATTTATATGTGCCCCACATTCTCCTCCATGGATGGCCTCCATCAGGCGCTTTGATTCTTCCGCTTCTACACATAGCTTATGCATTCCCAGGTGACCTCTCTTATACAACTTACCTCCGCAGATGATGAACTGAACGGCCATTCTTCTGATCGCCCTTTTATCCTTGGTGTTTGCCTCCGGTGGATACATTTCCTTCTCCAAGAAGTTCCAAATGTCGTAATACCAGGGGTTTTTGTCCTGAAACTCATCTATTGCGGCGATCGACTCATAGGCTAGCGCAAATTTCTGGTCAATGATGACTCGACGCATCCGGACTCCGGACGGGATGTCTATCATGGAAGATAGAGTGGCTAAAGAATCTGAGAACCTGTTGTTCTCTCTTAGTAGATGAGCAAAATTTAGCTTCTCAAACCGAGGAATTAACAAGTCCAAGGTCCGGTGACACATCATCATCTTTTCTTCTTCGACTTTCCAGTCTCCTTTTGCTTGAGACACAACAAGGTTCGAGTCCCCGATGACGTCCAACCGTCTTGCCCCTAGTTCCAAGGCTGCTTCTAGACCGGCAATGCATGCCTCATATTCTGCTTCGTTGTTCGAGACTTTAAACCGGAGTTTGAATGCTAGAGGGATACGGGAATTGTCGGGTGCTATCAATAACACCCCTATTCCATACCCGTACTGGTTTGACGCTCCGTCAAAGTACATCGTCCAAGTTTCATTGTCGATATGCAAAATGGCCTCGTCTGGGAATAGGTACTCAACTGCTTCGCCCCCTTCAACTGGATGGTCGGCTAAGAATTCTGCTACTGCTCTTCCTTTGACTGACTTGCGGGTCACATATTTCAGATCGAATTCGGAAAGCAACAGCAACCAACAAGCTAGCCTACCTGTAAGTGCCGGCTTCTCGAAAAGATATTTGATAGGATCGAGTCATGAAACCAGCATTACAGAGTGAGCTAACAGGTAGTGCCGCAGCTTCCTGGTAGCCCATACCAAAGCTAAGCAAGCCTTCTCTAACGGTGTGTAGCGAGTTTCATACTCTAGCATCTTCTTGCTCAGATAGTAGATGGCTCTCTCCACTTTGTCCTCTGATTCTTGCGCGAGCATGCAGCCCATTGTGGTCTTGGTTACCGAAAGGTACAATATCAACGGTCTTCCGGTTCTGGCGGTGATAGCACGGGTGGGTTCTGTAAGTATTTCTTGACTTGTTCAAAAGCAGCATGGCATCGGCCGTCCCATTGGAATTTCTTTCCTTTCTCCAGAAGACCAAAAAGTGGTTCACAAGTCAAGGTTAGTTTTGAGATAAATCGTCTTATGAATTGCACTTTACCCAGAAAGCCTCGCACCTCGTTTTCAGTCCTTGGTGGTGACGTTTCTAGGATGGCCTTGATTTTGTAAGGGTCGACTTCGATACCTCTCTGTGTAATAAGAAACCCCAGCATTTTCCCTGTTGTGACACCGAACGTACACTTCTGAGGATTCAGCCGCAACCGGAATTCTCTGATCCTTGGAAAAAACTTTTGCAAGGCAGTGTAGTGGCCCTCCCTTTCTTTGGACTTGACAATCATGTCATCCACATACACCTCAACCTCTTTGTGGATCATGTCATGCAATATTATGGTCGCGGGCCGTTGATATGTAGCTCCAACATTCTTCAACCCAAACGGCATCACCCTGTAGCAGTATGTCCCCCACGGGGTGGTGAAGGCAGTCTTTTCCCGGTCTTCTGGTACCATCACTATCTGATTGTAGCCGAAGAAGCCATCCACAAACGAAAGCAAAGCATGCCCCGCTGTGAAATCCACCAACTCATCAATATGTGGCAAGGGGAAGTCGTCCTTTGGACTAGCTCTGTTCAAATCCCTGAAATCCAAGCATACTCGGATCTTGCCATCTTTCTTCGGTACTGGAACAATGTTGGCCAACTAAGTTGGGTATTCGGATACCAGCAGGAAACCTGTATCGATTTGCTTGGTGACCTCTTCCTTAATCTTAATGGCCCAGTCAGGGCGGATTCTTTTGAGTTTTTACTTGACGGGTCGGGCCTCGGGGTCAAGAGGGATCCGGTGCTGTACAATCTCAGGATCGATTCCAGGCATGTCTTCGTAGGACCACGCGAAAACATCTTTGAAATCTTCTAATAAAGGGACTAAGCGCTCGCGTTCCTCCGAAGACAACGTGGACCCGATCTGGACCAGCCGCGGGTCCTTCTCAGTACCAACATTCACAGTAGTGATTTCATCAACTAAAGGTTTAACAAATCTTTCCTGCTCTTGATCAATTAATCGTTGCAAAACCGGAGGAATTTCTTCCTCGTCATTTTCGTCAAAATTTTGAAAGTCCTGATTTAAGCAATATATCAAAGGCACAGAAAAGTACTCGGAAACCACATCCACATTATTCTCATTAAGTACTTCCAAACCGTCTGATTCTTCTGTTACAACAGACTCAAAGGAGAAAGAAAAAGATGACCTGGACAGGTCTGTGGCATCCGGGTTATCACCCCCAGGAATACCGGACTCAGACTCAGTCGAGCTGGAACCTGATTCCGACTCACAAGACTCGGTGGAATCAGATTCCAGCTCACTACCTGACCCGGTGCTACTAGACAAAAATCCCTCTTCATATTGCCAAATGAGAGAGGGTGTGATGGATGCATCCAAAATAGTTGATGGTAGGCCTGCAGCCGTTTCATTCCCGATCATGGACAACGAGAAGTTATCCCCCAAGCACTTCTGTTCGATCGGAGGATCTGAAAGTAGACATGCCAGTGCTACCCCAATTTCAAGTTCGGTGTTCTCAGACTCCATTTCCCCACTATGCTCAGCCTCGACTGTCGGGTCTGTCTGCTCTTCGGCAACATCGTCCCCAGGTAATTGTTGGTCAAAGAAAATCTCGAATCCCAGTACGCGCTTCCTCTCCGCGTTCAGCCATGGCTCCGGAAAACCACAGAATGGAAAATCTTCCCCCTCCCGGACGAAGCGTCCGTTTAGGGTACCCTGGATGGGCCGGTGCATCAACTCAAAAGGCTTCCCTATCTGTTTCGCTCTGGCTCTTCCAGCCATTTCCTTTCCTTTCCTTACCCAATCCTCCTTGGTGGGCAGATAACCCAAGCCAAAGGTATGAGGGTTATGTGGCACTTCGGCCAATGTTGCGATGCCCTTCCGGCCGCTCCTTCCTAACCCCATCCTGGGGATGTGTTGGAGTTTGTTCATGAGGTATACCGCTTGAGCACTGACATATATCCCCTCGTTAGTTGCCATGATGTTTTGTACAACTCGAGCCTCAGTAAGGTTGAAACCTGATATAAACACGTCCTCCATGCCGTGCTCAATTTCTAAGACTGGTGTAGATACCTCTGGAGGTGGGTGGATCAATGAATTTCTGAAAACAATGGCTACTCCCTTTTTATGGGGGTATTTCACCATCTGATGCAGAGTGGACGAGACGGCCTTCACTTGATGCAGCCACGGCCTCCCCAAAAGCAGGTTAAAAGTCGCCGGAACTTCTAAGACATGGAAATCTACCTCATGCTGTCCTGGCCCAACTTTAGTCTGAATTTTCACCGTCCCCATGACCTCTTTGGTTGTGTTATCGTATGCCCGAATTACTTGGGCTGTTGGTAAAAAGTCTACGGTTTTCAAGCCGATCGCATACGCTGTCCTTGCCGAGCAGACGTTGATGGCGGATCCGGTATCAACGAGAACCACTAGTATCCTTTTATTCTTACACTCCATAGAGATGTAGAGTGGTTTGTTATGGTTTTCCCCCTCAGGCGGCAGTTCCTTGTCGGAGAAAATCAGCGTCGGGGTAGCCCCTCCTGGAAAAACTAATCCTCCCAGCTGTTCTAGCGTAGTTTCTATCGAAAGCTTTGCCTTGTCCATGGCTGATAAGACAGCCTGTCTGTGCACTCATGATGCCATAAGCAGTCCCCAGATGGAGATGTCTGCTTGTATCCTTTTTAACTGTTTGAGCACAGCCTCCTCTTCAAGTTGTTTCTCTTTCTGCTTCTCTGCCTCCTTATCTTTCCCAGACGCCTCTAGCTGATCTAGATATGGGGGCTTGAAATACCGCCCACTTCGTGTCATATGGTCCACTTCTCCAAGGTACCAGGTGTTATCGGGTTGGTTGTTCCCCCAATCTTCATCCGTATGGGCAAGACATAAAACCTCATCTTCCCACCACATTCCATCAGCAGCCGACAGACACCTGTCCGGCTCTGGTATGACTGTTCTCGTACGCACGGTACCTTCCATCCCTATGCTCGCAGCATTCTCTATTCCTGTGCACACAGCAATTTCAGTCCCCACATGGGCCTTTGCCTTTCTGATTCTTGCAGGATCTTCAAATCTTTCCTGTTCCGACCGTATCAACATAGCTGGCTGCTCAATAATTCCTGTATTCAAAATACTCCAATCCCGAGCGAAATTCTTAACACCGGCGCTCCCTGGCGATGCATTCTGTTCTCCGATTCTCTCGACTGTCACCGACATTCGTGCCCCTGCCGGACCCTGTCCTGGGTGGAAATCTTCCACCACATCCGGTTGATCATCCAACCACCCAGTAGCCTCTGCTGATTCCTCATAATCAAACCAGTTGACTGCTGCGCCCTCTAGATCTTGGTTACTGTAAAACTGGAGATTGGCAAGGTCCTCTTCCACAGCCCTTAAATCGTCTGTTCTCTGTCCCAGACTATCCCGTTGGATCACACACAGTTCTCCCCCTGTCGGCAATTCCACATCTGGCCCATCCTGACCTGTTGATGAAATGTAGTCACCCGGACTATATGTCTTCTCAATACGACTCCCAGATTCTGCAGACTCTGACTCAACAACCTTCTTCTCCTTTGGGATCTCTTCTCTCCTGTTCTCGATAGTCACCACCATTGGCTTAGGTCGGGTCACGGAGATGTCCATCATGCACAAGTCGATGCAATCGGGAAGGAATACCTCCGGCTTAGGCAGGTGGGAAGGAGTGATATAGATGCTAGGATCGTAAGGCACGACCCCAGTTTGGATGAAGTTGATCCTTTTAGGCGGTGGAGCTTGGTTATGTGTGGGGAGAGGGTTTGTTGTAACATTGGGTTTCTCAGGAGGCAGAATCACCCCGTTATCGATGAGATCTTGAATCTCATGACGTAGTCGGAAGCACAGATCGGTGTCATGACCGTGCTGTTGGTGAAATGCGCAATATTTGGCTGGGTTGTGGGTAGGGGGAAGTCTTTCTGGTAAGGGCGCGGTTCTAGGGGCTTCAAATGCCCTTTTCTGATTAAAACCCCCAGAGCTTTGGATAGGGGCATATATAGTGGAGCGAAGGTTCTTGTGTTTTCGGGTGGGTATTTGGCTGTTTGGGTATGGCTTCCGGATGCGCCGGAGAATGGCGCAGCTGCCATGGTTCTTGGAGGGGGGTTGGTGGTGACCATGCTCACTTCGGAGGCTCTTGTAGTTGTAGTACCGCTCGGGCCTGCATTAGTGTTATGGTTGAAAGTTCTTCGGGGTTGTTCCCGGTCATTATCAATTAAGCCTTGCTTTAAGGCATCCTCAATCTGCACCCCCATTTCATATAGATCAGAAAAGGTAGGGAAGGGGAGTACAATCATCTTTTGCATCAACTTCGGCTGAAGATTGTGCACAATCATCCGAATCTGGTCTTTATCTGCAGGCCTTAAGGTCATCATTGAAGCCTTGGCCCTCCATCTAGTCACGAATTCTGAGAAACTCTCTTTAGGCTCTTGCCTTGTTGTCTCGAGATCACGGGTTGTAATCTCGATTTGTGTATTGTATGAGTGTTGCGTAGTGAAGGCCTCGGCCATCTCGTCCCAGTTTCTCTTCACATCCTCTTCTAATTTGGCATACCATATGGCCGCCACACCCGACAGGGTTCAGCCGAACAGAGACAGCTTCTGAAGTCTGCTGAGGCCTATTGGCCTTAAGATATCTGAAAACAATCTCAGGTGCACCATGGGGTCCCCAGACCCATCAAATCGATCAATGTGCGGCATTTTGAATCTGTCAGGCAGCGTCACAGCTGCGTCAGTATATCCATCTTCGATGTCTGGGATAGTCTTGACTCCTTGGGATCTCTTGAACAACTTTTTGAGCTTGCTCAATTTCAATGCTGTGAGGTCTGTCTCGAACTCAAAGGGAGAGTCTGGTAGGTTGGTGGGTGTTTTGGATAACTGGGGTAGGATCGGGGGTAGAGGTGGTCCCGTGGGAATGTCCGTATCATTCTGAACATTAGCTGTCTCCCAGGGGGTGGGAATTCCTAGCGGGGGAGGAACTTGCTGCGAAGCAGATGCTTTGGTTTGCTGCTGTAACCTCACGATTAACTCTGCTTGTTCATTCATAACCGTGGCCTGCTGCTTGGCGAACTCTGCCTGTCGGACAGCATCCTGCTGCATCATTTTCATACTCTCTTGGAGCTGGCGCACCATCTCCTCTAAATTGGCCATACTGTTCTGCTCTGACTAAATTATCGGTATATGTTCCCTTTCTGTGGGAGAAGCAGAATCCTGATCCCTACTGTACACAGGTGGGGTAGACAAAGCCCTATGTACTTACTGTTGAACTGATGCCCTCTGCCTAGCTATCCTCCGTCTAGTAACCGGGGGTAAAGAGTGGTACACTGGTTGTCCGTCTACCAGATCCTCAGATCGATGGAGTCGACGACCTCTAATCCAGAGTGCTTGGGGAATATCTACTGGGTTAGAAGCAATTGTGCTCGACTACCTAGTAAAAAGATAAATAAAGCATATAAATAAACAGACAATTGGACAGCGTAACAACGTAAAATAAACACAACACACAGCTGGGTATCACAACAAACTGCCAACAAGCTGAATGTATTGTTCCTTAGTCACTGATCACTGTTTCCAAATTGTTACCCCTAAGTCTGAATCTGATACCCGTAGATGACTGATTCTCAAAAATACTGATGCCCGCAGGCCTGACACTCAGACTTGCGAATTGATATGCGTGTTCCCTGCATAGATACACTCTAAAAACACATAGCAAGTAAACGAGAGCCAAAACGCCCCTATGGAGGGGTAGGGATTCCCTGTCCTATTTTTGTCAGGAGCTAGGGTTTCACTATGCACGCAGCAGTTTTCAAACAACCTAACATCGGGTAAGCAACCTGTCCTATTTTGGGATAGTCACTATGGATTTCGATATGCACTAGGTCGAATGGTCGAAAAGGGCGCCCCAGTAAAACCGGGGTTTGTGTTCCCATATTGTCAGAGCCCACTACCGGTCAGCCTTATGGCATGCTTTGACAAAGTCAAGCCTCCGGCAAACCGTTCAGGAATGGCAGATGGCAAACACGGTGTCCTAGGCGCACCAATGCACATGCAATGCAAAGAGACACATAAATGAAATCGAAACAGGATATCACGAGTTCGAGTCAAGCTCTCTAAATCCCCAGTAGAGTCACCAGAAACTATAGACGTCCCCGAATGCCCCGGGAGGGAATCCCCCCCTCCCCCCTCCCGGTTCTGTTCGTTTTGGTGGGTTCACTACAGTTCAGGACTCTCAAATTGTCACAGTTCTTAATCTGAACCAAAGAGTCCAAATCCGGCAAATCGTTTTGAGAAACAGATTTTTGAAAGAAGTGCCAAACATGAACTGCTTTGCCAGATACAGAGTCGCCACCTAAATATTTTTTATAGGGGAATTTAGGAAACCCTGACTCAGTGCCAAAGGCCACGTGTCCGTCATCACCAAAGTTGCCTCGGCTCGGGAGCTTGGGTACGATTGGGGAAGGTCAGCTATGTGCACCCCCTCTCGCCCGAACTGAAGATCGACCTCTACTAACCGTGATATCCGATTTTGAAAACGTTATGTGTTCTTATTCCGGTTATTAGCCTAGAATTACTACGTTATGCGCATAGCAAACAAGTATAGACCAAATCGCCTGAATTGGAACGAAGCATTGCATATCCGTTTGTTTGAAAAAAGTTTGAAATTTGCTACTCACAAGTAGGCTAAAGCACGGACTTCAACGAGTTGTTCCAACTCAAACAATCTAACCTTCACCCACAGGCATTCAAGCAGTTTATATCACATAAGCATCTAGCCTCATGGTAATCATGCTATTATGGCAACACTCACACGCATGCGGTATGCTAAAGCATAAATGCTTACCTAGTACTCCGAGCCAAAACAAAAACATGTTAGCAATCAATGCATGATCCAAGTCCATGTTAAGTGGCTAATGCAACGCATACACAATGTCACTAGAGTAGGCTCGGCTAGTCTATAAATGATATGTGAAAATGCACAAGTAGCATGTATTCAAGTTAGATTTGAAATACTTATGCAGTTAGTATGATGTATCGAGCCTGGTGCATGCAAGACTAATGAATGATGCACGCATGCTATCATACTGTATGCTAATTGAAACATGCCCTAGGCTAATCATCGAAAGCTAGTAAATAAAAGGGAAGAAAGACGTGGAGTTGGGAGACATACACACTCTCACGCACACTTATTACACAATTGCCCTCGCTCGGAGGGTCCGAATAAATATTACAGTCCGAACAAATAATACTAAATTAATTATTACAGAATTTCTAATTAATTAACAAATTAAATGCAGAATTAAAGTGGCCACAGCCCCCACCTCGAAATGCGTGGATGATGCATGCTTGACTCGTCTCACCCGTAAACTCGCTGCCATAGCACTGTTGCCTCCGTTTACACTGCCTCACCCCTCTGAAATTTATGATAGTCTCCAGAACTGCTCTGAACTTCATTCTGAGTGCAGTGGAGTGCCACCGGCCAGATCAAAAGGCCACCGGCCATGGTAATAAGGTTATCGGCTATCGGTTGAGCCATTGGCTAATTGTATTTGGTCGGTCGGCACTAAAAGTAGCCGGCCAGCTATTTCTTCAGCATAATCCTGCAGTTGACAGCAACAGAGGGCAAGCAGTGTATGGCATGAAATTCTCAAGCAAATGTGAGCATGGGCACACTCTCTATCATGCAAGGGACTCAAGGGAGCATGACCCTCGACCCTGGGGCCATCAATTATGCATTTTTGATGCATGATGGCCTAAGAGGCCAAGTTAGCAACTTTGATGTAAATGCATGCAAACAAAACACATGAATGCCAACACCATATCATGTTGAGGTCAAGGGGGTTGACGACTGAGGGTTGAGACGTGTTACATCACTTGGAGTATGAACACTTCTCAATCCTCATACTTGGTTTGACACCCCAAACCAAGCAAAATGTAATGCATGGATGCAATATACAATGCAAAGTGATGCAACTCATGCAAGATAACATGAACATGCTAAGCTAATGCAACATGACACTATCTAATCCTGCAAGTTAGACTAATGCAATAGGGACATATCAAGCATACAACAAGACTATGTAATGCCATTAACTAAACAACATGCAAACATGCGAAAATGATACAATGTAAGCATGCAACCAATGCAATGCAACATGCAAGCATGCAAAATATGCAAAGATGGACTTATACTGAAACGAGAGGACCTCAGCCCTCCCCCAAAACAGCGGCCTAAGAGGATGCACAAGAGCACAAATGATGCAAGCAAGCATGCACACATCAAGGTCCATCACCTAAGCATAAAAGGGGACAACTCTAAGTATACTTAAAGGTGATATATATGGGCATTAAACCAATATGCTAAAATCTGAAAATGAATAGAGAATAATGCCAAATCAAACAAAACATGCAAGCAAGGCATGCAACAATGACCAACACTTGAAGCCAATAAAGGGGGTCAAACCAAAGCTATGTCAACCAAACCTTAAAGGACCAAAATGACCTAAAATAGTCCCAAGGGACTCCAAAACAAGACTAAAGCATACATAGATTATGGTCAAAAGACGCCAAGGAATGAGTTCAAAACAAGGGCATTCAAGGCCACAAAAGGGAGCATTACTCAACACCTCCCCCAAGCAAACATGGCATGGATTTTTCAATACAAAATAGAGTTTTAGTATACAAAAAGGGCCCTCAAAACCCACCGATATGGCAGCCTAATGTCTAAACACATAGGCATGCATTATGACCTTTTCCAAGGCACAAAAGAACGACCTTTCAAGGCAAGAAAGTGATGATGAGTGCGAGCATACAAGCATGGATTAGGGACTAAAATGGCATATGAAATGACTCCAAATCATTGAAACAACCTAACTAAAGCATGCTAGTGACTCACACACTCAAGGCTCACGAGCCAAAATACAAAGGGGCTATACCAAACATGGCAAATATGACTAAAACAGCTCCCAACAGTCCTTGATCATGTCAAAATAATGCTAAGACCTTCATGGAGTTAAGCAAGAGCATGCAAGGATCATGGCCTAAATGCATGGCTTACTTCTAGGCAAAATGAGAGAATGCAAGGTAAGTATACTGTGCATGCAAGGGACCACAAATCCGACCAAAAACAGAGGTAAGATATGCCCAAATAACACCAAAAAACCTCTGAAATAGGGCCAAATACAACCAAGCATACATGCTACCCTTATGAGCCAAAACATGAACAAAATGAGAGACCAAGGGAGAGGGGTGTCCCTCCCCTATGCAAGACCTCAAACCCCCTTCTTCACCACTAAAAATCCACTGGATTTCAGTGGCGAGAAGGCTAATACACCAAAGAAATCAAAACTTAATAAAGGAAGCTCAAAAAGGGGCCAAACAAGGCCTAAGAGGGGGAGGTCGACCCCCAATGCCAAAACAACCTTAATGAGATATCTTTAGCATGCAAATACAAGCCTTTTTTCAGTTATACACAAAGTCCAAAACAATGAGCAAGATAGGAAAAAGTCTAGTGCAAGATTGGGGAATCTAAAGTAAAAGAGTTACCCTTGAAGAACTCTTGATGAACAACAAGTGCAGCCTCCTTCTTTTGATCAAAACCAGTCCAAAACCTCAAGAACAAACCCCCAAAGCCTCTCAAATTTGAAGTATGGTGTAGTAGTGTGTGTTTGTGTGCAAAACTAAGAACAAACACACACTTTAGGCCCTCAAACCACACAAAATGAAGAGAGAGAGGGAGATATAGAGAGAGAGGATGATATATATCTGATATATATGTGTATAGCTCTGGTTTTTTTGCTCAACCCTAACAAAGGAGGAGGAGAGGCTCTTATATAGACAAGGGAAAGTTTTAAAGCTTCTCAAAGAAGCTAAACAAAAAAGAGTCAAAGGGGGCAAAGGGGGCAAGGCTTCCTGAGGAAGCTAGGACAGCTGGCAAGCTTCTTGAGGAAGCTTTGCCAAAGGGTCAAGCTTCCTTAAGAAGCTTTGACCAAAAGGCGACAAAAGGGGCAAAACAACCACATGTATGCCCCGGTGTAGGTTTGGTGCATTCCAGCTGGCACAGCTTGCATGCACCGTGCCTGAAGAAGGTAAAAAGGCGTTACCGGCCAGAAAAAGAGGTTACCGGCCAAACAGATGGCCGGCTGGCCATACTTAATGCCGACCGGCCAATGGTATAATTCACCAATGGCTGGTAGCCTCAAAACATAGCTGGTGGCCTCAAAACAAGGCCGGTGGGTGTCAGGGGTAGCTAACAAGCTACTTTCCACCCTCATAAGCAAAAACACAAGTGTTTGGTGCAAAACTATAAACAGAATAGTTGAGTTGAGAGATCCTGAGGCAAGGCGCGTAGCCGAGACCTCCGAGAACTCAAAATGAAACACAAACATGAGTAATCACCGAGTGTTCGAGCGGTGACGTCCAAGTCTTGAGGACGGTCAAAAATGGGGTGTCTACAATTACTTCCTTAGAGCCAAGGATACTGACTACCACTTAGTGACCATGCTTGCTAGCTTTGGCAAGTGTGTCGATGACGTCATGGTCGTTGTCCGTGGTAATTAGGAATTCGGGGGAAGATCGCCTAGATCTTGTGCCAAGGCAAAAAGGCGAACCAGGTGGCCGACCAGTTCACTTTCTGTTACTTACATATGCATGTATTCGGCACTTTAGCTCACCTAATCGTTTTGTCTATGCAGGCAGCAACTTGAAGAGAGTGTTGGTTTCAGACGACGAAGTTGTGCTCGCAGAAATTAAAACTGTGCTACAGTTCGTCGGCCATCCAGACCATCAAAAACAAGGGAGGGAAGCCCACGTTCTCCTGCGGTACGAGCCAACCTATGTGACATTCTCGGCAACAGACAATATTCCCATCGCACGAGGCGATAACCAGCTGACGGCCCTCATCTTCCCCAACTTCAAAAACTTGAGGCAGATTGGCCTCGAATCATCTGATTCTGAGCACGCGGAAGAACAAGTGGCTAAACCGATCGCCGAGGACCCGGAAGAGTTGGCCGCGAAAGTTGACGAAGCCATCAATTTGGCCTTTAAGGAAGCTGGGTTGAACTCTTCTGACCCTCCATCTACATCAGGCCGAGGGGACGCCGAAGATATCTTTACAAACTTGGGAGACCTTCCCGGCAATTTCTCTGAGGATATGGCCGGGGATAATCTTACGCAGATGGCACGAAAAAGGAATACCGAATGCATGGCCGCCCAACAAAAGGCCGTAGCCATCTGTTCCAGACTTGTCCCGACTGAATCTGTTGCTCCCGCTGTCATACAAGAAATGGCTCACGTTGTCGTGGCCAAGATGGAAAAGGAGGTCGAGCACCCGATTACAGAAGTTTGGCTGATTTTAGAGGATCAGGGCGAAAAATGAGGTGCTGAGGGTGAGGACAGCTCCGAAGGGGGCCTCATTGAAAAACGGCCATGCTTGGAGGAGTCGGCTGTGGTTGCTCCTTTCGTTATTGAGCCAAAGATAAAAAATATGCCGATCTCCTCCGAAACGTTAGCTTTGAAAGATGCAACTGTGGCACTAAGCCTGGCTGCCTTGGTCTCCTTGCCAGCTGACAAGGCGACCTTTCGTGTCGAGCCAGATTTTGCGACAATAGCATTAGCCGCCCAGTCGGCTCTTCTGGTACGTGACTAACTCTTTGGTTTGGTTTGCATTTGATGTTTCTTGGCATATGACGATCCTTTGTTTTGCAGATGGTTGGAAGGATCGCAGAATTGGGCTGCCACCAGCATGACGCTGTTGAAAGGATTGGCCGTTTGCAATATAAAGTCGAGGGTCAAAGGAGCAGAGTGGAGTTCGAGGCAATGAGAGCCGCGATGGAAAGCGCGCGGGCTGAGGCTGAGAAAGAAAGGGCCAATGCTGCTGATCAACTAAGGTCTGGCGTCGAGGAGAGGGCAAACGAGAGCGAGGAATCGCTCAAGTTAGCCAAGCAGGTGCTTGCCAAGCTGGAGGCCGAGTTTGGAGAGTTGAAGCAGGCTAATGAGAAAGTTGACTCTGAGTCTTCGGCGGCGTTCGAGGCTGGGAAGAGCTCCGCCTTTAAGGACTATGTATAAGAAGTCCCCACATTCGAGAATCGGGGGTTCAAACATGGCTGGCTCACAGCCCTTGCTGCCGCTGGAGTTACACTAGCCATGCCAATTCCATACGAGCAAGTGGACGTTGAGCCGCTTGAGTCTGACCCTAAGACTTGATTTGGGAGAAATTCTAGTTTTGTTAGATTTTTCTCGATTTCAATGTCTGTTTTTGTTTAGTAGATTTTCATCTGTGTTGGATTTTCATGTGTAAAGATTTTCATCTTTTCTGTTTGTTTTTGGATTTTCATATGTAAAATGTTTGCTGTTAGCGCCCAATTTATGAATGAAAATTTCATATGCTTTCAAGATATTTCTCGTATTGTTTGTTGTATGAGTAGACAATTAGGAGAATTAGTGGTTAGGAAAAAATTCCAAGACTATATGAGATGACAGACTTACAAGCCGACTGAGTTTAGTGATCTGATTAAAACAATGAATTCCTAAATCTTTGTGAATCGACTTGTGGAACGGCTGGGGCACTTAAGCCGACTAGATTGATGAATTTGCCCTTGCCCCAGCGAGTTCACAATCGTAGAACGCCGAATAACACGTTCGATAAGAATCTTGTGTTGAGAGATGGATTTGGGGAACGGCTGGGGCACTTAAGCCGACTAGATTGATGAATCTGCCCTTGCCCCAGCGGGTTCACGATCGTAGAACGTCGAATAATACATTCGATAAGAATCTTGTGCTGATAGATCGATTCGGGGAACAACTTGGGCACTTAAGCCGACTAGATTGATGAATCCGCCCTTGCCCAAGCGGGTTCCCGATCATAGAACGCCGAATAACACGTTCGATAAGAATCTTGTGTTGATAGGTCGATTCGGGGAACGGTTGGGGCACTTAAGCCGACTAGATTGATGAATCTGCCCTTGCCCCAGCGGGTTCGCGATCGTAGAATGCCGAATAACACGTTCGATAAGAATCTTGTGTTGATAGATCGATTCGGGGAACAGCTGGGGCACTTAAGCCGATTAGATTGATGAATCTGCCCTTGTCCCACCGGGTTCGCGATCGTAGAACGCCGAATAACACGTCCCATAAGAATCTTGTGTTGATGAATCGATTCAGGGAATGGCTAGGGCACTTAAGCCGACTAGATTGATGAATTTGCCCTTGCCCCAGCGAGTTCACGATCGTAGAACGCAGAATAATACGTCCCATAAGAATCTTGTGTTGAATCGATTCGAGGAACGGCTGGGGCACTTAAGCTGATTAGATTGATGAATCTGCCCTTGCCCCAGTGGGTTCACGATCGTAGAACGCCGAATAGATGCGATTGGGGCATATGATTCGTTCGACGACGGGTAGTTGGCGCTTCAACATTAAGGGGATTGCCTCGGAGGTGCTGCCCCCATAGGGAATAAATGGGCATGTACTTCATGAATGAGGGTCCTATTTATGTGCTCAGTCAGCATTTCAGTCCAGCTCTTTGAGGAAGATTGAACAAATGCAAATGTCAAATAAACTTTTCTTCAACAACAGAGGCGAAGTGAAGACTCTAGTTGAGTTGGGAGGAGCCATGAGTCGAAGCGGTGAACCTTCACGCACGGGCAGTAGGACTTTGAGGGATCGAGAGAGGCGTCAATCTCCTCGTCGTCGGAGTAGGTCACCCAGGAGGGACAAACAACCACAGCGTAAGTCTCTTCAGCTCGGTTCCGACAGGCAACCTGACGCGACTCCTTGCCCATTAAGTTTTGCAGTCTTCGTGGGTAATAGACCAATGATAGAGGCGGACTCGATCATTTGAGATCCGAATGTGGCAGTCGAGTTTGCTCGACAGATTTTCTCGCCTGAAGTTCAGCAGTCGATGGTAGGTCGACAAGATTTTGAAGTGTTTCGCGAAGACGTTCACAGGGCGGTAAGGGGACTATACACGGCTTATGAGATCGGCATGCGTCTCCACGCCACTCGCAGCGACATAGAATAGACTGATGAACGCATTCGGAAGTTAGAAGCTCGCGCTGAGAAGGCCGAGCGCGAGCTAAGGAAAATCAAGTCTGCCGGGCCCCAATCAACCAGCTACCCCAATCTTGTTGTTGAAGAGAGGGTTACTCAAAGGCTAATTAGTGATGCGATCGTCGATCGTAATACGACTAGCATGTTCGCGATCGAGACTGCGAGGGGTACGGCCTATGAAAAAGGCTTCCATGACGGCCGAAAGGTCAGAATTCAGAAGACCAAGAAGAAACTCGCCAAAGAAGTTTGCCGATGTGAAAATCATGGATTTAGGCATGGTTGGATCAAGGCGCTTCGACAAGCTGAGAGTCTCCAGTCGGGAGGGTTGGATTCGGCGTTTCCGTTGTATCAACAGAATGATTTTCCCTTCTCTGCATTCGAAATTGAGAAGAGCAATGACGAAGAAGCCGCCGAACCCAAGAAATCCTTGTAATGCTTATGTAGATTGAAAGTGAAATTATGTATTTATTCGTTAAATTTAATAAAATGCTTAGTTCTCAATCTGTAGCGCACTTGTTATTTATATTAGTACTCATTTTATTTCGAACATTCTCATTTGAGTATTTGCATTTTTTGGCCTTCGTTTATGGAGGCTGTACTCATTTTATTTCAACTTTGCTTCGTTGAAAATTTTATTCGGCACACGCGTATTTTCTACGGAGGCCTTTTCTGCCTGAAGACGTCATGCGCCGATGGGGCTCCGAATCCGGAGGCTTGGGCAATTGTGATATCCACGAAGGGCGCTCCGAATCTGGAGGCTTTTTCGGCCCAAAGACGTCATGCGCCGATGGGGCTCCAAATCCAGAGACTTTATTTGGCCAATCATGATATCCACGAAGGACGCTCTGAATCCGGAGGCTTTTTCGGCCCAAAGACGTCATGCGCCGATGGGGCTCCGAATCCGGAGACTTTATTTGGCCAATCATGATATCCACGAAGGGCGCTCCGAATCCGGAGGCTTTTTCGGCCCAAAGACGTCATGCGCCGATGGGGCTCTAAATCTGGAGACTTTATTTGGCCAATCGTGATATCCATGAAGGGCGCTCTGAATCCAGAGGCTTTTTCGGCTCAAAGACGTCATGCACCGATGGGGCTCAAAATCTGGAGACTATTTGGCCAATCGTGATATCCACGAAGGGCGCTTCGAATCCGGAGGCTTTTTTGGCCCAAAGACGTCATACGCCGATGGGGCTCCAAATCCGGAGACTTTATTTGGCCAATCGTGATATCCACGAAGGGCGCTCCGAATCCGGAGGCTTTTTCGGCCCAAAGACGTCATGCGCTGATGGAGCTCCGAATCCGGAGGCTTTTTTGGAACACCTTTGAACAGTATTCTGTGGTGAATGAACGGAATCTTTGTATTATAGAAAAAGAGATGTACATAGCATCATGTCCCACAAGTCGGGCTAATGATAAAATTTGCGTAAATGCGTGGAATTCCAAGGCTGTGGCAGACTCCTTCCTGACATGTCTTTGAGCCGATATGCCCCTACTCTTGCAATCGAATCAATCTGATAGGGGCCATCCCAGTTAGGACCCAATTTTTCATCAGCCGGTTTCTTGGCAGCTAGCAGTACCTTCTTCAGGACCAACTCTCCTGGTGTGTAGCGGCGCAACCGAACACGTTGATTAGACGACTTAGCCAGCTGCTGTTCATACCTCGCCATGGATGCGAGGGCACAGTCTCTTCGTTCTTCAATTAGGACCAAATCCAAGGCCAGCATCATGTTGTTTTGGCCCATATCAAAAAATGCCGATTTTAAGGTTGGGAGGCCGATCTCCAGGGGTATGATGGCCTGGGTTCCATAGCATAGAGCAAACGGGGTTTCCCCAGTAGACTGCCTCGGCGTAGTTTGATGAGCCCACAACACACTCGGCAGTTCTTCGGTCCATTTGCCTTTAGCTTTCTCCAGCCTCTTCTTGATGCCGTCCGAGATGGATTTGTTAGAGGCTTCGGCTTGACCATTGCTTTGTGGATAAGCCGGCGTAGAGAAATAAGGCCGTATACCATACTTGCTGCACAGTGCTCGGTAGATGCCACAATCGAATTGGGTGCCGTTATCTGAGATAAGTGCTCTTGGAATGCCAAACCGTGTTATGATGTTTCTCCAAATGAATCGCTTCACGTCGGTATCTCAGATGTGGGTTAATGCCTCTGTTTCTACCCATTTTGTAAAATAATCTGTCGTGATAATAAAAAATCGCTTGTTATTCGGGGCATGAGACAGTGGTCCGACGATGTCAAGTCCTCATTGGGCGAACGGCCATGGACTGGTTATGGAGCTCAGCTCTTCAGTAGGCAGGTGGGTCAAAGTAGAGAACTTCTGGCACTGTTCACACTTTTTCACATAGCATTCGGCATCTGCTCTCATTGTCGGCCAGTAATACCCCTGTGTCACGGCTCGATGGGCCAAGGACCGCCTGCCAGAATGGGCGCCACAACTGCCTTCGAGTATTTCATTCAGAAGCTCCTCGACTTTGTCCAGGTGCATGCATTCCAGATATGGACCAGAGAGGGATTTTTTATAAAGCCTTCATTGCAGGTCCAAGTAGTATTGCAGGGCTTTGTTTCGCAGCTTGTGCACTTCTTTCTTGTCCTCTGGGAGCTGTTCGGAAGACAGGAATGCGCCAATGGGATCCATCCAACTTGGTCCAAATTCTATAACATTGACCTGGACTTCCTCCGAAGGGCCAATGCTCAGCTTTGGGATGAATCCTACTTCCATGGTCCGTTTAATCTCTGAGTTGATGGCGGAGGCTAGGCAAGCAAGGGTGTAGCGACCCTAATTTTCTTTAGTCATTATTTATTATTACTATCATGGTTATTATTATCTTATTTTATTTTTGACTTTATTAATTGTGTGGTCACATGAGAGTTAATGTGATATTTAATGGATTTAATGTTGTAATTATTAATTGGGTGGTTACATGAGATTTAATGTGATATTTAATGGATTTAATGATGTAATTATTAATTGGGTGATTACATAAGGTTTAATGTGATATCTAAGGCATTTAATGTTGTAAGTAATAAATTTTACTGCATATTACAGTTTATTAAGCTATTATATATTGAGATTTAGGTTTATAGTATAATATTATTAGGTTATACTAGTTCTTAGGTTATTATATATATAATAAGAGAGGGAAAAAAAAAAAAGACCAAGGGATGGATGGACTATGTATAGTGAAGAATGATGTTAAGAGAGAGAGAGAGAGAGAGAGAGAGGGGGAGTAATCAAGAAAAAAGAGACAATCCTGTGCTATGTATGTAAGAGAGACGGCAAGAGAGAAAGAGAGGAGAGGGAAGAAAAAAGAGAGATTAGAGTTTTGTTTTGGTGACTCCATTAATTCTCTAAATACTTCTTTGATCTTCAATAAAGTATTGTGAGTACAAAACCCACTTCCCTTGATTTATGTTTAATTCGTTGTTTTTATTTATTTATTTTTATTTATTTGATGGTAGTTTGATTTTGTATTTATATAAAGATGATTGATTGATTTTAATTATCTTGATTAGTTGTGTTGGTAAGGTTTAGGATTTTTAGATAATATTTTAATTATTTTGTTTAGTTGTGTATATAAGGTTTAGAGTTATTAGTTGATTGATTGATTGATTTTAATTATTTTGATTAGTTGTGTATGCCACGTTTAGGATTTTTATATGGATTTATTTTATGGTTGTAATTACATTCATGGTCATATGAAATTAAAATTAATTAAGAACCCATAGATAAATTCCTTATACTTCACCATGATTCCATGGATTGTTGTTTTATTTGAGTGATGGTGAGAAAGAGTATATAAAAAAAAGTGAGGATTATGAGATTTATTTGAATGCCTTACGCTCGGCATTGTTATGTTTATTCTCATGTGTGAGATGTTGTGTATATATATATATATATATTGTTGCCTCGTTCTCATGAGTAGGCGAGTGCTTTGATTTGCGCACATTCGTATATGCTAACCATCCGGGGAGTGTGAGTCAAACTCGGGATGATATCCCCGTGCAAGTTTGGCTTTGGAGCGGTATTAGGTATACGGGAGGCACTTGGGATATATGTGTAGGCCGGAAGGGGAGAGCCAAAGTGGTGGAGTTAGGGAACAAAGAATTTAATTATGATTTTATTAGTATAGTGTGTATGGTACTGTTATGTACCTGATAAAAAAAATAGTAAATGATCTTGATAAATTATGAAATTTGAGCAGAGGCATGTATACGTGATTCTAGACAACTTTTGTGTTGTAGCTTTTTATTAAAAAGATCGATTAGAACTTATAATCGAATGACCTTGGTTATTGTCGGTTTGATTCATTTTGGTAATGCAGATTTTATAGGCTGTTTTAACTCACGAAACAAGCTCATTTTTATTGGTTTCGTTAAATTGAAGTAAAAAATTATTCTGCACACTTTTCATGTTTTGAACTTTTTCGAAAAAAAATCATCTTAGGAAAGTTTTTGTTCGTTTTCAGTTTCAAATTTTTCGATTGAATTCCGTCTAGATTTTTAGATCAAGTTTTTCTCTTAACCTGTTCAGTTTCTGTTAAATTCATCCTCTTTGTCTTTTAGAAAATTTGATTCTGTACAACTTTTGAGCTTTGAGTTTTGGTCAATTCAAATTATTTAAGCAAGAAACGGTGCATTTTTATACTTATTCAGCGAGTTACTTATGATTAAATTATACTAACTTCATTTTTTTTTGCAGGATGGTGGGTCTTACTAACTTTTTATGCAGGGTTGACCTACCATTATTTCTATTTTTTCTATTTTATAATCAATTTATATTTTGTTGTGTACGGACAAGAAACTAAATGCCACCGTATCTTGAGAAACTAGCCATTCGTCTCGGTACAGTTGGAATTACTTGTCTTGTTCCGCAACAAGAAATAATGTACTTTCTGTTTGTGTCTGGTGGACACGTGGGTGTCAATTCTTGTACTCATAACAGTATACCTGTATACTGACCCGTTTTGTCTCTTGGCAACTCGGGTGCGTTCTGTTTGAGCGCAGCTGAGCTTCCTTTACAGGATTAGTTGGGGCTACGGTGGTGATGTAGATTTACGATAGTGTTGGACCTATCGTTTGGACTTCTTTTGTTTTATTGAGCTTAGGATTGATATTAGTCTATGTATTTATTATTCTCTTTATGACTTTAGTATTGGAATAATTTAGAATGGTTTGTAACCGTACATTATTTAAGTTATTGTTACTTTAATGTTGAGGTATTGGTTAGTTATGGAATTATGGTAGATGTTTTGGTTGGCCTTTAGTTTTTGTTTCACCCGCAAGATTTGGATGATGGAATGTTATTGGGGTTTAGTCCTAATTTAATATTTAATTATCCGAATTTTGGGGCGTGATCTGCATGTGTGTTCTAATCACGTGTTATCTGGTTTAATTCATGATGGTCAAATTTTGCCAGCAAGGAGTTGGTCGTTTTCATGTAAGCCGCCATACGGTCATTTCTTGCCACGTACTCCCCCTTTAGCTGATTGATCACCAGTTTTGACTCACAAAATACAAGCAAACGCCGAGCACCCAGAAGATGTGCATTCCGCAAACCGGCTAGAAGAGCTTCATATTCAGCTTCGTTGTTTGACACTTCGAAGCCGAGCTTGACGGCCTGGTCAATTATTGCGCCGTTGGGGGCCATGATCACAACTCCTGCTCCACTGCCCCACTGATTGGATGATCTATCACAGTATAACTGCCAAATGTCTCCGACATAAATTCTCTAGTTCGGCTCCGGTCGACTCTCATCGGACTTGAAATCGGCAAGACCCCCAGTGAATTCGACAACAAAATCGGCAAGCACCTGTCCCTTGATTGAGGTTCTGGGGAGAAACTGAATGTCGTACTGGCCGAGTTCAAGAGCCCACTTTGAAACACGTCCTGATGCTTCCGCACTTTGTAGTACTAGTTGGAGGGGATAATCTGTTAGCACCCCAATGCTATGGCCCTGGAAGTAATGCATCAGTTTTCTTGCCGCCATAACTAAGGTTAGGATGAGTTTTTCCAGCGGAAGGTAGCGTGTTTCGGCGTCAACCATTGCCTTGCTTACGTAATACGCTGGCTGCTGCTCCCCCAACTCTTCTTTTATTAGTACGGCGCTGACGGCCTTGTTGGAGACTGCCAGATACAAAATAAGCGGGTCACCAGCAGCAGGTGTTGTCAAGAGTGGTACTGAGCAGAGGTAGGTCTTGAGCCCGTTGAAAGCGGCTTCGCATTCATCGGACCATTCAAAATCCTTGCCCTGCCGCAATGTATGAAAGAATTGTTGGCAGCGATCTGTGGACCTACTAATGAACCTGTTGAGTGCGGCGGCCATCCTCATCAACTTTTGAACCTCTTTTACCGAACGGGAGGAGCCGAGTTCCAAGATTACCGTGATTTGCCTCAAGTTGGCCTCGATTCCTCGGTGGTTGACAATGTAGCTCAAGCACTTGCCAGAGCCGATCCCAAATGCACATTTGGAAGCATTCAGCTTCATTTTGTATTTGCGTAAAATGCCGAATGTCTTCTCTAGATCGGCTATATGATTCTGTTTTTCCTTGGACTTGACCACCATGTCGTCAATGTATATTTCCATAGTGTGACCGAGTTGCTCCTTGAACATGGCGGTGACCAATCTTTGGTAGGTTGCCCCTGAATTCTTCAGCCCAAAAGGTATAACCTTGTAGCAGTAGGTTCCTCTTGGGGTGAGGAATGCAGTTTTGTCCTGGTCTTCTGGATGCATGGCGATCTGATGGTAGCCTTTGTAAGCATCGAGGAAGCTCATGCCCTGATGGCGCGCCGTCGCATCTACAAGTTGGTCAATTCTGGGTAGCGGAAAACAATCTTTGGGGTAGGCTTTGTTTAGATCTGTGAAATCGACACACACTCGCCAAGTCCCGTTTTTCTTTTTCACCACCACTGTATTGGAGAGCCACATAGGGTAGTTCACTTCTCTAATTGCCCCAATGGCAAGTAGCCTGTCAACCTCCTCAACAACGGCGGCAGTGTGCTCTGTGGCTGACCGCTGACTTTTCTGAATGATCGGCTTGCACTTTGGATCGATATTCAACTGATGCTATGAAACTGACGGATCTATACGTGGCATCTCATACGGAGTCCATCCAAAGATATCAAGGTTGGTAAACAGGAAAGAGATCAGCTGCTGTTTTTCGGCCTGATTTAGGGAGGCGCCAACCATGAAGAACTTGTCTGGGCTTCTGTCGATTTTAATTCGGTCTAAACCTTCCATGGCCTTTTCATTTGGGAGCCGCCTAACATCATTGAGGCTCTCTTGATCCGGTACCTTAATGGAATTCACCTGCAGTTCCTTTGGCGTTTTTATAGCAATGAGATAACATGCTTGTGCCGATTTCTGGGAGCCACAAATTTGCTCAATACCGCGTTCTATCGGGAAGCGTGGCAGCTGATGGTAGGTGCTTGGCATGGCCAGCATGGTGTGCAACCAAGATCGCCCCATGATGAGGTTATACAGCGACGACAGCTTGACGACCAAGAATTCTACATCCACTGTTCGGGAGCCTGCTCGAATGGGTAGTCTGGTTTTTCCCAACAGGTACTCTGGATTGGCATTGAAGCCGAATAGTGGATAAGGGGCCAGAAAGTGATCCGATTCAGAGAAGCCGAGTCTGTTAAATGTCTTATAGTACATAATCTCCAATGTGCTCCCCGGATCAATGAGTACGCGCTCAACTGTGAACCGGTTTACGCGCAACTCGATTACCAAGGGGTCAATGTGGGGCAATGTTACTCCGACCAAATCTGAATCATCAAAAGTAATGCCCTTGGCTTCATGGGGCCGTTTAGCGGGAGTGAGTTGGTCCTGAGGCTCAGACTTCGACTGGATCGCATGCACCGCTGATGACATTGGCAGGTTGTATATCATGTGGATTACGCTGAGCGGAGGTGAGTCTTGTCTCAAGGCTATTGCTTTGGTTGGGTTACCTTTTCGAACGTACTATTGCAGCCGGCCATCTTGAATTAATTCCTCCAGGAGGTCCTTCAGTGCATAACAACTATCGGTATCATGGCCATGATCCTTGTGATACTCACACCGTCTATCTCATCTTCTCGTGTTGAGAGGTCCTACCATTTTTTACGGCCATTTGAAGAATGGAAGGTGTTGGATTTTGGACATAACCGCGCTGATCGGCTCAGTCAACTCTGTATATTTTTTATCAGTGCACCTCGTGCACCTGCTGTCAACTTGCAGCTGTTCATTTTCTCGGTGGAAGCATTTATTGTTTGAGCGGCGAGAGTCTCGTCTCTTGTCTCATTTCGCCCGATGCTGTGGTTTAGGGCTCTGAGGTGCTACAGATTGTAACGGTCGAGCAATTTCAGCAATAGTCGTTTTGTCGATCACATTGCTGGCTTTAACTCTCAAGGCATCGTCTTCCACTTTACAGTATTCTTCAACTTTCTTCATCAATGACCAAACTGTTTTGGGGGGCCGTCTGGTCAAAGAAATGCGGAGGGCACTGTCGGGATGCAACCCCATCTTAAAGGCGGTGATGGCCATGGAATCATTGCAAGCATCATCCACCAGATTGAAACATTCCCAATACCGCGCCGAGTAGGCACAATGGGTTTCCCCGGGTTAAATCTGCATTGCCCAGAGGGAATCAGCTTGCTTTGGCTGGACCTCATTAGTGATAAACCTTGCCCTGAAGAATTTTTGGAGTTGGTGGAAACTTTTAATCGAAGCCGGCTCTAGTTTGTAATACCACCTGACAGCTAGTGGTGCCAAACTGCTCGGAAATATTCTGCACATCAAAGCCTCGTCATTTGCATGCAAGGTCATGGCTTGCTTGTAATGGCGGATGTGATCGGTGGGGTCTGATTTTCCGCCGTACAAGGTGAACGACGGTGCTTTGAATTTCTTGGGTAGCACTGCCTTTGTAATTCGTCGTACAAAAGGATCATGTTGATCTTCATCCGAACTGTTTCTTCTTCGCTTATGCCTTATACGGGGACTCTCTTCAGAAGAGCTAAAAGTTTCAGGTCGTCCCTTCTTCTTGGGCTCTGGGGATAATGAGTCGAAGTTGCTATCGGTGTTTGGTTGTCGGGCTCGAGATCGCCGACCATCTGTTCTCACAGGTCGTTCTGGGCCTTGGTGTGCAGCTTGTTTGGACTTTGCCACCTCCAAGGCCAAATCCTAACGGAGACGTTCGCTTTCTACGATCATGTTCTCCAACCTTTGTTCATTTTGCTTTGCCTGTTCCATGATCGCTTGCATTGCTTCATGCTTTGGAGTCGAAGGTGAGGCGAAGTTCAGAGCGCGTCTTACGAGGATGGTTTCCGGTCCAAGCATGTTTGTTGGAGTGAGGTCGTCTCTCTGTGTGGTTTCATCAGTGACTATTAGAGGGTCTTCCGTTACGCCCACCATGGATGTGTTTGAGTATTCCCATAGACGGTGCCAATTGTGGAGAAGTGGTTTGGAAATACTCCACTGATCCTGGGGGACATTGATGATCCTCTTCTAGTCACCTGAAAAGAAATGAACACTCCGGTCGGGGGTGCCGGAATTATCACTCCGACGGGCAAGTTAGTCTTTACACTCAAATTGATCTGTATTCTAGGTTAAACGCGTTAGTCCTTGGGGCCCATTCCTAGTCCTTGCCATGTAATTCTACACGGCCCTTGTTTCACTGGCAGGAATTCCGGCTCTTTTATGCGGCCCTTCAATTGGATAGGGTCGATGCTGAATAGAAGTTATGTTCTGGACCGGATTGGTCCGCTCCTGTTGATCCAAAATTATTCGGCTCCCACACCAGAAAACACTCAGAATACTGTTTATAAACGAATGCCTATGTATTGATTGATTCTATCTAGTGCATGTGTACATCTTTGCTTGGGATATTATTTGATTCGGTTCGGCGTATTCTTTCATATCTGCTACATGTGTATCTAGATTGATTAGACCCACAGGATCAATACCTTACTTATTGTATGCATCTGCTCCATTTGGAAATTTGTGAAATACGTATTGGGGATATTGATTGACTTTGTACATGCACACACACACACACACACACACACATATATATATATATATATATGTACGGGCAAGAAATAATGTTCTCGTATAATCCTGTTGATCAAGTCTGCACTCCTCTAAACGTCATCGCTTTACTCCCTGAAAACACAAATGTGAGCTAGCCGACAGGTGTGTACCGGATACTCTCCGATGCCTAAGTCAGTAAAATAGACAAATAGACAAAAGCTCTGTGTATTCGAGAATCAATGTTGTGATACCTGTACATAGGTTCTGTTTTGAGCTTTTATAGTTTTTGCCTGGCACAATCCTAGTAGGACTCTTACTTTTCAATGTAGAGTCCTCCTAGGAATCATATTTGTAAAAGATAATGCTTATCCCTTAACACCCTTATCACTGCTTTAACCAAGTGAAATGGTTTTAGCTCGGTAGTATGACAAAACGACCGAGCTAATATTTCCATGCTTAAGCGGTAGATTTGACCGAGCTTCGCCTAGCTCGGATCTTCCCTTCAATGCTTGTACCTTGGTTAGGCATACTCCAACTGGGCTATTTATTTAAGACTGAGCTAACTAGGCCCAACGGCGAACTTAGCTCGGCGCTTCTATGCATAATGCCTAGCTCGGTCCCCACCCCACCTATACCTCGGTTGCCTCTGATTCAGACTAACAGAAACAAGGTCCAAGTTGTGAAGCCCACTCACCTCGGCCCATAGCTTGCTAGTTTTACGACCGAGCTACCCCAGCTATTATTTCGGCCCAATGTGTAGCCCAGTTTCCAAAGAAGATTCTTCCTTAGCTCGACTTAATTTATTTATTAATTGCCCTCTCAATTGCCCCTTAATCCCATCTGCATCTCATGGTTTGGGATTTATTCTTCTCCAGCCGAGCTAGAGACATTCAACCCAACCGAGCTCACTCTCCACCGAGCTACTGATGAGGCCGGTCCATAAACGTCTTTTCAAATGCTTTGTGCGTCTGAATTATTTTCTATTCCTTTGGCCAAGTGTAGCTATCACAACCGTCTTCGTACTTCACATAATTTGAACAGTCCTGCCCAAAACTTTGCTTTATACAAAAACCCTACTTTTTCAAATCAAACACTCTGTTGTTCATCTTCTCTTATTTCCCTTTCAGAATCTTCATTTTTGCGTCAACAGCGCCTGAAAAGCTCTTGCTCTAGCCTGGCATCTCCAACGCTTTGATCTTCATCTTCTTAGCTCAAAAACTGTAAGTGACTCACTCCTTTGCTTTTTCTGTTTTGTTTTCGTGAGTATGTATAGCATAGATATGTATATATATATATATATATATTTCTGTAGTTTTATATACACTCCTGTAGTTTCAACGTAAATTTTCAAAAAACCATATTCCCAGACTACTTATTTACACTTTAGCTGGATATCACGATCAATATGTTCCCTTCGATCCAAGGTAATACCACGACTAGACTAGGAACCTGTTTGGTCTATAGTGCGCACACAATCGGACTAGAGAACTCCATCCACTGACCGAACTAAGATTTTGTGCCATTCCTTATGTTACAACCGGTCTAAAAACCATCTTCTTTATTTAGCAAAGCTAAAGAGTTTTGCTCCAACCAGACTAAGAACGGGTCATATCCCACGTAGCCGAACTAGGGTTATATTTATTTTGCCTTTATACTTAGCACGGTCCAACGATCTAGGCTTAACACTTTTTATCTCCACTTTGCAGACCTTGACTAGGTTGGCCAGGCACTCCTTTGCACGCTTAACCGAGATACTTAACGTCATCTCAACACCGAGCTAGTGCTCGAGCTAATTTATACACAATTTAAGTTATAAATGGGTAAATACTAGTTCTTAGTAAACTCCCCTGAGGCCATCGCCAAATTACGCAAGGATTACAAGATCCCCGACGATGTTCACCTTTCTTTAGCCGAGCTAGACACAATACCCTAGGGAAAAGAGGGCTTCATCCCTTTTACCGTGATATCCATTGTTGAAGCTGGACTTCGATTTCCTGTTCAGCCACTATTATGTGAATTCCTTAGGCAGACTAGAATATGCCCAACCCAACTCAACACCAATTCTTACAGAATAATAAATGGCATCGCCGAGCTAATTCGTCGGCTTGGCCTCAACCTCGGTTTAGCCGAGCTATTTCACAATACTCATGTGGCCAAAATGAAGACGGTTGTGTATATTATTTAAGAATAAGAAGATGCTGAGAGAAAATAATCAAAAACACACCGAAAAAAGATGTGAACGATGACGACTTTTTCTGGGTTTCTGGTAATTTTGAAGACCAGGAAGCCCCAATACCGGGATACAAAATTAACTGAAATAAAGGAGTAGCTGGTATGAATACCTCGGCTTAACTTGTCTGATTTTTGCTCTTGTTGCTTACAACTTCTACACCGTGCTAACCGTTTTCTTTCTCCATGTGCAGACTTGAACCAACTAAAGTCACAATACCAATACCCCAACTTAGACGCTCTCTGCGCCGCACTTCGATATCGCGACCGAGGTTAGGCCAAGTTACTTAACTTCGAACCGACCTACACATATACCGGAAGGAGGAAGACCAGGGTGTCAGACTTTCTCCTTGAGTCTTCTCCTAAACCAGATCCCACGCTTCCTCAAATTAGACTGATCCCACTAACAGAGGAACAAGAGATGGCTAAGAAAAGAGCAGTCAGAGCACTCATCACTGAAACAACTGCACCAGCTGTCGGGGACCAAACCGTGGTACCACAAGCTGGCCAAACACATGAGGTCGTGGTAGCGCTTCCAACAACCCAGGCCTTGTCATCTCGGCCCAATATGCGTACCCGCACCTCCGCGACCGATCCACGTCTTGTTGATGAAGACGACACCGTGCTCCCACCGTCCACACGACCGAGCCTAGAACCAGTACGTTTTGACTGGGCTAGCCCTTCAGAGTGGGCGCCAAAAGTGACCTTTAAGAACCGAGCTATAACAAACAGGGATTCAGTGGTCGTCGAAAAAGACCACTCGCTCGCCTTCAACCTCACTAAGAGCGTATGCTTGCCAGCCGACATGGAGCATCATGATCATTTGACCGAGTTAAAGGCCATCCACTCAGCAACAAAGTCGATGGTGTTGGTAAGTTTCTCTTCCTGTCTTTCTAATTTGTAAATCTGTTTGTACGGTTTTAACCATAATTGCTATCTCTCCTTTTGCAGGCTATGCAGAAGAATCATGTTGCCCACAAGCACGTGTTGGAGCTGCGTAAGATCACACGGTTATCCGTGACAGAGGCCGACGCTAAGACGGTTGAGCTAGAAGAATCAGCTCGGAAAATGGCTGAGCTTGAATCTGAAGTTGCCCGGCTCACCGAGCTGGTTAACTCGGCTGAGACAGATAAGGAGAAGGCTTTGGCCGAGCGGAAAGACAAATATTTGCGTGAGCTAGCCAAGCTCGAAAAAAAGAAAGATGCTGAGATCGCCGGGCTAAAGAAGAGTGCGGAGGATGCAGAAGACCGCAGCTTCAAGGAAGGAGAAGCCACCTACATTCTGCAGTTCGAAGCTTCAAAGGACATATTCTTCAAATGCGGATGGAAGGCGGCTTTGTCACAGCTCAGTTATGGCCATGAAACTGAGGTCTTCCAGAACCCTCATCCCCACTTCATTTTGAGCTATATGGTGGACTACGCCAATGCCATTCAAGAGAAATTGCTCCAAGTATGGGAGAAAGATGAGGCATTCCCAGAACCAGAAGATGCCCCAGCTGTTACCAGTGACCCCAATCTCCAGACTACTCAGTCAGCTCGGGTTGATCCACCGGTGCCCATTACTGTTGAAGATGTGGCAGTGACCGACCTACCTGCCAACACCGGGCTACCGCGTGGTGAAGCTCGGGTTGATTTGGATGCCGATCTGGATGACCTATTTGCTTAATCATGTATTTTCTTCTTTTAACATTTTGAAAGAATTTGTAACCGGGCTGAAGCCCTACTTCTTGTAACTATGTTTTGAATCTTGAATGAAATCTACTTCTTTTTGCTCGGTTTATTCCATACCTGCATTTATTTTTCAACTATGATTTGCATGAAGTTGAGCATTTTCTGGCCGCGATACCTATCACGGTCTTAACCTTGTAATCTATTTGGTCATACCTGCCAACCACTCTTCAGCCTAGATCCTTATCTCGGCTGAAGAGTACTCAAAGTTGGTTATTCCTACCAACCTCTCTTCAGCCTAGATCCTTATCTCGACTAAAGAATATGCAAAGTTGGTTATTCCTACCAACCTCTCTTCAGCCTAGATCCTTATCTCGGTTGAAGAGTACTCAAAGTTGGTTATTCCAGCCAACCTCTCTTCAGCTTAGATCCTTATTTCGGCTGAAGAGTACTCGAAGTTGGTTATTCCAACCAACCTCTCTTCAGCTTAGATCCTTATCTCGGCTAAAGAGTACTCAAAGTTGGTTATTCCAGCCAACCTCTCTTCAGCCTAGATCCTTATCTCGACTGAAGAGTACTCAAAGTTGGTTATTCCTGCCAACCTCTCTTTAGTCTAGATCCTTATCTCGGCTGAAGAGTACTCAAAGTTGGTTATTCCTACCAACCTCTCTTTTGTTGCCCCTAGCTGACAATGACTGAGAATAACTTTTACAATATGAAGACTTTTTGCTGAAAAAGTAAACTACTTGTATTATTTGAAAAAAGGATAAACTACACTTAGTCTAAGGAAAAAGCTAAAAATAAAATAACTTGAGATTGGCATTTCACGGCCTGGGAACAGCCTTGCTGTCTCCATCTTCGAAGTGATATGCCCATTTTCTTGCTAAGCCAACCACTTTGTATGGTCCTTCCCAATTAAGCCCTAACTTGCCATCTCTGGGTACCAGAGTGTTTCCCATTACTTTGCGCAACACCCAATCTCCAATCTTGAATTGCCTCGGATGTACCGTCTTGTTATATTTTCTGGATAACTCTTGCTGGTATGAGGCGATGTGAACCAGTGCTCTTTCTCTTCTGCTAGGTCAAGTTCCAAGGTTATGGCTTCTCCATTTAAGTCTGGGTCAAAATTTTCGCTTCTAATGGTGGGGAGGCCTACTTCTAGTGGGATTACCGGCTCCATGCCATAGGCCAAAGAAAAAGGTGTTTCACCAATTGACCGTCGAGGTGTGGTGCAGTAAGCCCATAGAACATGAGGAAGCTCCTCAGCCCACTTGCCTTTTGCTCTTTCTAACCTTTTCTTCAAACCATCCAAGAAAACTTTGTTTGATGCTTCTGCCTGGCCATTTGCTTGAGGGTATGCTGGTGTAGAGTTGTAGAATTTTATCTTGTATTCCTCGCAGAAGCCTCTGAAGATCTTGCCGTCGAACTGAGTGCCATTGTCGGATATCAGAGCCTTTGGTATGCCAAATCGGGTTATGATATTCTGCCAGACGAACTTCTTAACATCTTTCTCCTTTATTGATGCGAGTGCTTCAGCCTCTACCCACTTCGTGATGTAATCCGTTGCTACGTGAAAGAATTTTCTGTTGCCGGGTGTTGTTGGAAGTGGCCCTACTATGTCCTAGCCCCACATCGCAAAGGGCCATGGGCTAGTTAATGGTAGAAGCTCTCTAGTTGGTTGATGTATTTGGTGTGCGAACTTCTGACATTTCTCGCACTTCTTGACATATACTTCTCTAAATCTGCTTGCATGTAAGGCCACCAATATCCTTATGAAATTGCTCTGTAGGCCAATGATCTTTCCCCTTGGTGGCTTCCACATACGCCTTCGTGTATCTCGAATAAGAATGCCTCAACCTTGCTAGGATGGACACATTTCAAGTAAGGTCCTGTGAAGGATTTTTTGTATAATGCCAATGACGGACAAAGCCAAAATCGCTGTGACTTTGCTCTGATCTTGTTGGCCTGTTTCTTCTCTTCAGGTAAGATGCCATCTTTTAAGAATACAATAATGGGATCCATCCATTAAAGGCCTAGCTCGGCACAACATACCTCTATTACTTTGGGTTCTTTAATACTTGGTCTGGGTAATAAGTCGATCAGTAATGGATGTGGAATAGATGTGTCTGCCATGGAGGCAAAACCTGCTAGTTCGTCTGCCCTGTTGTTTTCGTTTCGGCCGATCTGCTCTATTCACACTACTTCAAACTTCATGATCTCCTTTCTGACTAACTCTTGGTACTTAGCCATCATCTCATCTTTTGCCACGTAGTCGTCTGAAATCTGGTTTACTAGCATCTGGGAGTCACTGTAAACCATTAGCTCGGTGGCCTTCATGAAGAGTGCTGATTTTAGGCCTGCTAGAAGTGCTTCATACTCTGCCTCATTGTTTGATGTTAGGAAGCCAAGGTTGACTGCTTGTTCCACTATCAGACCATCTGGTGAGATGAGGACTATGCCAAGTCTGCACCGTGCCTATTGGATGCTCCATCCACGAAGAGCTTCCACATCTCTCCAACAAATAGCTTCCAGTAAGTGGAGGGATCAGATGATGTCTTGGGATCATAAGTGTTGCTGATGTTTTCTTCCAAGTCCATGCCTACTGTTGGGGTTTGCTCTTCACTATCTGACTATACCAAGTTTTTACTTGTTGATGTGTCTTTGCCAGGTATAGCACAATCTGCCTCTTCCTCCCTTTCTTCAATTTGGTATGCCTTGGGATGTGGCTGGGTATCTTATTTTAGGGGTTGCGTAATTCCCGCGACACTTTTCATCCCCTTTTCAGTTGTATTAGTTAAGTCAACTGGGCAGATGTGATGGCTTCTTGGTGTGAACTCAGCCACAAAGTCTGTTAGAGCTTGGGCTTTTATTGCGGTTCTGCATTGAAACTTGATGTCGAACTGTCCCAATTCCACCGCCCATTTGAAGATTCATCCAGAAAAATCCGCCCTCTCAAACAAAGCTTTTAAGGGAAAAGTTGTTAGGACAATTATGGTGTGGGCGTGGAAGTAATGTGATAACTTCCTTGAGGCCATCATCAAAGCTAAGGCCAGCTTTTCCAATGGAAGGTACTTGGTTTCTGCGCCCAGCAAGGTCTTGCTAACATAAAAGATAGACATGTGTTGGATTCCTTCCGCTTTGACTAACACTACGCTGACTGCATGCTGTGAAACTGCTAAGTACAAAAAGTGTTCTTCTCCAGGTACTGGGGTTACTAGCAATGGAAGAGAAGTCATGTGGTCTTTCAGGTTCTCTAGGGCGCGATCGCATTCTTCATCCCACTCAAATTTGGCCTTCAACGCTTGGAAGAATAGTCGACATCTGTTTGATGACCGACTTATGAACCGGTTGAGTGCGGCAGCTAGGCCAGTGAGATGCTGCACCTTTTTCATTGTGTTGGGCCTCTCTAGATCCTGGATTGCTTTGATCTGAGAGGGGTCTGCTTCTATACCTCGGTTGGTCACCAGGAAGCCTAGGAATTTGCCTGAACCTACGCCGAACGCACACTTAGATGCATTTAGACGCAACTTGTTCTTCTTTAGGATTTGGAATATTGCGTCTAGGTCTCTGAGATGGTCTTTCTCATCTTTTCTTTTGACTACCATGTCATCTATGTAAGCCTTCATTGTTTTTCCTAACAATGGTTCAAACATTTTGGTGACCATCCGTTGGAATGTGGCCCCTGCATTTTTTAGGCCAAAGGGCATGACCTTGTAACAATACAATCCTCTGGGCGTTGTAAAAGATGTGACCTCCTAGTCTGGCTCATACATAGAGATCTGATGGTAACCTCTATACGCATCAAGAAAGCTAAGTCGATTGTGCCGTGCTATCAAGTCTACCAGTTGGTCTATCCTGGGTAAGGAAAAGCCATCCTTTGGGCATGCCTTGTTGACTGTTTTGTAGTCCACGCAAACACGTCACTTTTCATTCTTTTTTTGGCACTATTACAGTATTGGATATCCACCTGGGATAGTGTACTTCTCTGATGGCTCCTACCTCCAGCAAGTTTCCCACTTCCTCCGCCACTATCTTCGCGTGGTGGAGTACTGATCTGTGAGTACGCAGTATGATTAGTCTAGCAGTCGGGTAGACATTCAGTTGGTGACAGATAAAGTTTGGGTCAATGCCAGGCATGTCGTATGGTGTCTATGCAAACACTTCGATGTTAGAGATTAAGAATTCTATGATCTCTATTCTCTCAGCGCTGGACAAAGACGAGCCGAGCAAAAAGAACTTTTCTGGGTTCTTTTCATCTATCCTTACCTCTGCCAAGTCTTCCACTGCCTTCTGTTCTGCTGCCTTGCCAACATCCACAAATAGTTCATTACTCTCTGGCTCTTTTACCATCTGTACATATCCTTTTGTAGCCTGGCTGCCATTTACTGTGACGAAGCACTATTTTGACATGATTTGGTCTCCCAAGACCTCTTCAATTACTCCAGTTTCGTTACGGAACTGCAGTGCTTGATGGTAGGTTGACGCTACCGATCGCATGGCGTGCAACCAGGTTCTTCCTAGGATTATGTTGTAAGTGGAAGGGACCTTCAATACCCAAAATTTTACTTGTTTAGTCATGGTCCCAGCTTTGACTGGGAGGATTATCTTGCCTACTGGCCATTCTGGCATTGAGTTAAAGCCAACTAGGGGGGATGTTACAGGGGCTAGGTCTTTGTCCTCTAGTTTCGGCTGTTTGAAGGTTTCATAATACATTATCTCACACGAACTTCCTTGGTCAATCAGAATTCGCTTGATGTTGAAGTTCTTGACGCGCAAAGTTACCTCCAGTGCATCATTGTGAGGGCAATATAGCCTTGCTAGGTCCTTGTCTGAGAAGGATATGACGTTCGTAGCCTCTGTTTTGCCCTTTTTGATGGCAAGTTGTGCACTTAGTACCTCCTTTAGGTGCTCTGCCTTCTTTATCATCCTCATGAGTTCACATACCTGCTCAGGTTCAATGATCCCATGAATAACATTGATTACGCCTTGGGGTGGTCCGTCCACCGGCATCCCGTTTGGCTCGTTGAGGTCCTGTGGGGCTGGCTGTGTTCCCCCTTCAATATACCGGTCTAGGTGGTCAGCAGCTACTAATTCTTTCAGATGTTGCCTCAGAGGTGTGCAATTTTCAGTTAGGTGCCCCTTCTCATCATGGAAGGCGCAGCGGGACCTCTCGTTGTAGCCCCTTTGTGCTACTCCCAACTTGGCTGGCCGCCAAATGAAGGGTTCATTCTTTGTCTCACTGAGAATTCGGTAGATGGGTTTATTGAACACGGTGGTGATGGCAGTGCGAACTCTGAAGCTCCTTTTTTCTGGGTCTTCCCTGTTGGCTTACCTGCCTCGCCCATTCCTGTTTGGTTGTTCTACTGTGTTGACTTTTGCTGCAGTCTTTTTGTCTAGCATTATTGTTGAGCTAGATTTTTCTTTAGCCCAGACGCTATCTTCCTCCACGCGGATATGTTGGTGTACCCTCTTCATTAGGGCCTCCATCGTGAGGGGTGGCGTCATAGTAATTGAGTCCCTCAATTTGTTTCCGACTGGTAAACCTCTTTTGTATTGTGCGATGACGAGATTTGTAGGGCAATCTCCTATCTGGTTGAAAGTCTCCTAATATCGACCGTTGTAGGATCTCAACATCTCCTTGTTGCCCATGTCAATGGAGAGTAGCTGATCGATCTCCATTGGTGTCTTGGTGTTCGTTCTGAACCTAGTCACGAACGCCTCTGCCAATTGTGCCCAAGAGGCGATGCTGCCTTCTGGTAGCCTTTCGAACTAGGTTAGACCTAGGTCGCCAAGGCTGGATGGAAACAGGATACACATCAGGGCCTCATTCCGTCAGTACACTGCCATAACTTGGCAAAAGTGGCTCAAGTGCATGTAGGGGTCTGTCTTCCCCTCATAAGTGGTGAATTTGGGCTGGTGGAAGCCTGAAGGTAGTGGCGCGTTCTCTATTGCCGGAACGAACAGCGAGCTCTATAGCCTTGCTAGTACTTTGTCCGCTGGTTCGTAAGCAAGGCGCGGCATTGGCATTTCTACCTCGACACCCCCATGTGTCTGAGGGGCCAATCGCTGTAGTGCTGAAACTCTGCGTGGGTCGCGAGCCCTGGTGTCTTCGTTCCGTCGGGCCCTTTCTTCTAGTACTGTTCGCAAGTCAGATGATCTAGGCAACTCCGTGTGCCTAGATGTCGTCTGGTGCATGTGCAAGGGCCGATATGTGTTTTCCTCAGTACACGACCTCTCAATTCTCGTTCTCTCAGACCTGGAGTGACGAGTCCTGGAAGTCCTCGATTGCGTGTCTGTAGACGTGCCTGAACATCTCGGCTCCGTGCGCGAAGGAACGAAATCCGTTTTGTTCATCGAGCTACTACAGTTCGGATTCAATGTCACGATTCTGAATCTAATCCCGCAAAGTGCAATGCAAGACTAATAAATCACCAAAGAGTTCAAATCCGGAAAATCGTTTTGGAAAACTGATTTTTATAAAGAAGTGCCAAACATGGACTGCTTTGCCAGATACAGAGTCGCCACCTAAATATTTTATTTTGGGAGAATTTAGGAAACCCTGACTCGTGCCTAAGGCCACGTGTCCGTCATCACCAAAGTTGCCTCGACTCGGGAACTTGGGTACGAGAGGGGAGGGTCATGCAATGAGCACCCCCGCTTGCCCGATCAAAGATCGACCTGTACTAAGCATGATATTTTGTTTTTGAAAATACATGTGTTCTTATTCCGGTTTATTAGCTAGAATTACTATGTGATGCGCACAGCATACAAGTATAGACTAGATCGCCTAAATTGGAACAAAACATCTCATGTTTGTTTGTTTGAAAATGGTTTGAAGGTGCTACTCGCAAGTAGGCAAAGACGTGGATTTGCCACCCTTAAGTGGGCTTAGAAAAACATGATTTTGCCACCTCAAGTGGGCTTAAAAAAACTCGCATTTCAATAAATTGTTCCAATTCAAGTAATCCAACCTTCAACCACAGGCATTCAGGCAGTTATATCACATAAGCAGTTAGCCTCATGGCAAGCATGCTATCATGGCAACACTCACACTCATGCAAGGATGCTAAAGCATAAACACTTACAGTGTACTCCGAGCCAAAACAACAACTAGTTAGAAATCATGCATGATCCTAGTTTATGTTAAGATGAATAATGCAACACATACAAAATGCAACTAAAAGTAGGCTTGGCTATTCTAAGATGGCATATGAGATGCAACTTGATAATTATGTATTCAAGTAGGAATTAAAATACAATGCGGTTAGTATGGTGCACCGAGCCCGGTGCGTGCAATACGAATGAATGCATGTGTAGACGCGCCCGCGAGAGGGGGCCCTCGCTACAGTTCGGACTCTATTTGCGTCGCGGTTCTAAGTCTGAACCAAAGAGTCCAAATCTGGCAAATCGTTTTGAGAAACAGATTTTTTTTTTTTTAAAAGAAGTGTCAAACATGGACTGCTTTGCCAGATACAAAGTCGCCACCTAAATATTTTAAAATGGGGGAATTTAGGAAACCCTGACTCGGTGCCGAAGGCCACGTGTCCGTCATCACCAAAGTTGCCTTGGCTCGGGAGCTTGGGTACGATTGGGGAAGGTCAGCTATGAGCACCCCCTCTCGCCCAGTCCGAAGACCGGCCTCTACTAACCGTGATATCCGATTTTGAAAATGTTATGTGTTCTTAACCCGATTATTAGCCTAGAATTACTACGTTATGCGCACAGCAAACAAGTATAGACTAGATTGTGTAATTTGGAAATAAGCATTGCATATCCGTTTGTTTTAAAAAAATACTTTGGAATTTGCTACTCGCAAGTAGGCTAAAATACGGATTTCAACGAGTTTTTCCAACTCAGACAACCCAACCTTCACCCACAGGCATTCAAACAGTTTATCACATAAGCATCTAGCCACATGGTAAGCATGCTGTCATATTAACATTCAAACGCATGCGATATGCTAAAGCATAAACACTTACATCGTACTCCGTGCCAAAACAATAAACTAGTTAGCAAACATGCGTGATCCTAGTTCATGTTAAAATGGCTAATGCAACACATACAGGATGCAATTAGAGTAGGCTCGGCTAACCTAAACATGGCATGTGAAATGCGACCAATTGATGCACGTATTCAATTTAGAATTGAAGTACAAATGCAGTTAGCATGATGCACCGAGCCCAGTGCATGCAAGAAAAATGTATGGATGCACGCATGCCTAGCATAAGGTATGCTAATTTAAATATGCCCTAGTCTACCATCATAAGCGGGTAAATAAAAGGGAAGAAAGACGTGGGGTTGGAAGACATACACACACTCACGCACACTTATTACAAATTTGCCCTCGCTCGGAGGGACCGAAAGAATAGTACAGAAAATTAACCTACAAGCTAATTAATTATTACAAATCACCTAATTAATTGACAAATTAACTAAGCTAGGAAAACCAGTAAACCGCCTCGGGAAGAGAGCTCGATGCAATGCATGCTCGGTCCTGCTCGGGAATTCACTGCCATGCGTAATCTGCCTTTGTTTTCCCTGCTCTGCTCCTCTGAAGACTGTCAAAGTCTCAGAGTTTCTTCTCTGGACATTGGGAGACACCACCGGCTGAGTAGAATGGTCACCGGTAGTGGTCTGGTGGTCATCGGCACATAATGAATCCAACGGCTGACAATTGATTGCCGGTCGGCACTTCATGCAGTCGATCGGCATAGAATGCCTGCAGAACCCTGTTTGACAGCAGCAAAGGATAGGACTTTGCATGGCAATACAATTCAAGCCATATATGCACCAATCATGTTCCTTATCATGTGAGTGAGTCAAAGGGACATGCTCCTTGGTTCTCGGACCACCAATCGCGCATTTCCATGCGTGATGGCCCAAGGGACCAAGTGTGCACATTTTGATGTCAAATGCAATGCAAACCAACAAACCAAGGGGCTTCTACCTCCATCATGACTTGGTCAAGAGGTAGAGCATGCATGCCAATGCAATGCAACCCTAATCATGTGAGCTAGCATGCAACATGAACATACAAGCAAATGATGCTCCCTAGGTACATTAGACTAGGCAAACAAGCATACAAGCATACCACAACTATGCAAACTACTTGGAGCATGCAAGGTGTGATCTAATCATGCAACATGCTAGTAAATTGACCAAGGGAATGCATGCCAAATGCAAGTGATTTCAAGCATGCAAACATGGGATGATGCAACAACACTTGAATGGCATGCAAGGGACGGACTTACACTAATTTGACGACTCTAAGTTAGGTCCAAAACAGTGGCCAAAGCCAAGGAAATGAGGCCCAAAACACATGCACACATGTATGCGAATATGGTCCAATTCTTAAGGCCCACCAAAGAAGCATTGAATTACACTTAGCACAACCACACATGGCATGAATTAAATGACTAAAAACAGAATTTTAGCATATTAAAACAAGGCTTAAAGATCACTTAGATGGCATCCAAATGTCCTAAATTCAAAGGCATGCACAAATATCGAAACATGGAGCATGCTACACAAGCTTTCAAAGCTTCAAAGAGGTGTCCAAGGCAAGCATACAAGCATGTTAAGGGGACTGAAATAATATGGAAAATGGTCCCAAATCACTTAAATTAAGGCAAGGATGCATGTTACACATTCACACACTCAAGGCCAACAAGTCAAAATGCAAAGGAGCTATACTAAACATGCCATGGCCGGCCCAAACAACCTAGGATAGACCTCAAACATGATAAAATAAGCACCAAAGCTTCACAAGGCTAAGCCTAAAACATGCTAGAACAAGGGTTTACAACCTAAGGCATGTTAAGGCAACAAAGTGGCATTACAAGGTAGGTATGCTAAGCATGCATGGTATACCAAAACCAACAAAAAACAGAGGCATATTATGACATAATAGGCACAAAAAACAGCCAAGGCATGGTCAACAAGAAGCCTAGCTAGGTGCTCCCTCAAGAGGCCAAAAATGGTCCTTTTCAAGGACAACAAGGAGAGGGGGTGGCCCTCCCCTTCTTGCGACTTCAAGAGACCATCCTTACCACTGAAATCCCTCAAGATTTCAGTGTTGAGGAGGCTCAAACACCAAAGTTTCGGAGCTTACACAAAATAGCACAAAATGGAGCCTTACAAGGCTTAGGAGGGGTCAAACAACCTCAAACCATAAAACACTCTAAACAAACTATTTAGAGGGGCCTAAAAATAGAAATTTTTTGTATTATACACTAAGCTCAAAAACAGTTCTAAGATAGACAAAAATAAGATGCAAAAATAGGGAATAAAAGGGCCAGTTTCTTACCCTTGAAGACTTTCTTCAAAAATGGTGGACCAGCTGGTTCTTCAAGCTCAAAATCACCCAAGAACACCAAGAACAACCTCTGGTCCTTCAAGGAACCAAGAAAAGGTGTAGTAGTGTGTGTTTGTGTACAATACTAAGAACAAATGCACCTAGAACACTCAAGAGAGAGAAAGAGAGATAGAATGTGTATCAAACCCTAACCCTAAAACCAGAGCTCTCCTCTGTATTTTTTGTCTCTAAAATGTCTAACCCTAAGCAAGGGAGAAGAGCCTTCCTCTTATAGAAGTCCCCTTTGCAAAGCTTATCAAACAAGCTTGCTTAGAGGGAAATCCCTCCATACACGTGTATGGAGGGGAACATAGTGGGTGCCAGCTATCACAGCTGGCACAAAATATCTACCAAAAGTAGATGAACAGTAGTCGGCTGCTCAAAATTGCCATTTTGACAAAATTGACTGCCGACCGGCAACAAAGAATGCCGACCGGCAATATACATTGCCGATGGCATCAAAACACCAGCCGGTGGCCTCTGGCCATGGCCGGTGGTGTGTGGGGATGCCTCACAAGGCATTCCCTGCCCCTCCAAGGCAAAACACAAATGTTTAGTGCAAAACCAGACACTATACAGTCGAGTCGAGAGATCCTGAGGCAAGGCGCACAAGCCGAGACCTCCGGGAACTCAAGACGAACACAAACATGGATGATCACCGAGTGTTCAAACGGTGACGTCCAAGTCTTGAGGGCGGTAAAAAATGGGGTGTCTACAGTTGCCCCTCTTTGACAGAACTTGAGAGTCATAACAATGACGGGAGTAAATGTCAAACCCCAGAGACGACCCATTTTTGACAAGGCCGAAGACTCAGACAAACATGCAAGACAAACAAGGTATGCGCCCGAAGGCAGGGGCAAAATGCAAGACAATGCACGAAGCCGAGCATAACTTATGATCATGCAAAGAAAGCTGTAATGAAGCATACATGCAACGATTTTAAGCTAGCATACACCAAACTACACTACAATGCAGAAAGGATGTAAGAGAATTATGTAATTCTCGAAACGTCTCACTCGGAGAATACAATACCTGTGCGGTTCGTCTGGTTGCACCAGCCTCAAATGAACCGTACATAAAATATCGTGCCTGTAAAGAAAACAACTCAACAGGTACGATGTTGTTAGCAACATGCATGACAATGCAAAAGTGGATGCAAAAGGATATGCAATATATACAAAACAATGTATAAACAATGTAAATGAAGATGTAATGGAATTGAAACAATGCAAACTATATGCAATGCAATTGAATCATGATCCAATCGTGAGCGGTTTGAAACCACACCTATGTCAGATAGATTGATGGAGGTAACAAGTCCGTCTACCATAGAACGGTCTACTGAACTATGAGTAATGTAGACGGACACAAGAACAAGTATTGGGGGGGAATTGACATAAGTGGGGAAACGACCCACTGGGGAAAGGACTACGATCCTAATGCTGGATGCAACAATTACACTACAATGTAATATATAATGCTAGGGAAATGGCAATGGATATGGCACGCGGGCCAAACCAAATCTTGCCTAGGCAAGGCATGTACGCATACAAGATATGTTTAACATAGAACGGTCTACTGAACTATGCTTCGACACGAGAAGTATGGGCACATACCAGACCAAGCTCAATCATGGAAATGCGCAAGCCACAGATGGAAGGTGATGCAATGAATGCATGCAAGCTACAATGCAATGGATATGGCACGCGGGCCAAATCTTGTCTTGCCTAGGAAAGGCATGTACGCATACGAGCCATGTCTAACACAGAAAAGGTGCCGCAACCCTCAAACCAACATACCAGCGTGGAATAGGCGCGTACACATGCAGAACTGTGCTTTAACGTGAAAAGTAAGGGCACATACCAGACCAAGCTCAACCTGGAAAGGCGCAAGCCATAGATGGAAGGTGATGCAAAAAATGCATGCAAACTATAATGCAATATCTACAAATATGCAATGGAATGGATATTTACAAACATGCATGCCAATGCAGTAAGTACTATGTTCTAATGATGCATGACAATGCAACTATTTACAATGATGCGTGGCAATGCATGTGTGTGTTTTTTTTTTTTTTTTTTTTTGAAATGCAAATGATGTATAAAATGCATGTTGCATGGAATGCGCGACAACACGCGGCTTTTAAGATACATGACAATGTAAATGGACCGTGCATATTAATGCACTAAAGGTCTTGCACCTTCCGAGGATTTAAGGTCTCCTAGACCGTATACATTGCACAAGAAATGCATAACAATGCAAGTAAACTTGAAATGCGAACAACGTGCGGCTTAAGATATGCATGGCAATGCCAACGAACTATGCACATCAATGCGCCAAAGGTTTTGCACCTCTCAAGGATTTAAGGTCTCCTAGATCGTCCCATTGCCGGGACGGTGTGATGCGCAAAATAGCGCGATTGAATGCATGCAAAATGTAATGAGATGCGCAAAACAGCGCGATGCGTTAGACAACGCGAGTGCACAAGACAGTGCAATGCGCAAGATAGCGCGATCGATTTTGAAATGCACAAGACAGTGGGATAGATTTGAAATGCACATGACAGTGCGATGATTTTGAAGTGCACAAGACAGTGCGATACGCTAAACAGCGCGAGTGATTTTGAAATGCACAAGACAATGCGATGCGCAAGATAGCACGATTGAATGCATGCAAAATGCAATGAGATGCGCAAAACAGCACGATGCGTTAGACAACGCGAGTGCACAAGACAGTGCAATGCGCAAGATAGCGCGATCGATTTTGAAATGCACAAGACAGTGCGATAGATTTGAAATGCACAAGACAGTGCGATGCGCTAAACAGCGCGAGTGATTTTGAAATGCACAAGACAGCGCGATAGATTTGAAATGCAGAAGACAGTGCGATGATTTTGAAGTGCACAAGACAGCGCGATAGATTTGAAATACACAAGACAGTGCGATGCGCAAGATAGCACGATTGAATGCATGCAAAATACAATGAGATGCACAAAACAGTGCGATGCGTTAGACAACGTGAGTGCACAAGACAGTGCAATTGATTTGAAATGCACAAGACAGTGCGAGTGATTTGAAATGCACAAGACAGTACGATTGATATGCGATGCACATGGGGCAACTTTTGAGTTTTGTAAAAGCCAAAAGGATACGGAAAGGATACACCTTGCACGAATTCGAGTGCCATGCACAGAAGACACGACCCGAGGTCAAAACGGAGGCCGGTTGAGCGTCGGAAACGCACTGTTTTGCACTGTTTTGATCACTGAAGGCCCTGAACCATACATATAACCAAAACAAGGATTTAGGAGGCTTCAAAATCACTGTAGGAGACCACCGGATGTCCACCGGCCATCAAAATGTATCACCGGCCGTCCACCGGCCATCATGCAATTCCATCGGCACAATATATTGCCGACCGGCAAAGAATGTGGCCGACCGGCAAAGAATTCCTGTATCGGGGCAGTACTGTCATTTTGCTACGGGTCTTAAAATAGGGTTTCTAACCCTATTTTCCTTACTCCTCCTTGGTCGAAAATCCCCTCTCTCTCTCTCTAGAGCATTTTCCTCCCTCGATTCTCTCCTTTTCTTGCGTTCTAACTCCCATTTCGTTGCTCGATTCGCGATCTCCTCCGCGTTTCGGACATTTTCAACCGAACGAAACTTCGTTTCGGTGTTTCTTTCTTGATTTTTGCCACTCAGGGCTTGTTTCCCTCGAGTTTTTCTCGATACCCGTGCTTTTTCCACACTCCGGCTTTTCCGGCCTTTTCCGACCCTCCCGGGGTTTGACTTTTTGTTGACTTTTCACCTTCTCGCCCGATTTTCCGCCTTCCGACCATTTTCACATTCTCTCCGAGATGGCGGATGATCTTTCACAGGGCGGGGCTCCTCCGGTGCTCGAGATGGACCCTGAGGTCGAGCCCTTGCCACTCCGCATCCGACCGTTCGATCCGGAGACCTACAGGCCTGCGGTTCACGAGATGCTCCCTGACGGACTACGCCAGTTCAGGAGCTTTGATAGGCACGTGCCTCCCGAGCTACTACTGCGTGAGCCTACCTCCCACCTGTCCTTCGGCGCTTCCGAGGTAACCTTCTTTCTCTGTTTTACTTTCTGCAATGTAGGATGCAAAACTGTCGTAGCTAGTTGTGCTCTTTAACTGCTTAATTCTGATATGCTGCATACTGTAGTTGATCGTAAACATACGTGCAACTGATATCTGTTTGAGACTGACACATGTACACACACTACACTGATCCCGAATCACCCGAACACACGGCGCACACTGTATTTCACTGCATACACACCGGTACCTGTTACTGGCTTGAGTCTGAAAACATGCACGCATGCCACGTTTGCACTGAACCATTCGAACACACTGACGCATCACACCTTGTAGTTCACTGCAAGCACACTGGCACCCGGTATTTGTTTGAGCCTGAAAACATGCACACATGCTACACCTGCCCTGAACCACCCAAACACGCTGACACATCACACGCTGTTGTTCACTGGCGAGCACACCGGCACCCGGTATCTATTTGAATCCGAAAACATGCACACATGCTGTATACCTATATGCTTCTTAAAACTGCATCTTGAATATTGCTTTGCAACTATTGTTTTTTTTTATTACAGGGGGATTCCCATACCATCCGCGGGTATGGGAATACCGTTGCTCGGGACTGGTACCTCAAGCTGCCAGATGCGGTTCGCGACATCATCGACGAGGCCAGCTTTGGCATCTTCTGCAGGGTGCTCTCTCGACTGACTACCTACAGGCCCTTGCTCACTGCTCTGGCGGAGAGGTGGTGGGACACCACCGACTCCTTCCACTTCTCCGTCACAGGGGACATGACGATGACCCCTTATGACTTCTCGATGCTTACTGGCATTGGGGTAGGGGGTGATCCGATCCCCTTGACACGGATATGGACAAGTGGGACGCTGCCCAGCTGTACTTGCTTGGTACTCAGCCTCCCCTTGCTCGAGCAGGGTTTGTTAAGTACTCGTGGTTTGAGAACCACTTCCGGATCCAGCCGGCCTTGGCAGAGGAGGCGCAGATGTCCGCGGAGGAGGTGGACCAGTACGCGCGGGGCTTCATCATGTTCCTCTTCGGAACGACTCTCTTCGTCGATCGGGCGAACACCATGCCCTTATGCCTGTTGAGCGCACTGGTGGACGTCAGGCAGATCTGCCATTACGACTGGGGTGGCGCCGCTCTGGCCACTTTGTACGGTTATATGAGCTCTTCCTCCCGCCTTAGCGGACAGCTTCTTGGTGGCTACTGGCGAGCCTGGGAGGTACGCCCTCTTCCCTTTTTACATTTCTGCTTCCTGCTTTCTGTATTCTGCACACTGCACATATACTGTACACTGCACACCCAGCACACATATACTCTGCTTTACATTGACTGTACACTGCACACCCGGCACACATATACTCTGCTTTACACTGACTACACACTGCACACACTGTACACTCTGCACAATACACTGCACAACACACGGTTCTGCTATTTTGCTTTATTCTGTATTCTGCCTTATCTGATAGTCATACTGACATCTGTTCTGCAGTTGTGGGTGTATGCCTTCTTTCCTAGGCTTGCCCCAGTGCCCGATGAGGAGATCCCATTCGGCGTCCCCTTCTCCCATCGCTTCGATGTGCGATGCGTGCGGAGACCACGGGAGCCTCTCATTTTCTTTTGCCGATACTTTGACACCATCACCGCCGCGGAGGTATGTTCAACTTTAGAGTTTATTTTTTTTGCTTTGCTTAGCACTATATGTTTTCAATAACAGATAGATAATAAACTGCACTTCATTTTTAGATCACCTGGCAGCCCTAGGCTCCGTTGCCGGCCGTGGTGAGAGATCATTACGAGGGCTCAGGGGAGATTGCCCACTGTCGGATTTTGCTGGAGGGCCCGGTCTGTCGGGCTTGGTACCTGGGCGAGCGCTTCTTGCGTCAGACCCTAGGTTTACCGGAGTAGATAGTGCCGGGTCCACCTCCTTCCCACATGAGAGACACAGAGAGGTTCACCGCCCGGGAGATGAGGGAGTACACCATCGGCTGGGGTAAGGAGCATCACAGAGGCGAGGGTGACTACACAGAGTACGTCCAGACCTATATCATGCGACCCTTGAGCGGTGGTTGCCGAGTTGAGGGGGAGAGGCCAGCGGCGCCGGCAGCTGGAGCGGGAGTTGGGGCTGGAGCGGGCACATCGATGAGGGCTCGAGGGCATGGCAGGAGCGGAGCTCGGGGGGGACGGGAGACTGGCTGGCCCGCCCTGCCCACTGCACTATCGTATAGAGGGCAGGATGAGGCGATCTACCAGATCCCCTTTGCTCCTCCCCCGGCTGGTCATGAGTTAGCTGGCATCCCCGACTTGCCTCCAGTATGTATTACTTCATTCTGCATCTTGTATCTAGCATTTTATTTCAGTTTATTTGATATTCCGCGGAATACTGATATATCTTATACTCTTGCAGGCGTCCTCCGGGTACACCCGGCAGTCCGTGGAGTTGAACGCCTCCATGATGGGGATGCTGCAGCGGACCTTTGACCTCCTGGCCCTTTACAGTATTCCGGTTTGTTCTTCTGACAATGGCCTCAAACCATTCATACACTGCTTCACGTAATCTGATACATGGCACAACACCTGGCATACTAATCTCACAGCATCTGATGCACTGCGTACACTGCATTTATACACTGTACTCTGCAATGATAAACTGCCCACGGCATTCACACACTGTATACTGTATTCTGCACTGACAAACTGCTCACGGCATTCTCACACTGTACCCATACATTGCATTCTGCACTGAGATACTGGTCACAGCATTCTGACACTGTACTCATACACTGCATTCTGCACTGATACACTGCTCGTAGTATTCTGATGCATTTGCCTTTTGTGATTTTCAGCCTCCCTTCTAGATCCCTCCGGTGGGCGGCGCTCCCGCTGGGCCCTCTATTCCTGCTCGGGGAGGGCATGGAGACACTGCACATCCCCGTACCAGGGGAGGGCGTACTCATGCCGGGAGTAGTTCTCGGGCGCCGACCCCTGATGATGATGACGATGATGATGATGAGTCCGAGGCAGAGGTCGGGTCATCTGAGGAGGAGACCGGAGACAGCACTGGCTCGGGCTCTGATGACGATGCTGATGATGCTCTTGGACCTTCGTCCAGGAAGAGGACTAGGACAGACTGATGGCCCTCGGAGCCGCTTGACACGGATACAGATTTTTGTTGTTTTTCTTCTTTCTTGTACTTTTCTCTTTTGTTGGTAGTTAGGATACTTTGTACTGCCGCAGGCAGATTTTTGTCTCCAAAACTTGTGTATTTGAAAAGATGATGAAATGAAACAGGCTTTTTATCTAAAAAAAAGGTGTTTATATCCGTATATCTTTACATTTCATACTTTGCATTGCATCACCCCATATTACACCTCAATGTAAATGAAATTGATTGGTTGTCTGAAAATTGAACACTTGTACTGTAATAATCAGATAACTAAACCAAGTAACAACAAAGCAACCCGCACAAACCACTGCTTAACCTGAACACAAAGTCCACACTCTGCTGAAGATTAATCTGCATACGGCCCATAACCCAATGCTTGGTTTATTCTGCACACGGCAAACTTTAAACAAAACAGCCCAATCTGACAAGACGACCTTCAAAGGTGAAACCGGCTAGGTTTGAAACATGCTCGGATGCCCCAACTTTTCCCTTCCATCTTTTGGTTCGCCCAAATGTAGAGAATGGCACAGCATTCCGAGCATAAATGATTTTTGAAATTAAATAAGGGTTTTCAAACGAGGTATCGAGCCTACAACTAAACACAGCGAAGAGAACTCAAACAAAAGGGTACACGACCTAAACACAACGAGACACGCTCGGAAAAGACCCAAAATAAAAGGTTGAGGTAAACAAAACAAAAGACACGACATACAGACGCGTTAACGAGGACAGGGGACCTCAAATCACGAGGAGCCAATTTCTCTGGGTATTGTTTCCCACCCTTTTCTCATTTGTGATTCTCACATCACTCTGGCACTCAAGCTCGGTTTTTCTCTCAAAACCCTTCTCCTCACTTTTCTCTCAACTTACACCTCTCTATTCTTCATTCTCTCATTTTCCATCCCTCCCCAGGGTGATTGATGGATAAATAGGAAGGTGTGGGTTCATGACCGATGCCGTTAGCTCACAGCTATTTCTTCTGGTGGGTAGAGTGCCCTTCTGGTAAGTATGTTGACGATGGGGGAAAGACAGAACACCTGACTCAACTGTGCCCCTAGTTTATCGCTTTGACCATTTTTTTTGTTTTTTGCTTTCTACTAAAACAGTTTTGATCAAGATGAGAGTTAGATTAACATACTTGTTCGATTTTTGATTTGAAAATCATGCTGTAGACACCCCATGTTTTACCGTCCTCAAGACTTGGACGTCACCGTCTGAACACCCGGTGATCATCCATGTTTGTGTTCGTTTGGAGTTCCCGGAGATCTCGGCTCGCGCGCCTTGCCTCAGGACCTCCGAACTTGACTGTTTAGTGTCTAGTTTTGCACCAAACACTTGTGTTTTGCCTTGGAGGGGGAGGGAATGCCTTGTGAGGCCTCCCCACACATCACCGGCCATGGCCACAAGCCACCGGCTGTGTTTTGTTGCCATCGGCAATCTATATTGCCGGTCGGCATTCTTTGTTGCCGGTCGGCACTCCCTTTTGTCAAAATGGCATTTTTGGGCAGCCGACTACTGTTCATCTGCTTTTGCAAATATTTTATCACAGCTGTCTTGTAAGCTTTACAAGACAAGAAGCTCTATAAGAGGAGCCCTTCTCTCCCTTGCTTAGGGTTAGACTTTTTGGAGATTTCAGACAGCCATATTAGGGTTTTGAGTTCTAGGGTTAGGAATGATACACATTCTATCTCTATACCTCTCTCTTTTTACCCTTTTGTGTGTTAAAGTGTGTTTGTGTCTTACTATTGCACACAAACACATAGTGTTTCACCTTCCCTTAGCTACTGAGGTTCTAAGAGGTTGTTTTTGAGGTTTTGGAGCTGGTTTCAACCTAAAAGAGGCTGCTGGTCCACCATTGTTGAAAGGATCTTCAAGGGTAAGAAACTAGTCCATTTATTCCCCATTTTTGCATTGTATTTTTACCTATCTTAGAACTATTTTTGTGCTTACTGTATAACATAAAAAAGTTCTAGTTTTAGGCCCTCTAAATAGTTTGTTTAGAGTTTTTTGTGCTTTGGAGGTGTTTGATCCCTCTTAGGCCTTGAAAGGCCCCATTTTGTGCTATTTTGAGTGAGCTCCGAGACCTTGATGTTTGGTCCTCCTCACCACTGAAATCTTGAGGGATTTCAGAGGTGAGGATGGTGCCATGAGGTCCCAAGAAGGAGAGGGCCACCCCCTCTCCTTATTATCCTTGAAATGGACCATTTTTGGCCTCTTGAGGGAGTATCTAGCTAAGCTTCATGTTGACCATGCCTTGGCTATTTTTTGTGCCTATTATATCATAATATGCCTCTGTTTATTGTTGGTTTTGGTACACCATGCATGCTTAGCATACCATGGAGGCAACGAACGTCATCTCATTTTCTGACAGAGACTTAGCAAGGTTACAATGCCCTCACAACGACGCACTGGTAGTTACTTTGCGCGCTAAGAACTTCAACATCAAGCAGATCCTAATTGACCAAGGGAGCTCCTGCGAGATAATGTACTACGAGACCTTCAAGCAACTAAAATTGGAGGACAGAGACTTGGCACCCGCAACATCCCCCTTAGTCGCCTTCAACTCAATGCTAGAATGGCCGGTAGGCAAGATAATTTTGCCAGTCAAGGCAGGAACGATGACGAAGCAGGTGGAATTTTAGGTATTGAAAGTTCTTTCCACTTATAACATAATCTTGGGAAGAGCATAGTTGCAAGCCATGCGATCAGTGGCATCAACCTACCATCAGGTGTTACGGTTCCCCAACGAAACTGGAGTGATTGAAGAGGTCTTAGGAGACTAAATCATGTCGAAATAGTGCTTTGTCACAACAAATAGCAGCTGGGCTGCAAAAGGGTTTGTACAAATGGTAGAAGAGCCAGAAAGCAACGAGCTGTTTGCGGACATTGGCAAGGCAGCCGAACAGAATGCGGTAGAAGTCTTGGTAGAGGTAAGACTAGATGAAAAGAACCCAGAAAAGTTCTTTTTGCTTGGCTCATCTCTGTCCATCATCGAGAAAATAGAGATCATGGAATGTTTGACCTCTAACATCGAAATGTTCGCTTGGACACCGTATGACATGCCTAGCATTGACCTTAGCTTCATCTGTCATCAACTTAATGTCCATCCAACTGCCAGACCAGTGATACAGCAAACTCGCTGATCGGTACTTCACCACGAAGAGATAGTGGTGGAGGAAGTAGGAAACCTACTAGAGGCAGGAGCAATCAGAGAAGTACACTATCCTAGGTGAATTTCCAACACTGTAGTGGTACTAAAAAGAACGAAAAATGGTGCGTTTGCGTGGACTACAAAATAGTCAACAAAGCGTGCCCAAAGGACAACTTCCCCCTACCACGAATAGACCAACTGGTGGATCTAACAGCAGGGCATAACTGGCTTAGCTTTCTTGATATGTATCGCGGTTACCATCAGATTGCTATGTATGAACCGAATCAGGAGGTCACGTCATTTACAACACCCAGAGGACTATACTATTCCAAGGTCATGCCTTTTGGCCTAAAGAATGCAGGAGCTACATTCCAACGGATGGTCACCAAAATGTTTGAACCATTATTAGGCAGAACAATGGAGGCTTACATAGATGACATGGTGGTCAAAAG